>JAODLC010000140.1:23685840-23698521 GCA_026781145.1 Hippopotamyrus pictus | reverse complement strand
AGGAAGGGAGAGAGCGGGATAGGAAGGGCGAGAGGGCGGGATAGGAAGGGAGAGGGCTGGATATGAAGGGAGAGGCCAGGATGTGAAGGGAGAGGCTGGGATAGGAAGGGAAAGGCCAGGATAGGAAGGGAGAGGCCGGGATAGTAAGGGAGAGGGCAGGCTTGAAGAGTTCAGGTTAGGCCGGTGCAGACTGTTAAGGGCCCAGATAGGCTGGAAGAGTATGGGAAGATGGGACAGACTATGAGAGGCTTGGACATAATGCAAAAACACAGGACAGGCTGGGAAACTCTGGGACATGGTGAATTCCAGGACAGGCAATCTGGGTGCCTGGGACAGGTAGGGAGAACCTCAGCCATGGAATGACAGCCTATTGCACACGGGACAAGCCAGGACAGGCCTGGAGAACCCAAGGCACACAATGAGAACCCAGGACAGCTATCTGAGCACACTGGACAAGACAGGACAGGCCTGGAGAACCCAAGACACACAATGAGAACCCAGGACAGCTATCTGAGCACACGGGACAAGCTGGGTGAACCCGGGACAGGCTGTTAAGACCCAAGACAGGCCCTCCACCCCTAGAAAGGGAACTCCCCCTCCCCCTAAATTAAATCTGAAACCTCATATTTAGTGCCTCTGTGCACTCCTACTCCACCCCCACCCCGAAACCCTGCCGCCCGGTTTAGGTCCAGCTATTAATCCTCATTCCATTTACACACATGGTGCTCCAAAGGTGGGAGACAGCAGGCGCCGGTCTAGGTGGAAACTCCATGGATTTTTTCCCATCGCCGAATTCAGGCCTTTTAATTCACCCGTTCGAGTCGTTATCCGAAATCAATTGGCCAGGAAATTGTTCATTATTCAATCAAGATCAAAGTAGGGGGAAAAAAAGAATAAATGAGTGTAACACAGTTTAAGCTGGAGACTTGGTGGTACATAAACAGGAATGATTGTAAACGGTGGCTGTAGACTTATTTAAGCCCGATGTAATTACTTGATACTAAACGATTTTCTAAACAACGTTAAGCAGCTAGTGTCAAACTCCAAGCCTGATAAGGAATTCCCTCGTCATTAAAGAACTGCAGGTAATTTGTCAGGCTGTGTAGATTTCTTCGAAAATGAGAAGCTAGCCTTGGTTACGTTATTCGACCTGATTATGGCTCAAACTCCTATCTGCGTCACATCAAGAACCAAAATGAGGTTGCTACAGCGCCTGGAATGGACAGACGCAGGAATTCTATTAATCTCTATTGTTTTGGTGTGTTTTTTACAGGATGCTGCGGAAGTTGTGGCCATACTTCGGTCGAGGAGTGACAGCGCCCTCTTTTTTGATGGCTTTATGGAGTTTATGCCCCCGGGGATCCTCTAGACCCTGGAAGGTGAGTTTTGAAGGAATAATCACCAGGAGGTTCTTTATCGGCGGCCCTAAAGATGACGCCACCCGCTCCCGGTTCCTCTATACAGCTCCTGCTCACTGCTGTCTTCAGACGGGGTTTAGAACAAAAGCCTGCCTGGCACAGCCCTGCCCTTCATATCTGCTGAGCTACAAAGACCAAATTTAAATGTTTCTTGCTACGCCGGGATGGGAATAGTCTACAGTTTGCTTGGAGCTTGTGTGTGTTTCTTCTGTTGGAAATGGCACTGACAAGACATGTTTGAAATCAGGCCCCCCCCCACCTTCAGGTAAAGGGTTTAAGGCCCTTGTCTGGGGAACATTTTAGTCTTTCCAGGAGAAGGAAATAAAGCTGGGTGGCTCTCCAAGACGAGCGGGTTCAGGAAATGGATGGATGAAAACAAAGCTCTTCTCTCAGCCAGCAACCAAAGGTAGGAGGCGGGACCAATTGTCAGCTGGCATCCAATCACCTGACTGCAGAGCAAAGCAAGTTAAAGTAACATCTAAAATGTGAATTTCTCTAACCAAACCATGTAACCATGGCACAGTAGTGAGCACTGTTGCCTCACACCTCAAGTTTCTGCCAGGGTTCCGTGTGCGTTTCCTCTGGATGCTCTGGTTTCCCACCACAGTCCAAAAACACGCTGAGGTTAATTGGAGTTGCCAAATTTATGTGTATGTGTGCCCCGTGATGGGTTGGCATCCCATCCTGGGTTGTTCCCCATCTTGTGGGGACCCTGGACCCCCTACGACCCTGAATGGAACAAGTGGTTGCTCTGAGTGCATTCTTTATGTCATTAAATGTTTTTAATCAGCGCGGCCAAGACTGTCATAAACCAAAACTTGAAGTTATTTTTTCATTCCAGACTGTCTACATGCTGCTTTGTAAGTGAAACTAAGATTAAGCATTAATTAAATGTTAATTAAATACAGCAGCTATGTAGATTCCAGGCACACAACTGGTCCCAGACCAGCGCGTTAGCCTGGATGCTAGTCCAGTGATTATCTGAAGCAAATGGCTCTGGCTGTACTGGGACAGCTGCTCTCGTCCTGCTCACACCTGGTGGGTGTCACTTGTTATGTGGGGCTTTCGGCATCCAGACTCATTTTTCTGGCCGAGTGACGGGGGGTGGGGGGGGGGTTACCATTAATTATTAGCGACAGCTGCGTGGAAAATTAACGGCTCAGCCTCGCGAATGAAAAACAGCCCATTATTCTTGTGCAAACACGAAGACCCACTCACTCCCTGTTATCGCTCAGATCCCAGCATGCATTGCTGTCAGTCAAGTCTAATCCTCGCGTCTCTAACTGGAAATGTAACCTGGAATATGAAATTGGTTCTGAATGAAAAAAAAAATGCTGATCTGTTTTTCTAGCAAGCAGTACAGTTTGGTGCATATTAGGTACAGCAATAAATAATGTATTTTCCACACGCTTTCAGGTATTTAATCGTGTTGTCAGTCATTACATTTTCTACTGCAGGTCCCTCTTCCAGCATCTCCATTCCCAGGAAATGCTATAAGTAAGAGCCCAAGGAGAAGGTCAACTCACCAGCTGAAGAGCCTCGTCCCCCAGGCCACAAGGTCCCGAGAGAAGCATATTGGCTCCCGTGGGACTTTCCCATGCTTTGTGTATTTGATGCAGACACTAAAAGAGAAGCCAGCTCACAGAATGGTTACAGCGGGGATTGGCAGGGTGCAAGAATTAAATATTATAGAACAGAATGGGGGGCTCATCACCTGACTTCCACCAATCACATATTTGCTTTGTAATTGAAAAAAAAGAAAAAAAAAAAAAAAAAACAGTTTTTTCTTTTTAAAAGCACAGTACCTGTTTTGTTCAACTTTGTGTCTAATTGCTTGACTGAAGGTCCAACTGAAATGCCTGGAAGCTGCAGGTGACGGAGAATCCACCACCGGCATGAGGCTCACAGTCTCTGTCTCCACCGTGTGTCCCTCAGCTCTGCTGGGAGCTTCAAGGTATCATCCCAGCGTAAGACACAGAGTGGGACCACTTCATAAATCGGAACCTGCTAAATTGTTTATAAAGCTTTTTTTTTTTCTTTTTCAAAACGACTGATTTGTTTTTACGTCCACCGCATGTACCCTATAAACTTGCTGTTGCAATGATTAAGCGGACTGTGGGGTTTAATCGGTCGCCCTGAAATAAATAGGGTGATAACAGCAGCATAGGGGATAAAAGTTAAAATAAATCTTTTGTTTTCCTCAAGGTCTGTTGAAGGGAGTAGGTGGGTGTTAATCTCATTTAAATTTTACACGCTGAGTCTAAAACAGGAGCATGAGCTTGATTAGGATTAATGAAAGAGCAGAGCATCGACTGTACGGGGTAGAGAGATCCCAGGCATGTCGGAGCACCCCCATACTGAAGGTGGGGGCTCAGTGACTATCCAGCCGTGTGAGTGAACGTCCAGTCAGTCAGGAGTGCGTTTCTTTAGTAAACAGGCGCAACTAATTTCGGAGAGAAGTAACTTTTGAGAACCTTAATTAAAATGGGTTCGGGCAGCCAGCAGAAATTAAAAGCATTCGTGGAAAAAAATGTTAGTCGTGTTCAGTCATTGATGTTTTTTGGGGGTTGACTGAGACTAAGGTTAAGTGCCCTTGAGTCTGTCATCCTTATGAGTTCATTTCAATAGAGACAACAGCTTCTCATCCATGCCATTCATTAGGCAACGCTGGAGATGACTGAGCAAGCATTTCAAGGCTCACCCTGAAGTCGCCTATACTGGGATTAGTTTGGGGGATGTATGGACAGATGTATGGACAGATGTATGGATAGATGTATGGACAGATGTATGGACAGATGTATGGATAGATGTATGGACAGATGTATGGATAAATGTATGGACAGATGTATGGACAGATGTATGGATAGATGTATGGACAGATGTATGGATAGATGTATGGACTGATGAATGGACAGATGTATGGACAGATGTATGGATAGATGCATGGACAGATGTCTCCTTCCACCATATGCTTCTTTGTCTCTGGGATCACAGAACACCAGGTTGCCCCTCACTTGGTTAAAACTCCCTCTCTGGGGGGTGTGTGTTGGTGGGGGGGGCATAGTTCTTTGCCTCTTTATCAGACCTGGATTGTATATCTGTGGACAGGGGTGGGAGGGAGGGTTAAAGGGCAGCTTCAAGAAATAGATCGAATGTGCAGTCAATTTGAACCAAGTCCCATAATTCCCAGGGATTACGGGGTTTGGGGGGGGGGGGGTATTTTCTGGTGTATCCGCCATCACAACATGATGTATGGTGTTAGCAGAACAGACACAACCATCCACCCATCTGTTCCACCATGTGTGTTTGTGTGTGGGAATTAACTTTTTTGTGGGAATTAACATTTTGGGAACCAAATATCTCCTACAATGTGATAAAAACCTGTCATTGTGACATTGTGGGGACCATTTTTTGCGGTCCCCACAAAGATCTGTGAATGCAATCAAAAAATTTAGAATGAATTGTATTTTGTATTATCTTTGGTTACTTGTGGTTAAGGTTAGGGCTGGGTAGGGGTTAAGGTCGTTATGTTGGGATTAGAGATTTCCCCATACAAATGAATGGAGAGTCCACACAAACATATAATTACAAACCTGTGTGTGTTTGCGCATGAGCACATGTGAATGAGTGTTTGTGGCCATGTCAGGACCTGCCATTTGTTTGCGTCGAACATGCGCACGAACACACTCCGTCAGTGCCTACTGAATGCCAGCCGGTACAGGGTGGGGTCAGACCTTTTTAATAAGGAAAGTTTCTCTGGGTCACAACTGCTTAAGATACACATGAGATGGCTTGGGGAAAAAAAGGGATTGCTATCGTCAATTCACACATTGTGACCCTACACTGGAACGTGAATGGATGAGGAAGTGTAATTATTTGAAAAATTCCATCTGTTATGTCACACACACCCTATGCTTGTCAATCCACAAAATCTGCAATGTCAAAGTCACAAAGACAATTCCAATAAAAGTAAGAAGATGCGAGAATATATTTCTGAAAATTGTGCACTTTTCAGTAAATTGTTCTGGAAAATGGCTCTCGCATTTGTTGCATGTATTCCAGCGCCCTTGCAGCCACCCAGCACGCAGGTAAAAATGCGACGTGGAATGCATGATCTGTGATTTTAAAAGGGCCAAACACCTCACTTTGTCATGATGGAAGTGATTGCACTCATTTACACATCATTCAGAAATACATCCATTCATTCATGCATTTTCCAACCCACTTATCCTTCTGGGTCGTGGGGCGTCCGGAGCCTATCCCGGAAGCAATGGGCACGAGGCAGGGTACAACCCTGGACAGGGGGGCCAGCCCATCGCAGGGCACACACTCACACCATTCACTCACACATGCACACCAATGGGCAATTTAGGAACTCCAATCAGCCTCAGCATGTCTTTGGACTGTGGGGGAAACCGGAGTACCTGGAGGAAACCCCACTACGACACAGGGAGAACATGCAAACTCCATACACATGTGACCTGGCGGAGACTCGAACCCGGGTCCCAGAGGTGTAAGGCATATATATATATATATATATATATATATATATATATGATGCGTGTTGCTAACACTAGCCGCTAACTGAAGTTGATGACCAGTTTCACTGCTCTCTGTCTACTCCCGTGGTTCCTGCATCTTCTGGAAATGGTTGGTGGTGTTGGTCTGAACACTGGTCTGAATCCAGTATTATTGGAAGTGTGGGTGTGACTGTAACACAGCGCCTCTAAGATGGGAATGTCATCAGACTGGCCCAGAAGACATTAAGTTGTCCGGTTTGTTCTTCTTTTCATTTTTCCGATTTCTTTCCCGTTCCTTGCAATAGCAGGGGAACATCGGTCCACGTTAGCTGAGCACTGAGCTGAGTGTCACGGCATTAAGGGCCGGCTAACAGGAGGACCCACGGCCTTCCACCTGCTTTGCTTTTTCTCTGTGCAGTAGCTGGCTAATTACTTAAACTTCTCCAGCATTGGCTTCAATTTCTGTGGGCAGATTATCAGAAGTTACTGCGTACCGTGTGGGCCGAAGTCCATTCAGCTCGTGATCTCTGCCTTGTCACCAAGGGCATTGCGTAACTGTGCTGTGGTCCACGAAAATGACAAAACAACCCAAGACTCAATGATACTGCCCCTTAGCCTAACGACAGCAAACGCCTCATTTTCTGATTGGAAAACTGAGAAAGATTACTTTTTTTGGGGGGAAGGGACACCCTCAGCTATATCAAAAGCTGCTCAGCCTCCTCACAGAGTGGCCACAAGAGTATATGATGTCAGAAAAGGGGGGCGGCACTGATACCCAAGAACAGCAGCGAGCGCAGCCCCCCCCCCCCAGGGAGCAGCATTCCGGTCCCCAGCACCGCATGGTCAGGAAATGAGAGCCGTCTGGAGCCGCCTCACCTCCCCACGTCCACCGGGGGTGCTGCCGAGCGATAAATTAGCTCGGGAGCGGAAGGCAGCCCGCACCGCGACCCCGTTACACTCCGCGAGGTTCCACAGCCACAGGGAGGAAGGCGGGGGCTAAGGAGAGGAACCTGGGGGTGGGGGGCGGGTGAGGGGTGAGCCAAAACTTTAAAAAGTCAAGCAGAGTGTGGAGAGGCAGATCACATGGAGCGGTCTGATAGCATACAGAGTCCCAGACACGCAGTTACCCAGATCCTCACAATCGGGTTCACAGAAGGTTCAGGGATTACAGTAATACCTCCTCAAGGTGAAGCGAAATGCCCAGTCTTAAGATGACGGGCCTGCTTTTGTTAACTTATATTTTAGGGAATTAAACATAGATTTCAGCTGTTTACAATTATGGGTTAGGATGGGGACATTTGTCAGTGATGTTTGGAGGTTTCTAGAATTTCCCAGAATCGGATGGGCATGACTGTGCCCTAACAAACAACAGAACATAGACGGCGCATAGAACATAGGTTTGGCTGGTGATGCTAGAATTTACCGCAGCCAGGCTTGTTCTGCCAGTGGACGCTGAAAGAGAGGCACTTCTGACAGGTGTGCTAAGGTACAGGTGCCCCCTTCTGTCCAGGGTGGCCTTGCCCTGGTTCTTAGGCAAATCTCTGCCAGCGAAGGCAGCTGTCAGCCCACCAGCGGGATGGACTATTGGAATATGGAACATTGGAATGTTTTAATTATGCCAGCATCGGCCAAGCGCTTCTCTCTAATTTACTTAAAATAAGCGTTCTAATTAATTGAAGTGTTGTTCCTCGGTATTTAGGAGCAGTCTGGGCGTGACAGACATCTGTGGTCATCCATTTCTGCAGCGACTCCAAGATGCTTTTTTTCTGTCACTGCGATTTCTGAAATTTTGCTCACGGTATTTTTCCATGGACTCTGGAGTGAGTTAGTGAGAGCAGTTTTTTTTTTTTTCTGAATGGGACGCCAGTTATATGAGACATACGTGCCAACCTCACATCCTTATGGAACTTCTACACTTGAAGAGGCTTTAAGGCTGAAAGGTTGTAACCCCTACACTAAAATTTGTCGTCCGAGGTGGTGTTGGGGCGGGGGGGGGAGGTGTTAAATCATGAAATATGGGACAATCGCAGCATGAAACGAGCCCATAACAGGACGGGAAGCATCCAGATCACGTCAGAATCGTGGAGTCGGCAGATTCAGTGAATGTTTCAGCACTGTGCTGCTGTGCTATCTTTCCATGGCAGCAACAATTAACTTCAGAGGGTTAGCAATAACTTAAAAAGTATTATGACGCGCAAAGTTCCTTCCTAAATCTCCAAATCAACTATTAAAAATCACAAATGATTTGCAGGCTGCCAGGAAAAACCATCATTATCTCAAGGACATTCAGCGAAGCCTGGTTTTGCCGTCTGAGGTCGGTACAGTCTGGTACCGTACAGAGATATTCCCTGCATGTACTATCGCTGTCCTATTTCACATGCCACTCACGCTCTGCGCGCTAACAGCACGCTCAGGGTAATAATGTCCAGTCATTTCAGAACTCTGCCTTTCACCGAGAAAAAAAAGGAGCAACACGAAGAAAATACGAGAAAACGAGAGAAAAGGAAGTAGAATCGGGATAAAAAAAACATAGATCTACACGGTTAATCGGCAACAGCTGACAGGGCAAGTCCACACAAGCCCAAAGAAGGATATTCCTTAGCTGGATGGAAATTGGATCAGATAAACACGACACTTAAAGTCCAGACACAGGAACAGGACGGTAATAGTCCTACTCCATATTTAAACACCTCTCTCAATAATTTACTTGTAAGTTGTTGCTTTGTGGACGCTGCTAATTAGTCTCCGCGAGGGATGCGTGTTACTGGCACAATCACGTCAGATTGGCGCTGCGGTAAATAAACAGAGGCTCTGTCTTTATTTGCAGCCTAGGAACCAACAGCAATATGAATATTTACTGGTCCCGCAGTGTTTAAATATTGAGAAGGAGCCGCGGAACGTGGGTTTATCTGCATGGGACGAGATTAATGAAAGCAACAATCTCTAAGCATGATGCTGTACTTTCAGAAGAGATATGTAAATATTTTATGGTGTAACTATATAATTAATAATGTTAAAATTAATGTGTCTTTTACAGCTCTCCCGTGTCCTGCATAGCGGTACACTGGTAATAAATGGACACAGGAATCCTGCATATGAAAGTATCAAAGCACCTTAAGTCCTCTGGCCTCTGGAGAACCACCTAACTTGTGGTTGACAAGTTCAGCCTTTTCTCAGCCTTCCTTCATTTGTTAAACTAATTTTCTGTGTTTGGCAGCGTTCCCAGCCTTGCACTCCGCACACCAGACATTTCCAGATCTTTCTGAACTTGATCATCACCGCAGCTGAATGGAAGAGTAGATTTTTTTGGTTAGACTAATACAGCTGTTTTGAAGGTGTATCAAGAATTTAATTTGTGCTGAAAGTTTGCTGGATAATTTTTGCATTAAACATAAAAGGAGAAGCTCTTTTATGGGAATGATTCTCCTTTTGGAAGTAAGAGTGTTTTCAATATTAAGCTGTTTATCAGTGTAGAAGTTGCAATCGACACAAAAACACACAAATTGCTATCTGAAAGGATCAGAGCAGTTTTACATAACCCAGGACAGTTCAACCACAAAATAATTGAAAGCGACTTCTGCCCTGTTTCTCTTTCATTATACGGGTAAATCGGCTGAATACACTGTTAATGTTTGGGGCTGATTCACAGCAGTATCTCTGTAAAGGGATGCTATAGAATTTCTTTTTTATTAATTTAAAACTTGTCTCTTTGGCATCAGAAGGAACGTAAAAGGGCGGTGTCAGGTCCGATCCCCGTTCGCAGCACAAAAGGTTCAAATGACCAGACGCAGTGATTCCAAGTAGCACCGTGATTCAGAATTACTGAGAAATAATAAAGTGGCGGTAATTCCTACAAGCGCGACAGAAAACCTCGGCTTTTAGGTTTAGGGGAAAAAGGACTAATTCGGTGATTGATCCATTTCATGGGGGTGAGAAATTCAGAATATGAGGAAGCCCCTGTAACAATGTGACTCACACAGTTGCTGTCTGTGTATTCATAGCATTTTGGAGACTCTATAGAGGTTAGATGGGCCGTGTTTTCGTAGGACTTCGTAAAATAGCAATGCGAGAAGTGACAGCGGAGTCAGACGCCAACGCGGTCGGCGGCAGTGTTTGTATCCTGACAGGTGGAGCTTAGTCTGGGTACCAGGTAGTCTGCGAGCCAGAAGCTGTCCAAACACATGGCCTGTACACACGGGAGGGGCGTTAGCCGACCAGTGGGGGCTGGTGGGGGGGGCAAAAAAGACTGGAGATGCGATGATCTGCTGGTTTGTGAGACCTGTAAGTTAGAAGCACTGAGGAGGTCTACAGATACTCTTTCCCAAAACGAAGATGAGAATATTACATCTTGCAGGTTGGGGTAGTGATATCCTGAATTAATTCCAGCACCGGGACCTTGTGTCAGGATTCGGGGGGGGGGGGGCTTATCCTCTAATTGGAATTGGTCGCACTATACCGAGTCAAGAGGGCTCAATGAAATACCGAGATGGACAGTGGGGCATGGTGATCCAAGCAAAGGAGATCAGCAGGGATGGAACGTGGAACCCACACCCAGAACCTGGGCAGAAGAAACGTAGATCGGGGGGCCTGTGCTGGGAGGGAACGGCCTTGGATTGTATGGCGACTGCCGGTAAGATCACCTGTCACATTCCGATGGAAAGATGTTTCTTCTCTCTCGCCGATTCCATTTACCTGCACTAACCTTCCCAAGATCCGATCCCCAAGATGGCTGCTTTTTGTTTTCTATCCTTTCCACCTTTTTGTCAAACACTTCCCCATCCCTATAGCTTTTGTGTCATCCTGCTCAGAGCACCAATCACAGGCAGAGGATCTAAAGTAAAATAGATATTACATTATTAGTCACGTTATTCTTTTGCTATTTCTGTTTTGTTCACCAGATAACATCCCCTCGCCATGGACATGTCCATGGCGAGGGTATTTCAACGTCCTCATTCGCTTTTAGGGGACTTTCATGGGAACGGGTCAAGAAGCTTCAGGAGTTCTTGTTCCTGCAGCTTTTCCATGGCAGCTTCTGAAATAAACTCGTCCGGTTTAGTCGCAGTCTCTCTGCTTTAAGCCCGTTAGCCTCAGAAACCCGAACTCCCGAGAAAAGCGTGGGAAGCAGGAGACAACAGGAGTCGTTTTCCGAATGCGTGAGACCCTCGCAAAGCCTGGTCGCTTGTGCTATGAATTCCAGGCCGACTTGAGCTGAAACTGGTTCCGCTGAAACTGACCATGAGCAGTTCTGGACACCTGTGAAGTCTATTCTTGTTGAGCTTTTTGCTCATCGGGCCCAGCACAGAACAGACAGATACCTGTGCCAGTCATGGGGGGGGCAAGGGGGGGGGCGCTGTGCCCTAAGTCTATTTCCTAGCTGAGGGAGGGCAGCCTTTCTTCAATCTTCCACTCCATGGTCTCTGTACTGGTCGCGACAAAGGCCATGCGCCCCCCCACACAAACACAGAGCAGGCACGTAGTAAAATTATCGGTTTTAACTCCCCCACCCCATCCCGAATTTGTTTGCTTCTCACTAGGCATGTAGTCATGTAATAAAATCACGGCTTTGAACCCACGAAATGTGTTCCTGCCCCCAATTGCTGTGGAGAGAAAGGGAATTTCGACAGAACCCCACCCTCGAGCCCTCCCCCTTACATCCCCATGGTCCTTTTCACAGTTCCTTAGTGTTCCTGATTGAAGCACATCAAGGGCTGTTACTCCTACAAGACCAGGTTCATTCCCCCTGCCGTCCACTCCAATGTTCTGAGAGCATTTTAATGCGGGCCTTTTCCGTGTTGGAAAACCAACAGGCAGTATTATCTAATTATCTACACGACCCTGGGTTCTAACCCGTCTTGCGCATTACTTAGCCTGTCAATGGGGTGATGTATAGGTACGAGAGACGGTCGGGTAGCTTTCTCATCTGCTCATTTACGTTATAAATCTCCGCAGATCTGTTTGACCTACGTATGCGGCGGCTCCAGCATTTCCGAACTCTCCGACGGTCTAACACTGCCCCCTAAAGTCTGCCCGGGAGCGCTCACCCAGAGACGTGCCCCTCTAGAATGCGGCTCCAACCTGCCTTGTTTAGGGTAAAATTGGGCTGCCAGTGTGTCGGTGGCATTAATAATGGAGACGCCCAGCTCACCGCGGATTTCAGAGAATAATAATGGACAGGGGTCTTACAACATCTCCTGTTTGATCCCCGAGTGCCCGTTCACATTCATTGGCCAGAGTGACAGCTATGCGGGGGTGGGTGGGGATAAATAAATAACTGAGGGTTTAAGTTATCACCCCAAGGTGAACTTGCAGAACACAGTAAGGAGAAACAGGGGGGAGAGAGGGAGAGAGAGAGAGAGAGAGAGAGAGAAAGGGAGGGGGAAAGCACCATCTAATTAGGACAATCTCTCAGGGACTGCCGTGGGTGTCGGCCATGCTCACACCTTGATGGACAGAGTTTCTCCCTGATAATAAATGCAGGCTATGAGGAGAATGAGGCCACAGCAGTGCCCCCCCACCTCACCCCACTGAATGGCTCCTGCTGTTTTCCTTTTTTCCCCGACTCCTCTGCCCCAACAACCCCCACGCCCCGTCCCACACTTCCTGTGATGTTGACAGTGGCTTAGTGGTTTAGAGACTACTCACCTAAAGGTTGCAGGTTCAGATCCCACAAGGCACCCTGTTGTAAATGAAATTTCTCCAGCGGCCCTGTGTTTCGGCGGGGGTGGGGGGGGGGGGGGCCCCCT
>JAODLC010000140.1:23666794-23676891 GCA_026781145.1 Hippopotamyrus pictus | reverse complement strand
CCCACTGAATGGCTTTGAAGCTCCCCTGCTGACCCCCCTCACCTCACTGTCCCCCCCCCCCATGATAATCACTTTTGGGCTGGGTGTCAGTACTGTTTGCAAGGAGGGTATATTTAATTAAGCTCATCAATGCCACATCCCATCCTGGGTGCACCCTGGTAAGTGCCCTGAGCTTCCTGGGATTGACATGTGACCAGAGGCATATATGGGGGGGGGGGGGGTTGTAAAGTTGATTGGCCCCCAGCGGACCCCCTCCCCTATCAACCACCAATTTAAAGCATCAATGGATAATGATAAGACTGGCCTCTCTGTATGAATTATGCCCCCACCTTAAAAAATCTTGGAATTGCCCCCTGCCTGTAGCCCTGTCCACAATGGAGGACCGCAAAATGCGAGGGAACGTCCCATTCGCTGCTGCCTTCTTATCAGTCCTCTGACATTTTGTGTAAGTCCTTGACTTGACATTGCTACTATGGTTTTCCAAAAAAGTCCCCATTCCTTTACATTCCTAGATTGTTTTATGTGTTTTATCATCCATCTGCTGTCTGTCGGCTGTGATTCATCAAGGCTCCAGCCTCTGACAGCGGCCTCTCCCAGCTGGTCCCTCTTCCCACTATATATAAGAGTGTGTGACCTTTCGTTTCTGTCACAGTAAACCAAGACCTGCCCCCGGTCTTACTGCCGCTGCAGATACCCAGACACTACAAAAGATCTGCACCTGTGGCCTTACCTTTGTTTTTCAGAGGGAGGCTGATTTCCTCTCCGTTTTAAGGTCATAGGTGTTCCGATATCCCCACCACCTACCTGAGCTTTGCCACAGGCTTGGTAAATAAATTTGAGTGCAAGAAACCAAGCATTTAATATGCACTCTATTAAAATCAGACTCTATTGTTTAAATTCTCTGGCTGGTGTCCTTACATTGTGGTTTGTCATTGACTTGAATGGGGAATTATTGACTGTTTCTCAACCTCCCTATTTCTCTCTCTCTCTCTCTCTCTCACACACACACACACACACACACACACACATTCACTGCAAGGTTAATGGGCAGAACTCTGTGTGTAAAATAATATGCAGAACAAAAAAGAAGTTCTCTCTCTCAGGTGTGCTGGTCAGATAAGGGGGCAGAGCGAAGAGCGAAGAGCGATGCAATCAAGAACGTCACGCCGAAGAGATAAGCGGGTAGGGGACAGGAGGGCCGGGTGGGACAAGTGGGCCGGACAGGACAGGCAGGACGGACGGGACGGACAGCAGCAAGTGCTCACATGCTGGGCTGCGTTTTTTAATTTTATACATGACAGGAAACCACAAGCAGAGAGCCGATTTGCACATGTCATTTACTTTGACGAAGTGCCCCGTCAACTTCTGCAGGCCGCATAACTTTCGTGGTGCAGAATTAAAAAATAAGGGAAAATGAACAAACGCAGAGACACTGCAGTAAGACGCTGCACTGACACACTCAGCGATGCACACTGGCACACTGCATGTACTGTACGCTGCAGTGGCATTGCCAGGACACCATCCCGGGATGGGCATTTGGGTACGTTGGGTTGGCGCTAGTGTTTGATTTAGGGGGTAGAGAAGGCACAGTAGAAGCTGTTGGGGGGGATTGGTGACAGATATTTAATAATTTAGCAATATTATTTCATCTCTGATGATCCATTTGGGTGTGCACTGCCAGTGTGTAGCCATACCCCTGTGCGCACTGTGATAGTCAGCTCCTGTACAGCATAGTACTAACAAGGCGAAGGTTGTGGGTTCAAATGCCATAACTTGTAACCATTCCTCTATTGTAAGTTTCTGTGAATAAAAGCATTTGATGAATGAATGAAATGTAAAATATAATGCATTGCTTGTGCATTGATTCATTGTATGACTGACTGGCACTACGTTAAAATATTTATGACAAATTTTATATATAACATACCTATTTCTCATTGAAAACTGAAAAAAACAACAAACACAAAAAGATCTTTTCATGCCTAATGCCAGAATATAATAATGCTTATTACAGATCAAAACAAGAAAATGTAATTATTTTGCAAAAAATATTGAGAAACACTTGTGAACATTTTAAAAGTATTTCTGGAACAACATTATTGTTGTTTTTTTATTTGTTACCCAAGTTTTTTTTACATCTTGTTTTTGCATATGAACACACACTCACAGACACACACGCACACAAACACATGCTGGTGGCTTCCATCTTTACCTCAGTAAGCAGCATTTCATGCATTTCAAGGGCCACAAAAATGACACCTTGCTTTTACACATGATTGAGGCTATTGTGCTTGTGTGATTAGCTCATTATATTCACCTGGGTCATGCTGCAGTGTTATTGCTTCTGGGAATATGCATTGTGGAAAAAAATGAGCATTTTTCTCTGTTTAGTCTTTTTTATATCCATTCACAGACACACATCCTGTGTTAGTCTTTGTCCTGCCCTCTGCCACTTGCACTGTTTACCGAGGTATAGGATACCCAGCAGACATATCTCACCGCTTATTTGGCCAGATCTCCCAGTAAAAGGACAAGCTGTAGGTACAAATCCAGCCTCAGTTCTGCTATATTATTGAAACTATGCTATTGAAATGAACTAGTAAGTTAGCAGATAAACAAAGGGGTTGAATTAAATGTATTTTCTCAGCTGGCTATTAGAACAATGGAGAAAATCAAAGGATTATAGCTGGTATTATTGTTAATGTAAAATCCAGCTGTTCAGAAGAAAACACTCCATCGCTGGCTGAATTCTATTACTAGACCCCGTATGGACCAGTGAGAGGCCGCTGTCCACGGCCCCCGCAGGGCCGGGCTAAATGGGACCTAGCGGGGCTCCTCTCTCTCAGCGACACTTGCAGAAAATCATGTCTGTGATGTTTCCCCCTGGCTGGTCATATTGCTCTTGGGCCAAAATGAAAAGGTGGTCCTGACGTCGAGCACGCTCCTCCTGTAGGAGAAATAAACTTTTCCTCCCTCTCTCTTTTGCTGTAGCACAGAGCTATTTACAACGTCGATGGTGGCAAGGCACGAGAGTGGCGAACACGCTCGTAATGGATCCAACATCACAATATTTGTCTCCAACAAGCCCCTTGGCACTCAGAAAATGGGTTCTGTGTCATCTCAGCACAAGAAATAAATGTGACAAATATGGAATTCCTCTCCTCATAAAATGCTCTTCAGATTCCAGTTAGCATCCACATGTATCCTATTTCAAGGACGACAGAATGGACTTTTCCTGAAGCACCAACGACAATACAGGGTTTTTCTGATACGCATCCCCCACTGACCAATGACAAGCATCCAGGGGGTAAACACTATTGTATAAATGGGTAAACACCATCATCTACAGGAGGTAAACACTATCACCTACAGGGGGTAAACACTATCATCTACAGGGAGTAAACATTATCAACTACAGGGGGTAAACACTATCACCTACAGGGGGTAAACACTATCATCTACAGGGGGTAAACACCATCATCTACAGGGGGTAAACACTATCATTTACAGGGAGTAAACATTATCAACTACAGGGGGTAAACACTATCACCTACAGGGGGTAAACACTATCACCTACAGGGGGTAAACACTATCAACTACAGGGGGTAAACACTATCAACTACAGGGGCTAAACACTATCAACTACAGGGGGTAAACACCATCATCTACAGGGGGTAAACACTATCACCTACAGGGGGTAAACACCATCATCTACAGGGGGTAAACACTATCACCTACAGGGGGTAAACACTATCAACTACAGGGGTAAACACTATCATCTACAGGGAGTAAGCATTATCAACTACAGGGGGTAAACACTATCACTTACAGGGGGTAAACACTATCACCTACAGGGGGTAAACACTATTACCTACAGGAGTAAACATTGTCATCTACAGGGGACAAATATTGTCATCTACAGGGGACAAACACTGTCATCTACAGGGGGTAAACACTGTCATCTACTGGGGACAAACATTGTCATCTACAGGGGACAAACACTGTCATCTATAGGGGGTAAACACTGTCATCTACAGGGGGTAAACGCTGTCCTCTGCAGGGGTAAACACTTTATTAAGGGGG
Source organism: Hippopotamyrus pictus (assembly GCA_026781145.1). Classification (NCBI taxonomy): domain Eukaryota; kingdom Metazoa; phylum Chordata; class Actinopteri; order Osteoglossiformes; family Mormyridae; genus Hippopotamyrus; species Hippopotamyrus pictus. The sequence goes on along the minus strand of JAODLC010000140.1, from coordinate 23,672,808 downwards.
TATGTACCAAAGGGAGTCAGTGTCACAGGTGGTAAAAGTCACAGGGGGCAAATTCCATAGGGCAAGCATATAATTTTATAAAGGGTGCTTTTCCACTGCCAAATTACGGTACTTTCGGTACTTTTGGTACTTTGGGCACTTTCGCTTTTCCATTGACTTCCGGTCGAGTACCAGTATAAAAAGTTCCACTACCGAAAGTGCCCAACCAGCTAGGGTACTTTTTGGTACTTTGGTTATGCAAATAGCCTGCCGCTGAAACACAAAGTACAACTGCCATCTTTTGAAACGCACAGCAAACAGCAAGAAACAAAATAAAAAGCAGTAGAAACAAAAATATTTAAAAAGTAGAATGGAAGGATGGACAAACGAGGAAATACAGGCATTAATCGCCATATGGTCGGATGAACAGATCCAGCGGGATTTGGATGGCACGACTACTTACCGTAACAGCAAGTGGCTTGGAAGAAAGGGGGCACATGCGAAACACCAAACAATGCCGCTTGAAAATAAAAAAACTTAAGCAGGACTACAGGAAATTGAAGGATCATAATAACATGTTTGAATTCAGCAAAGGAAATACCGCGTCGCGGTTTCTGATGATGTCAGTCAGGGGTGGTCACCGGTGATGTCATTTGGCGTCAGTACCAGTTTTTACGGCAGTGGAAAACCGACACAAAGTACCACATTTTTGGTACTTTATGGAAGTACCGAAAGTAAAGTATGGTACCTGGTGCGGTGGAAAAGCACCCAAAAGACTGTCCAGCCGAGCCAGGTGACATTCTTAACTTCCACTCTCATCCTGACCTGTGGTCAGTCCACATGGTCGTCCTGGCCGACCTGGAAGGCATATCCATTATTATCCACGTTCCATCACTAAGGAGCAGAGGTGGAAATTTCAGGTCCAGAAAGTAAAAATCCTGACCATGATTTTGTTCCAACCAACCAATTGAGTATGAAGAGTCACTATCACAGAGTACTCAGGTGGTTGGTTGAAACAAAATCATGGTCTGGATTTTTTGGATTTGCTGAAAAGCGGTTCATTTATTCACACAAAGCTGCCTTCATTGCCTGCTGAGACGAAAACAAATGGTCTACGGTCAAAATGCAAAATTCAAAATGCAATCCACCCTTTCCTGCAATGCTCAGGTCATTAACGACAGGTGTCTGTCGTAAGGTCCACTTTATCCTCAGTTTGCTTCTATATAATGTGTGATTTTATAACCTTCTGTATATGCATCTCTGTTTTCTATGAAATGTGTGATCAAACTTTAAAACATGACAGTGGTGCCGGCCTAAATATTTAGGAACTTCAAACTGTCTGTTTAACAAGGAAATTAATACTACTTTATATTACATTCATCTATCTATTTTCTGACTGCTGTTCTTGGTCAGGATTATTGGTAATACATAAAGAACTATTTGTGTGACACTACATTGCAAGCATATAAAATAATGAAGGATTTTGCTTCATTGCAGAGAGTCACTCTTGATTTTTGTCCCTGACATCTGAACAGTCCAACCATCACTGAAAAATAAATAATTAAGCTTATTTATTTGGCATAACAAAATATGGGTGTTTTTTTAAACATTCATTCAATATGATACTGAGTTACCACTTTTCAACATGATACTAATTTTATCTTAGCATTCATTTGCACTTTGGTAAAATTGTTGACAGTTTTTATTTTTAGATTTTAATAAAATTTGTTAAGAGATTACCAGGGCCTCTCACTGGATCGGAGTGGGCAAGCACTAGCAAAACTGGGGCCCCTCATTGGACAGGAGAGGGCAGACCACAATAAAGCTGAGACGGGTGATTGGACAACAGTTTGCAGACAGATGCAATACTTTTTATTTTTCAGACTGAATTCCTAAAAATTCCCGACGCTGCGTTCGTGGCATGCAGTCTGTGGGGACTCGCCTTCCAGCTGGCAGCGAGTCGACCCACACGAGCAGAGCGGCTTTAACGAGGTTGCGTTGCGGCAGGTAACCGATTAAAGTGGCGTACTCTGAAACTAAGAGTAGGAGAAAAACATCAACAAACAGCAGATACAGATAGTTATAAGTTCTATTCATATTTTGCTTTTTACTTTCTTGCTTTTATTTGTGTTATTTCTGGGAGCTTTTATGCTGTATTTTCTGTTGTTTACCTCGTGTTTATTTCCTTCTTTCCCTTGTTATGAACTTCCCTACATCTAGTCATGTATGTGTACTCTTATTTATTGGGTGCATGTAATGATGCGTGAAGCAATATGCAATTAGCTTACAGTGAATCGCTCGTGTTCCTTACCAAAGCGCTAATTACCCCGCACTTTCTGAACAAGACCTGCTCCATTGCGTGTTGTTGGTTGTGGTGGCTTGCCTTCCTCCGCGTAACAGATGTTGCAGGCGCCCATCTAAGTAAAAAAAACGGGTGGCTACGGAAAGCAGGCAGCATGCCTTGAAGGAAAAACAGGCATTTTATACTTCACAATTTCCTTTTTTTTTCTCTTCATCTGCAATCTGTTCCTGCACAATACATTAACGTTGCCATTTGTTTCATTCTCTGTCTCCATGGTAACAAATGATCGGTTTCTGGTTGAATGTTATCAATATGCTTTGAGTAACAACAGTTTATATAATACAAAAATATATATAGTGCTTAAATAAATATGGTTTTTGCCATAGAATATCTAGAATTTATATCCGTATCACGCTGATAATAAATTCAGAAGTTTATCTTGGTCATGAAAAAATTCAGCACCACGGACAGCTACTCGATAGTCCGGCCAGCTCAGGACCCTCGGGCGAGCACGGGGTCAGCCGAGGGAGAACTCCGAGATCAGGGTTCAGGTAGTTTTGCATTTGTACCATGTTCCCACCATAAAACAAGAGGGCAAAAGTGACGCTGGCTCATTTACTCTAAGGAAAATCAAACATGCTTTTTGGAATGTGTGCTGTGGGTAGGAGTTGGTGAAATTCATATTCGCTGTGAAGAGCAGAACGTCAGTTGAAATTTGTGCTGCTGTTGTTTTGTCATTGCCTTTTTTTATTTAATCCGGTAACTTGAGCACCCCAGGATGTATCTAGTCAGAAAGCGAAATGAGTTTGCTATCTGGAATGACCTCTCACAAGCTGTAAGACTGATTTACATAATTTGCTAATTAACAGCTAAAGTTAGAACTTCTTCTCCATCCCCCGACCAAAGCTTTGTTTTCAGTTTTAATCTCTTACGTATTCTGGCGGTAGCTACCTGGCTGTAACGCAAGCCCCCCCAGCACTCAAACCCCACGCCTTCCCTGACAGCTCCGAAGTCCCAGAACGTCACGTGCTCTGTGCGCCCATCCGTGTCCAGGCGTCGCTTGGGATGACTGCAACGATGATGTAAAGTAATTATTTAGGACACCGACTTCCGTGGTGCCTCTTGCTGACAATACCCCGTGGGTCTGTTTGCTTTGACGGTCTTAATTAAACACAGGTTTGCATTAAAATTTAATGTAAGTGGATGCTATTCTGGAATTGGACCCTGTAGGTATGAATGGCAGGAGAAATACAATGTAATTGGAAAAGGAAGAGAAAGCTCTATTGTAATTGCTAGTGCATTATTGGGCACAGCTTGGCAGGCAGCCTGGTACCGGAGAATGCTTTTTTCCCTTTCTTTGTCTGTAATTACCTTCCCTTTTTTTGGAACGACCAGTATTAGACGATGATTTCCAGCACACTGCTGGCAGGAGTGTGAGTCGATAAATTCAGGAGTTTTTTTTCCACCTTCAGATGTATTTCCTGACCATCAAGCGTACCCGTTTGCCTTCGCAATATTGCAGCAATGTCCTGGCCAAGGTTATTTGGGGGGGGTGGGGGGGAGGAGTTAATTTTCTCCCTTAAACCAGAAAGTGTGGAGTAGGCCTGCTCTTTGTATTCTGGGGTGGGGGGATTCAATCTGATGGTCAGTCCGAGGGGGCCCATCACTGCACCGCCTTACTTTTGCTTAATGCACATCCCCCCCACCATGTGACATGAGAATAGTAGCAGAAGGTCATCGGAAGGCCAGCCTGGGCCCAGAGAAGTATGGAACGCTGACAGTAGCAGAAACTTTCAGTCCACCAGTGAAAGAGGACTTTAGGTTTTTAATACATAAATGGATGGCAGACTAAGGTTGAAGCAGCAATCTGGCCCCATCCAGTGTCACATCTTGCTTTACATTCCAACTCTCCCTTTAAGAGGTACAACATGCTGATTTTTTGACTCCCTGAATACAAAAATACAGCTTTTTTGGTCTCTGAAAACACCTCTTCCCTTTACCCAGTGAAGGGCGCCACCTGCTGTCAGGGGCGGCTTATGTCTCAGGCTGTAATGTTGGCATGGAACAAGTATGTCAGGTTTGCTTGGACACCTCAGTAAAGTTGAAATGTCCAAAGCAAGCTACTCATCCACAGTGCATGGTTTTATGGCCAGTCATCCCTGTCAGCACTGGAGAGCACGTTGCAGATGACCAAAGGTATGAGAGAAAGCTGACTCAACCAGACTGGAGTGCAGAGCACCGGAATACCAGAAACCAGGAACCAAAAATGGGGCTAGCAGCATGGTGGTTCAGTTTTTAGCACTGTTCCCTCACACCTCTGGTACTAGGATTCAAGTCTCCGCCCTGGCTCCATGGACTGTGCATGTTCTCCCCTTGTTGTTGTGGGATTTCCTCCGGGTTCTGCGGTTCCTGCTCACTGTCCAAAAACGTGCCACAGTTAACTAGAGTTAACATATTGTCCATAGGTGTAAATGTGTGTATGAATGGTGTCTGTCTGCCATGCGTTGGGTTGGTGCTCCATCCTGGGTTGATCTCTCTTTGGTACCCATAGCTTCCGGGATAAGTTCTAGACCATCAGGACCCTGCACAGGACAGACGGGTATGGAAATCAGATGGAAATGGGTCTGAGATGCAAAAACAAGATAACCAGAACAAACCTAAAGCAGGACCCCAATACACAGAAACACAAATGAAACCCAGCAGTGCAAATGCAGAAACCAGACTCCCGAACCAAACTGAGCACTGAGCCCTATGCTCGGAGACTAATGGTGATGCGTAGACCCAGATCACGACACTGAAAATGTGTGATATAAGATATTAACAACATGGGTGTGTGTTGACCATTTGTCTTGGATTTCCACAATCATTGTAACAGAAGGAACTGAGAAATCTTATTGTAAAGACTCCCACGTCTATAACCTTTCAATCATATTAATAACACTGTCCTCTGCTATCAGTTTGACGTCAAATGCAAAATTTTCCAATTGAGAGTCAAACGATACGATATGGCTTCATTCTCCATGGTGACATTAGCTTATTAAACGCACCAATTAATGAATAAACATAAATAATTAAGATGGATTTCATAGGGAACCGTAAATGTCAGTGATTTTAGTTGGTTTTAATTAGTGGAGCCTGACTTATTAGAGTAACCGGACGGAATTCATTAATATAAATACACCTATTAACAAACGTCGACTGTTAACAGACCACACAGCAATATTATAATGCAGAGTGAGGGGTCGGATCGGGCAATTTCCTGTTTGGCTATTGTCTTTTGATTAATTAAATTGAAAAAGTTATACGTAATTGAGATTGCAATTCTGGCATAGCATCTTCTGCATTATGCTTGGGGAAAAAATATTACACGCAACCATGTGTGTGTGTTTGTGTGTGTGTGTGTGTGTGTGCATGGATTATGTTTATATTACATTATGTGGACCAAATGTCCCCAAAATGTGATAAAAACCTGTTATTTTTATGTTCTGTGTACCATTTTTCAGGTCCCCACAAAGATCTGTGAATGCAATCAAAAAACCAAAAATGCCAAAAGTCTGGTAAATAGTTACTTATGGATAAGGTTAGGGCTGTGTAGGGGTTAAGATCGTCATGTTGGGGTTAGAGTTTTCCCCGTAGAAATGAATGGAGAGTCCCCACAAAGATATTATTAAAATCTCTCTCTCTCTCTCTCTCTCTCTCTCTCTCTCTCTCTCTCTCTCTCTCTCTCTCTCTC
>JAODLC010000140.1:23634593-23644675 GCA_026781145.1 Hippopotamyrus pictus | reverse complement strand
CTCCTCACAGACACACACACAGGGATACATAGACACACACACACACACTCCTCACAGACACACACACACACACACTCCTCACAGACACACACACACACACTCCTCACAGACACTCACACACACTCCTCACAGACACACAGACAGATCAAATGGCCACCGTCAGCTCCCTTCCTGCTACTTTCCCGTTGCAACCTTGCATTTCGAGATTGCCAAACGTGAACGGTAAATATGCTAATCCTGACTAAGTTTGATTAGGCTCTATGCATCTATGTGCAAAAAAAAACACTCCCTGATTACCTGAATAATTTCCTAAATCAACAATCTAATCAAGGTTCCCATCGTGATTTCGACGAGGCGCCTGCAGTTATAATATCTTGGTAAGCGTACTCGCCTGATTGAGGGGCTTGGTGGGATTAGTGGAAATCTACCCACGGCTCAGGAGTAAACAGGTCTGATCTGGGCAGCCCAGGCCTGTGGATGCATCTTAGAGCTATCTGCCCCCTGAACCCCCCATTCAAGATTATAATAACAGCTCCCCCCCCCCCCCCCCCCAACTACCATGCAATTTGCAAATCTGCTGCCCGTGTATCTCAATGGAGATGAACGTTCGGACGATGCTAGTTCCGGGCTTTGTTGGCGGGATTACATCCGCTCTGGAATCTGCCACCGGCTCGGGAATGGGGGAGGGGCATACAGCGGGTTTTCAAAGCATCGTTTCCTGGGGATTTTTATGTGCAAAGCATCACTCCCGCCTCCCACCCCCACCTCCGGGGCTGCATTTACTCCCTGGACTGAGCCAGCAGGAGTCCCACCCGGGGGGTCAGGACCCAACAAACAGTCAGAGAGCTAGAAAAAGCAAAGGCGTGTCCGTGTGTTTCTGGGCGGGCCGTGATTACCAGGAGGTGTCATGATGGCTTCCTTGCGGGGCTACGCTGATGATGCCGCAAGCCAAAGGAGAGAGCAGCTCGTTCTCTGCTGGGATGGTTTCTATTGTTAATTTTTTAAAGACGCAGCAGGGGCCGCTCTACCCCCCAGGGGTCAAGCATAGGGCATGTTTCCACGTGTGCCATGAGATTTTGTCAGGATCCTTCCCAAGGTCATCATGTTAAGCTCAGCGCCCCTCAGATGGGACGAGGGAGGATTCGGAGCACAATTGTGCTGACGGAAGGATTTAGCCGATTGGGTCAAAAAGGGGTCGTTACTATGGGTTTGGATTCCGCATATATATATATATATATATATATATATATCAGAGACTAGGGCAACAAAGTGTACTGATATCACGAAAGCGCAGAAGCAAATCCCTTCAGACAACCTCCTGACTCTCTCAGTTACCCCATGACGCTAATATGGATATGGAAAATGAGGAGAATACATGTGTCTGAATAGGCCCCACTTTCAATTACGCATTTTTGCGTGTATCCGCCGAGCACGCAATCTAAATGGTAATGGGCAAGTCTGTGGGGTTCCAGAATCTCATTGGCTTTCAGCGTCGGATCCCTGTCCAATCGTGCCTTTATGGTTAGGCCTTATCGCTCTGCTGACGCGCAGCCAAGTCCCAGACATCAGGTTTCAGGTTTATGTGCCATGACAGTGGAACAGATGGCGATTGCTGTACCAGCAAGTGAGCAGCAGGTGGCATTGTGTTTAAGGACACAGACTCATAATTTATAACTTCTTACTTTAAAAGAAGGAGCTCTCGGGGAAACTGACTTCATAGCCTGTATCTTCTGCTGTACGCTGTACTGTTGTGCATTTGATGATTAAACTTTGATTTGATTTGAATTAATAATCAAATGGGAGTGGCTTGACGTCCCAGGAGTGGCCTCGCTGTATCGAACGGTGAGACTTGGCACAGTGAAGTATCCAGTTTTGCAGGCAAAATAGCAAGTCTTGTGTAAGCAACTGAAAAAGATTCATGTGATTATAGCGAAGGGAACTCTAGGGCCGAATGCTAGTGAGGAAGAAAGCAGAGATAAAGCCTTTGGCACACGGGGAGAACTGTGCAAACTTTGCACACACACAGGGATACACAGACACACACACACACAGGGATACACAGACACAAACATACACACAGACACACACAGGGATACACAGACACACACACACACACAGGGATACACAGACACACACACACACACACACACACACAGGGATACACAGACACAAACACACACACACACACACACAGGGATACACAGACACACACACACACAGGGATACACAGACACACACACACACACACAGGGATACACAGACACACACACATACACACACACACAGGGATACACAGACACACACACACACAGGGAAACACAGACACAAACACACACACACACAGGGATACACACACACACACACAGGGATATACAGGCACACACACACACACAGGGATACACAGACACACACACACACACAGGGAAACACAGACACAAACACACACACACAGGGATACACAGACACACACACACACACACACACACAGGGATACACAGGCACACACACACACTCCTCACAGACAGACACATACACAGATAGACACACAGGGATACACAGGCACACACACACACACACACACTCCTCACAGACAGACAGAGACACATACACAGATAGACAAAGGGATACACACACACACACTCCTCACAGACAGACAGAGACACATACACAGATAGACAAAGGGATACACACACACACACTCCTCACAGACACACACAGGGATACACACACACACACACTCCTCACAGACACACACACAAACACTATTAGTCAAAAGTTTTTGAACACAGTTTCTACATTTACATGTTACTCACTTAACATTTACTAAAAATACACTCAATATTCTTTGCTAACACATAGATTTACAGTGTGTTCACCATTTGAGCACCTTTATTAGCAAGTTAATGTCATATCGTTGATTCACCAAAGTAACCTCCTCCAGCAGTTATAACAGCAGAGAAAATCTGAGGCATTCTTTCTACAGGGGACATTACATACTGCATGGGATGAAATAGTTAACTAGTGTATAGTGTAACTACTAAGTTAAGGGACAGTCTAGAATTTGACTATACCATCACCACACACCCAGTTAAATGGATGTCAGACATGCACATGCTCTTTCTATGTTATAAAGGAAACTTGTTTTAATTGACTCATATTTTCATTTATAGTTTTTCTGCAGTTTAATAAATAAATTGAAAAGTGGTTAGAAGCCTGCGGTGTGCAAAAATTTTGGCTGGTAGTGTACATCCTCACACACACACACGCTCATACATACTCATACACACACACACACACACTCATATTCATATTTTTGTGGGGACGCTCCATTCATTTCTATGGGAAGAACTATAATCCCAACCTTAACCCCTACCCAGCCTGAACCTGAACCATAAGTAACCAAACAAAGTACAAAACCTTTGGCATTTTTAGTTTTTTGGTTGCAGCCACAGATTTATTATATATTTATATATCTGTGTATGTGTGTGTGTGTGTGTGCGCGTGTGTGTGGGTGTGTGTGTGTAGATATATATATATATATTTTTTTTTTATTGAGGTTATCCTTGTGGAGACTGAAAAAATGTCCCCAGAAGGTAAAAAAATTACAGAACTTTATCATTACATTGCGGGGAAATCTGGTCCCCACTATGTAATAATTAAACCACAAAGCAGGGACACAACTCAGATGCCCAATGCCTGAGGAGAGGGGAGGGGCCTCCGTTCCACCCCCTTGGCCGCTACGCCACCTGGGGTCCAGATTCCTTTTTGCACTAACATGGTTACCAGCAGCTGTTGACCTCACAGAATACTCAGAATCAGCAACAGGTATTAAATGCTAAATGCTAAATGTTACACTTTTCACAAAGAAGACCTAGAGAGACGGCAGAGTGAGGAGCAGCCTCACCAGGTGTATTTCACAACACACTATGAAAATTTAATCACTACACGAAACAGACGCACGAAATGGGATCCCATGTGAGCAAAAATGCTTCCACAGAGCATACGATCTTCAAAATCAGAACTTGAACATTACATGCAAATACTGGGTTTGCCAGAACCAGCATGGATCATGTGACTCATGCTCTAGCCCCATAATCTCCAGCCCTATTTCTTTACATTTAATTCAGCCCTAAAAAATCTTAATCCAAATCTGTCTTTAGAAGCGTGCCAGGGCTAAGATGACAGCCATGTCTTATAAAGTCTCACCTGTGGAAGATTTTCATGCCTTTGGGGCTGTGTGGTGTCCACAGCGAGGAGATCTTTTACGCTCAGTTATCACTCATGTCAACTCCTAACGCAAAACAATTTAAATAATGTGAGCGTGAAGAGACAGTTTGGTACGATGTGTCAGGTGATGAAAATCCAACTCTTTTCTTCTGCTGCTTGTATAGTATTTATTTATTGAATCATCCATTAAATCAGGCACAACATACTTCTGTTACATATCACAATACATATCATAAAACAATATACTCATTAAATCATATCATTTCTCAAGTTAATTGAACAATTTTCCGGAATCCCGGCTGAACACAAAGCCGGATATTCAGTCTGTCCTCTGGAAGGACACCCAGCTACTCCCATTAAATCCAAACTTAAATTTTATATGTTTGAACTGGAGAAGATTACGAAACTGCCATAAATATTTTAATGTAGTATCAGTTAATTTATGGTTTTAAAACCACAAATTATACACATAAATAGAAGATTGGCTAATAAAAAAAAGAGTTTACTGTACAGCATTTATTGATCGGAGTAATCGAAGGCAAACGATGGGTGGGAAAGCCATGGGCCTTCAGTCACACACAGGTCAAGCACAATGTCAATCAAAAAGTAACCAATAGGAAGAGGGTTCCACCTGCTGGGTACTGACAGCACACAGTCCATCCCACTATTTAAAAACACCATTAACTTTCAGTGAAGTAGATATAATTTAATTGATCACATGATTTTGTTGGGAATTTAAAGTGTCACGTCCTTGGATATTTTATGCGTTCAACATTAGGTTCATATGGGTTTTTCCAGCCCACTTAATATGTTAATGTGTTTTTGCTATCTTTATCACTAAAAAAAGACCACCAGTGACACCCCACCAAACCTCCAGCCCACCCCCCCAGCCTCAATACACCCACCCAAACAAAATGTTGCCTTGCAATCTCCCCCACAGTAAATTGCTTTCTTTCTGCCCTTTGTCGTGAAGTGACAGAGCTGCTTATTACACTCGAGGCGATCAATAGCTCCACAGGGCCCAGTTCAATGGAGGAACGGAGAAAATTCGACACTGAAACCTCCGTACTGAAGACGGATGGCACTACAGACCGCCGGTCTGCTCCGCCGGTGACAGAGCGTTGATATAACATGGAGACGGTGCTCTCAGCAATTCCTGACAGCAGCAACGGGGTCTGGTGGGACGGCGGTCGAGGAGAGTTCCCTGCCAGAGATTTTCACGCACACTTACGTGTGCGTGCGTGTAAACAAGCAAGTCGGCTGCATGTGTCGGAAACTCTGTGTGAACGTGTACGAGGTCCAGGCGGCCCCGAGTTGGAAAGGAAACCGCAGCCGACGAGTTGTGCTGTCCTGAGGAGATGGGAGAAGGGTCTGACTACAGACGACGGTCTCTGAACCCGACTAATTGCTCATCAGCACAGCCAGCTGGAGGCGGGGGAAGGTGAAAAATATGCAATTTTCAGGCAGATTTAGGGTAATTAGCCCATGCTTCTGATTCCAATTAGCAGGAGGCTCACAAATGCTCACAGAGCTCCTGGCTTCGGCATCCAGTAAACGGCGGCCCTGCGCTTTAGCTGAGACGGAGGCTGCAAACGAGCGTCGCAGCCCATCCCAGCTGACAAGCAGACCAATCGCGCGCATCGACTAAAGCGAGCAAAAACCCCCGCCTCACCAATAGGGTAGGCCGTGAGTTGGGGAAAGCGAAGCTGGCAGGTCTCCGGGGAACATAAAAGCTCTTTCATTAAGTTGGCCGCTACTGTCCCCTCAGTGACCCTCAAAATAAAAACAAAAGAAAAAACTATTTGTGTTTTTTTTTTTTTTTTTGTTCAGGCGGCCTGTTTACCACTATGTCAGCATGTACTGTGGCACACCGATCCAAGGAAGTTCCGGCCCTCATGGATTCGGAGTTAAGAAAAAAAACAACAAATGCAGCATGTCAGCGGCTGCATGCTGAGAGACATGTCCCCATTAATTACCCAGCCCCGCTGCCGCCGTTTTAATATTCTGTCCTCGTGGGCGGTGATCTATGAGTGAAAGGCGTTTTAAATGGCAACCCTTAATCAGCTCTGAGCTTAACTTTTTAGCTCCCAATATATCCAGGGCTCCTCTGGCGGCAGGAATGTGATGATTAGGCAGAGCGGGCCGGAATGGGCACCGGGACCATCCCCCGTCACCTCGAGTAAGGTGGCCTGGCATGTCTGGGGTAAATAGATAGGCTGCCAGGGGGCAGGGGGGGCGCTGCCACGTCCAGCCAGGCAGTGTGCCATGGAGTGACAGAATGGGGCTGAGATGTTCTCTGACAGCACAGAGGCTGGGAGGGCAGCACCGAGCCTCTCTAAGGACCGCCCCCCTCCCCCGACTCCACTTGACCCACTTGTTTGCTCTGGCATACGAGGTTGTACTGCACCGGGGAGATAACACAGTCTGCCGTGTTCGCGGGAAACGTACCGGCAGTCGGGGATTCAGACGCCTGTCAGACCGACATGCTGACAGCAACACGGTGGAGGCGTCCGTGGGCAATCAGCTCTGAACGCAGCGCGCTCCACGTCTCCAAGGATTCGGCCATTCGTGACCCCAACCGTGACTGTTATTGTTACGGATTCACGAGTCGTAGGCAAACAAAACCTTGTGGTAATTACAAGCCGGTGATCTGTAATATCATCCATTCCATGCGGGCAGGAGAGAAGCACCTTAAAACGCAAAGCTATACACTGCTCCCCCACCCCGTCTTGACTCACTTGTAAAGTTTCAGCATTTCTGTAGTTTAAGCCCCATAAAGCCCTTGGACGCAATGACACACTTGTATTGTAATTAGCTAGGCCCAGGTCACTCATTTACTGTGCCTTTGCTACGTTTCTGGAGGCTTAAGGAACCAGAGCAACACCACACCTGGCCCCACCCACAGATTGACGCCTGCATCACCGAGGATACCAGATGTTACAATCCTAAGAAGACATTAGAAGGCAGCAAGGTGACAGGTTTACCTGGGGAAAAAGGACAGCAAAAGTCACTGACACAGCAGGTCAGGTCAACATGGCTTCTCACTGTTCCACTCGGGCTACAGAACGCCCCCATCCCACGGTCTATAGCCTCCGAGCGTCGAGGGCGTCTACGACTGAGCGCTACTACATTTAAATGTAAATCGGATCCTTCTACTCTCCTTCACACAAGCCCCTGCTTTAATTAGGCCTCGCTTACTCAATTATCGCTCGCAAGGTTAAGGTTCTATGCACCGACCGGAAAGCAGAAAAAATAGAGCCATGCAGACGAGCTGCCCGAAACGCTGAGGTAAAGCTACCGGAAAACAGAGCAGACGCACCGAAACACCCTCTGCAGAAATGGAAGACGGACACACGGCGGAGGGCGGAGGGCACCTGGGAGAGAGGCTCCATACAGCCATCGCTCTGTCCCTCAGCACAATGCTGTTCGAGGTGCCAGTCAGGGGGGATTCCCTCCTATGTCCGGCCCTCCCAGCGCCATCTGCTAAAGAGTCTGGATGGGGAACACCCATCCTGCCCTGAGACGCCCCAAGATCACAAAAGAGGCGATGAAGGGAGAAGCTCAAACATCTGTGCTCCTGGAGGCCACCTTGAGTCGTTGCACCATCCTACTAGTCACTCTGAATTATAGTCTTATTTGCTGTCATTCACACTTTTTTCTCTTAACCTCCATTTAATTTTCACTTCTCTGTGCTCCGCTAAATCACATCCCTGCCAGCCAATCGGTTGCTGCCACGCAAGAGGGTAATGTGCCAATTGGCCAGGCGACACGACGCTCCCTGCTAGCTGACAGCGACTCGCAGGTGTGTTGACTACTGAAGCCTCATCCTTACCAGCCAAACCGAGACCCTGCCAAATGCTCCCGTCACCTCTGCAAAAGGAGGCCAGCTTGCGCCACCTACAGGAGCTCATCGTTTTAGCTCTTTGTAAAGGCTGCAGGTAACATATGACTAAACCAGGGAAACCCAGCTTCTCATATTATGGCCGAACCTCAACACTGAATTCACTGCCACCAATGATAACAAGCAGTGGCTAATCATGTATCCACTAACCTAAAGGACCAGGTTGGAACATCTAATAAGGGATCTTCCCACTATGTGCCTTTGCTGGATAATGTTGGAAAAACTAAAGTAGGAGAGGAAGACTGCAAAAAGCAGCCAGAAGATCCAGGAAGAAGACAGGCCATTCTTGAGGAGTGCCATCTGTATGGACACGAGTCAAGGTCTACTTGAGAATACCTATGCCTAATAATGTTCAACAAGTTGAATGCTGCTGTCTTTTTGATCCTAACAGGTTCTGATTTCAGAATCTGGTTCTGAAATCGTCTGAACATTGAAGTCAAACATATAACGAAGTATGAGGTTTGTTGGGATTATTAAGATTTAACTGAAGGGTGCACACCCAAGTCCAGTGATAATCACTTGGAATTAATGAAGATCAGTTGGCCTCCGCCGGACTGACAGAACCATCAGAGATAAAAAGCCAGCTGGTCGCTGTGGGAAATGCGACTCTCTGCCTGTGTAAATACAGTCTTTCCCATTCACTTATACCTGTTTGGATGGTGCCTTTGTGTCTCTTTTATAGACTTCCTTTTTCTCATGTTTAAAGGGCCGCAGACTGATTTATCTTCCGTTTTAAGTCTGTAAAATCAAGGTGCCCTTGTTTTTTCCTGCTGCTTCTGTTCCTCCTTGCCCACAACATTCACACCTGGATTTGTTGCTCGTTTCCAGTCTTTTTGCAGTTATACTGAGGGTGATATCTTCGGGGTCGTCCCTGCGCTGATATTGACACACTCCATAGTGTCTGAGGTTTCGGACCAGCAGGTGCTGCACGTTCAACAATCCCTGAGAGGCATGTGCTCGGGACTCCTGTGTACAGCGAATACTTCATGGCTTTTTTTGGAAATTCCAAGAAATGGGGTCAGGACGTTCCTCCAAATGGTAGTCCGGCTGTCTCAGCGATCCGTGCAACTCCTTGTCCAACTGACCATAGTCACAGTGAGCTTCTGTTGTTTCCGCTTAACAAAGTTCCTCTGAATTCCAAGAGATGTGGGGAACTTTATTGCTAGTTCGTATGCGTGTCAGCATCTCCACACATTGCCGATAACATTTCCAAAACCAACTGCAGAGGTTTCCCTGTGACATGTTGCTCCGTCTTTTCACTTTAAGTTTTCATTGACAGTTGGTTCAGACAAAAGTGCTTCCTCTAGTAATATTCTGCAACCACCTGCACACCTATCAAACAGAGTTTATACTAATTAAACAGACAATATCAGTTTTATGAGATTGACTCACAAAAGTACATAACTGGTGGAAACCTCCATGAGCACAGAGTGCGGGGGAATGATAAGGAGCTGCGTCAGTGTCAAGGTCCCAATGATGCCGTTCCATGGCTTTGTGCTATGGGACCACAGGGGATCGACGAGAGCGATGGGCTGAGCTGGGGGGGATGATTTCCTCAGACGAGTCGTGTGCGTCAGACCCGCCCAGTAAGCGTTTGCTGTAGATCATCCACGTCACGGCTTCTAAGTTGCCCAGGTGACATTAAAATGGGAAGAAACCTCCCAAGATGAAGCGAGGACATTGAAATCTGAGATGCGGAGAGAGGAAGGTGCACAGGTGGGTAGCAAGGAGGTCTGTGGTGGGGGGAGGAGCACTGTCGCTCAGTGAGTATTACAGGTTGCAGGTTTTAGCTGTCACCCAGGTGGTAAGTGTCTGATCTCATGACAGGCGCTGCAAGGTTATACTGCTGGAGTGGTTACTACAAAATGTGCAGAAGGAAGGGGGTGGGGAGGGGGGGAATCTATGTGTGCCAGAATGAGACGAGAAGTATTAGGCTGTATCCTAGAGGGCATAG
>JAODLC010000140.1:23565660-23600886 GCA_026781145.1 Hippopotamyrus pictus | reverse complement strand
TAAGGTAAGAGTGTCACACTTCGCCAGCCAGGGCCAGAGTGTCACACTCACTCAGCTAAGGTCAGAGTGTCACACTCCGTCACCCAGGGCCAGAGTGTCACACTCACTCAGCTAAGGTAAGAGTGTCACACTCACTCAGCTAAGGTAAGAGTGTCACACTTCGCCAGCCAGGGCCAGAGTGTCACACTCACTCAGCTAAGGTCAGAGTGTCACACTCACTCAGCTAAGGTCAGAGTGTCACACTCACTCAGCTAAGGTAAGAGTGTCACACTCACTCAGCTAAGGTCAGAGTGTCACACTCCGTCACCCAGGGCCAGAGTGTCACACTCCGTCAGCCAGGAGATCAGAATATACTCAGTATGGCAGCTTTTTCACAAGCTGCCCTACTTTACAGCAATTTACAGTCATTTTACTGAAAAGAACCCAACACTACAATACAGGGAAAGGTTCGATTAGTCCTCACTTCCTTTCAGAGAAGGTAAATGAGTGACTGTCCTGAAAAATTGTCTTTAGAAAATAAAGTCATAAATAAGTGTATTGATGGAAAACAGAAGCAGCTGAGTAGAGTGAACAGGGTCAACGCAGGTGTGAGTTTATTGGGTCACATCTGGTTCTCGGGTTTACTGGGTTACAACCTGGTCTAGGGTTGAGATAAAATATGATGTTGAACAGGACATGGAACGGGAAGGGAGGGAAGATCCTGGGACTCAATGAATACATTGTGGCTTTTCCTCAGATGCATCTTTATGGTTCAGGGAGATTCAAGAATTCCTGGGTGAACCTTGGGAATGACAGCAGGCAAAATAATAAACAAAACAGGTGCTCTAACTGTGGGAACCGTTACTAAGTGTCCCTGCTAAACCAGGGTTGCCCATCTCTCACCCTAGAGGGCCAGAAACCAACACAGTTTGCCGATTTCCCTGGCCAAACGCATCTTAATCAGCTACCAGATTTCCTAAGTGTGTTTGAACAGGGAAATCTGCAGTCTGCATCGGATCCTGGCTCACCAGGAGTGGAATTTGGGATTCCTGCCCTAAGCCAAAAGACAGACGGCTTACCTGGAATATTTACATGCTATTTCCAAGAAGCAACCGAGCCAAAATTAGGATCCAAAAAGAGGTAGCCAGTAAATAGAACCAAAGTCGAAGTACAAAGGATATCAAACCACAATCAGTCGCGCAAGTCAAGAGCACCAAAAGCTCCCGAATGGGGCTTGATGGTATTCTGCAGGAGAATGATGAGCATGAAACAGAAACAAGGCGATACACCTGTTTTTGTCCATATGGAAACCTGCACCAGGAATACCAGGAACACAGAAACTGAAATGGAAATCATAGTCAGACACAGACATGCAGACCATAACACAGCAGCACGTGGATCTATTTTTTTGCTCCCTGTCAGTCCATATTTTTGCGGACAAGGACCGGATCAGGAAACACTGCTGCAGACATTGTTGCAGGCTGGACATCAGGGTCCAGCTGAGGGTCTGTGGGCTGAGGGTTGGGTGGCTGAGAGAAGGAGGCAGAAGGAAAAGCGGAAAATAAAGGGCTTACTGTCTTATCTTTAGGTCACAGATTCACAGATGTGGCCTGAAACAGGTCACACTCCAAAAAACGGCTTGCAGACCATGTAAAATGCCCTCGAAGAGGCTGTCAGGTCAGCGAGGCAGGTTACGGAGCACTGGGGCACTCTGGCTTGATAAGTCTCTCATTGAATGAGGTTTAACTGGTCTGGATTTACTCCTTTTTCATTACAGATAGCGAGCTGCACCTAGCCTTGACGGGAAGTTGATGAGGTGTTAGCTAAGTTTATACGACCGAATCCGTCTTTTCTGGCGTGCTAATATCAGGGAATGAGGTTCAGGTCCATTCAGATACAAGTAGCAATAAACAATCTTCATACAGGAAAACAAATAGTGTAGCAAGATTTAGATGTACCAGCAAAGGTAAAAGCAGCCTGTAATGAGTTTTTCATTGATAAATTACACAGGACAGGTAGCCACAAAGGTACAGGGTATTAGGGCAAACAGTTATGTTTGTGTAATTATGACTCTATTATTTTGCTTTTGTTGTGTTTACTGAGTGAGACGGAGGTTTGAATCCTACCTCAGTCTGTCTGTATCGACTTTGCGTGGGTTTGAGTCCCTGTCCTGGGTCTATGTGTGTGGAGTTTGCATGTTCTGCCTGTCTCATTGTGGGTGTTTTTCTGAGTTCTCCGATTTCCCGCAGCTGTCTAAAATCATCCTATGGTTAGTCTGAGTTGCCAAATTCCCCATAGATGTGACTGGTGTGTATGAGTATGCCCTGTAATTTGTTAATGCCCCGTCCTGGGCTATTCTCTTTGTGCCCATAGCTTCCGGGATAGACTTTAGACCCTCTGTGGCCCAACATATGACAAGCAGATACAGAAAATGGATGGAGGGATGTATTAATCTTTGTACAACACATAAAATATTAAATGGTTCAATGCTTCTTAATTTAAAACTGCTCTGTATGGCTTGATGATGTCAGAGGTGTCCAGGTTAACACAGTTGGTTCGTAGTATGGAATCAGGTCGAATTGGTCAAGGTTTGTCATGCTGAGGACAGTAATGGAAAAACAATCCTCTCTGGTGGGCCGATGTCACGGCTCAGCAGTGGAAAAACATTATCAGCGCATGATGAAATCCTCCTTTTCGAGCCTGTGTCTATTTTGTCTTGATAATATGGTTCTCAGGATCTTTTATGTATTTAACGATCAGGCAAACTTCATAAATATTTTATCATAATAATGGAGAATACTCTCTTGCTGAGAAAAGCAGAGAAACCATTAGAATATAGTGTATTTTTTTCTGGAAAACAGCATCTGTTGGGGGAAAATAAATGCCAGTACATTAAGCCGTAATGCGTTTTGCATAACACGTGTATGAATATACAAATAAATCCCTTCAAAAACAATTGTTTTTGTGCTCTGCCAAGCCCGTTCTGCAGGAAACAAAGTGCATTTAGGATCAGGTGGAAATAAGCCCCCCCAATGACGGAGCGGAGCCTGGATACAGATACGGCCTTTAATGGCAATGGCGGGTAATACGAGCCCCCCCAAAAAGGAGACAACAGGAGCTGTTTTATCACAAAGGGGAGCCCGTGAAATGCACAGGCGGCACCCTATCTGGGAGGGGGGTGCGGGGGGCACTGGCAGACTCGCATTGCTCTGCGTGGCATCCTTTTAGCCGGCGATTAGCATTCTGAGCTGAGCCGGTTCTGGCCAGTCGGATCCCAGGGCTTAGTTCTGGTGCTGAAACAGGCTGTCTGGCCACTGCGGGGAACAGAGGACCATCTTCCTCCGCGCCGTCTGATCTGAGACATACGTGTCTGCTTAAGCCGCATCAGCATTCCACGACCAGCTCAGCCTGAGCTACCGAAACGGTCTTACGTGGGAAATCTGTAAGGCTTCATGTTCGGGAAGAGAGTTCCGGACTGCTGCAGGCTTCAAACAAACAAACAAAGGAACGAACAAACGCTAAAACCATTGTGAGCAGTTTCATCGTTTAAATATTTGCACAGGACCCCCCCCACCACCACCACCACCCAAATAGTAGAACACGTTACACACACTCACAGAACACGATGAGCGCCTTTCTGTGAGAACAATGGCAGGACAGGATGGTTTCACAAGCGTGTGGTTTGACTGTTTACTGAGATGTCGCGTCCACACGCCTCGGCATGGAGATAACGCAAGGCTGGGGCTGCCGTCTCTCACAAAAGGGAGGGAGCCTGTGTGTACCCATAACTGTCTTCTAGACACCATGCTGACAGCCTGACCAGACTGTGGTCGCTGCTATCTCTCCTTGTGGGTCTGGGTCTGGTTCCACAGTGAAGTCTGAACTTAAACAGTAAGTGTTGTAACGGCCAAATATTTTTTCATAAGGAAAGCTGCTTCAGTGGATTTGTTAAAGAGACATTCCTCAACTTCTTATTCTCATTTTAATGGTATTGATTTGTCCTTTCTCAATAAAAAGAAAAAAATCATAATAAATATCGTCATAGTTTAAAAGCTTATTGCACTGTACCCGAGTAAAGATTTGCTTGTTTTAGCGATCTGCATTGTACACGTAATTACACTACAAATATAGTCATATTTAATATTTATTCGCGTTGTAACTGAAATTTTCATATTTATGGTGGTAGATTTATGTGGTAGTAAATCTGCCCAAAGGCTTTCTGTCCGTGCAGAGTGTGAATGGTGAGACTTCATTCTCAGCCAATTCCAGTCCATTACAGTACCTAGCCATTCGTCACTCTGACTTATCTACGATACTAAACTATCATCGCAGTCCATATCGTACTGTTTAAATGTGGTTAGTGTATATATATAGTTGCTTAATGTTGCTGTGTTATGTTGGTACTTTATTGATTAATATTTTTCTTCGGTTTAACTATTTCTTCAGCGGCATTCACAATACAGGACGTGCTAAGATAAGCAGGGAGGCAAACAGAGCCGGATGCCGCCTGGTTTAATCCCGTAGCTGCGCTTCGCGGTCGCGGTTTGCGAAACAAAGGTTCAGCAAACGCCGGGATCTCATCAGCTTTCAGAGTAAATAAGCACCGCGGTTTTACGCATTAATCTATACGGTGTGCTGTATTAATCAACCTAGCCTGACACTTTCTCAAATGTACAGTTCATAAAAATTGTAAAAATCAAAACATTTTACTTCAGAATTGTGTATCAAAATTAACATTCAGATGGCATGGCATGGAAAAAATCAATTGCATATAAAAATTGAAATAAATACCCATTTTCCATAAACGCTGCAGTTTATCCTGGGAAGCACAGGGCTTGAGACAGCTGGATGGGATGCTGATCCATCTCAGGACCAGCCTCAGGTTTACAGGGGTGTCTGTGGGGGCATAACCCCCTCAAATGAATAATATGCACCCTCAGGTGCAGGGCAATCAGTCCACAGCTGGGACGGGGTCATGGGGTCGTGCCCCCTCGCTAATTTTGGATGCACCCTAGGTGATTGTGTTCTGGACCCGGCACTGCATGGACATGGGGGGTTGGGGGTGCCTGTGTACCTGTCCCTTTTGTCTGAACAACTGAAAATGTCCCCCTTTTGAGATCACTAACAAAATTTGGTTGCAGGATGCCAATGCCAAGTTGATGACTGTAACCAGGTCGAAATTCATTTTGGTTTGCCAAGCCCCCCCGGTCTGCAAATTCTACTGGGGCAATTCAGGGAAAGCATGCAAACTCCACAGGGAAGGAGAGCGGGGGGATTCGAACCCACAACATGAGGGGGGTGAAATGTTGGCTAATATCAAAATTACTATTTGTAAGCATGCACTCACCTGTGTGAACTGACAATAAAGGAATCTGACTTGACATAATTTTGCTAACTTATTACTTCTTGTAATAAGATCACCCTGGATCTAATATAGAACATAAGACAGAATCTGAAATGAAAAGTTGGTACACAGTTTATAACTTAATAAACCTGTAACAGTGATTGGTGTGAGCAGTCTGTTAGTATCATAATTCTCAAGCTTATATAATAGATAATACAGTTTTCAGAAGGAAAGTCACAATTGCTGACTGTCAGAGTGAATCACCTCTTATGATCATACAATATACAAATAAAATGAACACAGGTACAAAGGAAGAAGGGAGGAAGCTCATGAAACAGTATAACACAGAAGGAGGGATTGATTTAGTATAGACTGTTCTCAGGGAATATTGATGCATAATAAAATTCTGGCACAGAAATTATGCACATATGAAATCTATCGATAACTATAAATGTAACTCTTAATATGTAAATTATTTAACTGAAAGTGTGCACATGTAATTCCAAGTTTGTAAATGATGTGTAAGTGTGTAAATGATACAGCTAACACCAGTGGATGTGCATAAACAGAATTCTAAATGTGTAAACAAAATTCTAAATGTGTAAACAGAATGTTAAATGTGTAAACAGAATGTTAAATGTGTAAACAGTTATACTCTAGGTGTATTAAACGACCTCTATGTGTGTGAACAATCTAACAGGATGTCTGCTATGTAAATCTGTGACAATAACAAGAGATGGTGATTTAGTAGGCATGAGAAATGTTTTTATAACATGGCAGACAGGATGATTAGGAAGACCATAGATTAATTATAATACATTCCCGCTTTCTTCTGCTTTTCTAACATTGTACCGTTTATTTTTCCTTTTAGGTTGTTACCATGGCATCACTGCTGACCAAAGTTATTGGGATAATGTTAGCATTCATTATCGATCCTGAAAACGGTAAGCAGGGGTACTGAACATGATGGACCATAATGCAACACGTTTCCCTTGGCAGGCTACAGCAGAGTTAACGTTTTGAAATGACCAGCACCGGTTATGAAACTAGGATGGTAATTTTTTTAGAACGATACCTCAGGGAAGCAGAACAGTGTTTCCCAAGGCCTGCCACTCAGTGAGTGACTGACAGCTGACTTCCCTCATCCGGGGGCCCCCTGTGATTGGTTAATCTGCATGTACGCTGTCTTGCTGTTAGCACGCCGTTAGGGTGCGTTATCTGGTTAAAGGCCTTTGGCGTGTCGTGTCGGGAGAGGGAAGGAGCTTGTGAAACAGGGTGGGCAGCCCTGGGGAGCTATTTTTAAAAAATGAAACTGCCTTTAGCTTTATGAATCCAGGCGAGTTGCTTAGTTAAGAAAATAAACCAGGAAAAGAAGACAGAGAGAGTGAAGAGCACAGCTGCTTCTGATGGTTTTTCTGAGATATGGAGGGCCTGGAGCAACCATGTTGTAATCCATCTGTTCTTCCATCACGGTGCTTAGAAGAAGCTCCATTGTAAAGGTGTTTACTTTTTTATACTCGAGTTATTTAAATCAATTCACTCTGTAACATACTGGCATGGAGAGCCAGCTTTGTGTGAGCAGCACAGGGATGGATGGGCCATAGCAGAAGACTTGTGACCAGGGGACCACATAGTTGACCAGTCAGACAAAAGAGTTGCGATAAATCCCTGGAAATAAAGAAATGTTGGATAAATATCAAACAATCCTTCCATCACTGTAACCAACTAATCCCAACTGGGGTTGTGAGGGGGACTGGAACCTATCCCAGGAACAAAGGGCGCAGGCAGAAACCAACCCTGGGCGGGAACCAACACACTGCAGGACACACACACTCACAGGGCCAACTTAGAGTCACCAATTAACCTATCATGCACACTTTTGGATTGTGGGAAGAAACCAGAGCCCCTGGCAGAAACCCTCACAACATCCACAGAGAAAGGTCCTACATCCAACCCCAGGATCGAACCCAGGACCTTCTTGCTGTGAAGCAGCAGTGCTAAGCACTGTGCCACCCATATCAAATAATATAACTAATTATTTAAAAAGGAAGTAATTTTGAAGGCTAGTCTTTAATTTGTGTGAATATGCTTGGAACAGAAATGATGCATTGATATAAATCGTCTCCCGCCTTTTCCAATTTATTTTTGAAACCTGTAGTTTCAAAGTACATAAATGCTATTTATTTATAAGCATCAGAGGAGCAGTTCATCCTCCAGCCACTAGGTGGATCGCTGACTTTAATGGTTTCCACGTCTGTCACGGCTCTGCAGCTGTGAGTTCCTCCCCCTGCGCTCAGGTCCGGGTTCCGGCAAACGCTGTGCGTCTGGGGTCCTCCATCTCTGCCACCTGCATCCTGAGCGACGGCTGCCCCCTGGCACAGGCCCGGGACGTGCAGGTCGAGTGGCATCTCAATGGGCGACACCTTCCTGCGGGACAGCCAGCCAATCAGAGCGCGCGGAGCTACGACGTGGTCGTGCCCAGCTTCACGGACGCCCGGGGGGACCTAACATGCTGTGTCCGCACTGGGACAGAGTGTCAGGAGGTGGCAGGGGTGAAAATCCAAGCGGGATGTGAGTGCTCACCTAGCGCTATTCCAGATGGTCATTTATAACTATGGTAACATTTACATTCACCATGAGAGGGCTAGACCAGCCACTGTGAGCTCCAGACCAGGGTTGCAGTGCTATACAGACTTTTGTCCCACACACACACACACACACACACACACACTGACTCCAGATAAACTTCACTTTACAGCTCAATGGGAAGTATGTGCCAGTTTTCCTGCACACAGTTTATCAAAGTCCAGGGAAATTCTGGGCACTGATTGTCTCTCTATTTTCAATATTTCTGAAGGTTTTGTTTTTTTCTTCCCCATCACCTGTCCCCTCCTGCAATTCCTTAGCACACCACCAGGGGGAGGCACACCCCACAGTTTGAATACCTCTGATCTCCGTCTTTCATTCTTCAGACCCGCCGTCGCCCCCCCGCAACCTGAGCTGCGTCACCAACCTTACCAGGCCGTGCACCCTCACCTGCGAGTGGACACCAGGGCCGGATAGCCTGCTGCCCACGGCCTACACCCTGCACACGGAAATAAGGTGACACCCCACCCCCCAGCAGCCGCCGCGAGGGCGTCGTCACATGCTCCAGTCTTCTGTAAGCTTCCGCTGTCGTTCTCAGGCACCTCAGGACAGAGAGGAAGACCTACACTTTGCCTGAGGAGGTGCACACCTACACCATCCCGCGAGTCGACTTCGCTCTCTTCTGTGAGATGCGAATATCCGTCAGGGCCACAAACGCCCTGGGCCAGACCTCGTCCGAGCCGCTGCTCCTGGACCCCATGGAGAAAGGTAGGCCGCCGTCTCCCCACGATCCGTCCCACCTCTCCTTTATGCCTCACCTTGGCAGCCTGAAGGAGTTTTATACGCCCCCCATAAAGCACAGACACAGGTGGTCATTTTACTGACCCTTTAATGGGAGCTTGAGGTATACCTCAATAACAGGCCGTATATTCGATTTATTTTCTCAAGGAACATCAGAAGAACATAAGACATCACACTGTGTCTGTACAGTAGTCACCTTACAGATTGACTTTTTAAGTAAAGATTAAGTAAATGTAGTATTTTAACTAAACCGTTTTTTAAAGCGCTGTAACAGTGTTACTTAAACAACCCTTTTTTAAAAAAAAAAAGATCAGCTCCTTCCTCTCTGGATGTCTTTGTTTTTTTCATCACCACCACGACCCACTTGGGATTTGAACCCACAGCCTCCGAAGTCTTTGCCACGCTGCGCCCCGGCCACCCCTATCATGTGCCGGAGCATTTTAAGTTCAGAGAGAATCGCTAACGGTAGCTTCAGACAGCCTAAGTCCCATCAGAGCCCTGTGGGCTACTGCCGACTTTAAGCACCTTCTGTCGCTCCTCGCCCTCCCCAGCCCAGTTTGACCCCCCCGAGCTGCTGCAAGTGTGGGCGGAGCCTCAGAGGCCGGGCTGCCTGAAGATGCGGTGGAAGCTCTCCGATCACCAGGCCTGGGTGGTGAACGTGGCCGTAGATATAAGCCTGAGAGCCGCGGACAGCCGGCAGTGGACCTCGGTGACGGTACGGTCCACAGAGCCGGGTCTGATATATCAAGGTCCTGATCCGAATCAGCACAGAAACAGAAGGAACATCAGCAATAAGTAGGAACCGTTTGATCTGGTTTCCATCGAGAGCATTTCCAGGCTCTTTGTGCTTTAATCATCTTTAGCTTGCAGAAGGATTTCTGTCTTTGGGAATCCGAGCGCATCATCACACGCAAGCAGACAGGTCCGGTCGCGCAAAGCCGACTCCAGTCCCAGCACCTTCATTAACTGCCTTCGCGTTACCTTCCGGCCTTTTCTAGAAGCGCATGCAGAACCCGCTCGTCCCTGAGACGGTGGAGCAGTGCGGCCTGCTCCACGGCACGGAGTACCGCGCCCAAGCGCGGGTGAGTTACCCCCCCGGGCCCTGGAGCGCCTGGAGCAAACCGCTGGCAGGCAGCACCCCTGAGAGAGGTGAGCCCCCCACCCCAGCCACCACAGTCTCGCTTCCCCAGCATTCACCGCTTTTCTGAAGGTCTTCTCGCCTCCTCCGCGCCAGCTCCTACGGGTCGCCTCACCGCGTGGCTGAAGGTTCTCGGGGAGTCGTCCAGGATGCGCTCTGCGCTGCTCTTCTGGAAGGTGACTCGCGTCTGAGAGCGCTCGCTGCGCTTAAGCGCCCCTGCAGTCGTTCTACCTTCTGCCCTTTCCAGTTTGTCTGCTTATCTCGCGCTTTTACACAAAGTGGCTCACAGTTTCCACCTGTCTATACAGATGGATACGTCACCGCAAACCCCACAGTCACGCCCCTCGTTCTCCTTTGGTTCTAGGCCCTGAGTGAGACCCCTTAAAATGTAGCACAAAGCACACAGTGAAAATGCATGGGGGTCTAATATAACGTATAAATATCACATGTATCGATGTATCAATAGTGACATTAAATGGCTTTTTTTTTTTTACAAACCCTGCCTGATTCTGACCCTGCCTCTCATCGCGCTTCCGCCCAATCACAGCCATCGGACCAGTTCCGAGCCAACGGCAGGAATGTGTCTTACCAAGTCTCGCTTAAGTGGCCTCCGGACAGGCGGAGGCATGACGTTCTCTGTGACACGGTGCACGGCCACTGTGCTATCAGCCTGCCCCAGGGGGCAACAAGGGTGTGCATCACAGCCAGCAACTCCGCGGGAGAGTCTGTGCCCATGTGGGTACCCGTATACCGGCACGCAGGTACAGACAGGCCCCATCCGCTCTCTCTCCTGTCATTTCTGTGCGTCTGCCCATGCAGACACCTTAACGTGAGGAACTTGCGTTCTGCTCCCTGTCCAGGCCTGGATCCCGTCTCCGGTCTCAGTACCTCTCCCACTGGGGACAACGGCCTCCTCGTCACCTGGGTAGCCCCAAACTCTTCTGGTCTTGTCGGGTTTACAGTTGAATGGAGCCCACTTTTGGAGACAGACCTCATCTCCCTCTCTTTTGGCGTGGCTGCAAAGAGCGAATCGAGTTTCCTCATCGCAGGTCTGGGCGCCGCTGAGCCGGCCGCTCCTATTATACTGCACGCGGACACCAGAGAATTATCTATGACCTTTGATGGCCTTTACTTTGTTTCTCCGTAGATGAAATCGAGCCATACCGGCCCTACAAGATCTCAGTGTATTCCAGGTATGATGAAGGAATTGGTGCTCCGCGCACAGTGGAAGCCTACACCCTAGAGAAAGGTGGGTGTAAGGAACACATGGTCTCCAGAATGCTAAATACTGCAGTGATGAGATGGCTGTCCGTATTAGCCAAAGTCATTTCCATCCAAACACTTCCCGTTGTTTTTTGCTGCTGAAGTTCTAACGCATTGCGTGACCGACTTTGGGACAAGCCTCCCCTCTAGTGGCCATCTCTGAGAACTGCAGGCCCATATTTATCTGTCAGCGATTTCATTCTTTGCTGCAATTCTGTTCGACTTTTTAAAAAGCAGAGTTAATTGTAATTTGACGACGTCAACCATATGTCAGATGTCGTATTATAGTTAAATGTGAACTCAGGGTAGGCAGCTCTTAAGAGCGAAACTGGTTCTAAGACTTTTCGTCTTAAGACATATCGCTAATTGAGACCCAGTGGGACGTCTGTTGGAAGGGTTCTGTGAGAGGGAACCAGGATATAGTGGGATCTGAGTTTGCATTCTGAGCACGGTCGACTCGTATCCCGACAGCGCCCTCCGAGGTCCCTCAGCTGCAGGCCACGGTGATCCGACACACGAGGGTCGAGCTGACCTGGGCCGACATCCCACTGGAGCACCGAAACGGGATCGTCAGTTATACCATATACTACTGGAATGAAGAGGAGCAAGCAGAAGGTACTTAAAGACATGATCTGTATTTTGGAGGCGTGGTTAAGATGGAATGGCTCCTCCCACTTCAAGGCTCACTTACTAGTTGGCCACTCCCCCTTTCTCCAGCTGTGAGGATCAAGCCAACCAACAGGAGGCTGATCCTGAAAGACCTCAAGCCGCTGTCCATGTACAAAGTCCTCATCCAGGCCAGCACGGCCGGCGGGAGCCGCAACGGAACCATCCTGACCTTTAAAACCGAAGAAACAGGTCCCGAGTTAATTTTCAACAAATAAAAATGACACTAAATAAGACCCCGACCTCTATCCAATTGTATCTAGAGATTAAGAGTGCATTGAATTGCCATTCCGTGGCTTGCTTTCAGATTTCTGGGACATCATGATGAGCGCCTTTCTCATCGGCGCCCTTCTTCTGCTGCCCATTACCGCCGCTTCCGTCGTCTGCTTCAGGAAGCGCGAGAGGTGAGGCTGAGGCCGCTGCGTCACACTCCCCCAAAGTGCATCGCCGTCCATCCCATCCAGTGTTTCATACTGTCAAGGAATTACACCGTGCTACAGGGGCCCAGCGCTTTGGGCCGGATTGGTCTGGGTTGGGGGCAAGGCGGCTCAGCGGTCAGCACTGTTGCCTCACACCTCTGGAATTTGAGGGTTTGAGTCTCTGACCCAGGTCAACACGTGTGGAGTCTGTATGTTCTCTCAAAAACGATGCTGCTGCAGTATTGTGAAATCATGGCGATAAAAGTCACTGAGTGGGGAGGGATCCCCCATGATATACCCCCCGCCCCATTTGGCTTATTTTTTCATACATTTTTCAAAATACCGCAGCCTAGCACAGTGTTTGCCAACCCTGTCCTCGGGAACCCACAGACAGTCCTACTGGGAGCTGGGAGGGAACAAAAACATGGACTGTCTGTGGGTCCCCAGGGACTGGATTGGGAAACACTTGCCATAGATACTCTTGTATGTTTCCTGGGCTCTATAGCTGTGTTTCCCAATCTGGTCCTCGGAGACCCACAGACAGATGTTTTTGCTCCCTGCCAGACAGTCCACATTTTTGCGGGAGCAAAAACATCTGTCTGTGGGTCTCCGAGGACCGGATTGGGAAACACTGCTCTAGCGTATTATCATAATACCACTGAAGCCCAGTTGTAGTCTTGCCGCATGATGACTGGCTTCTCCACTGAAGGCTGAAGATGCGACTTTGGCCAGTAGTACCGGACCCAGCCAACAGCAGCATCAGGGACTGGAAGGACGCTGGCACACTCCAGGTTGGTTAAGATAAAGCTGTTATCTCAGGATCAACTGGTGAGGTAGAGAAAAATTAACGAATGATTAGAACCCAAGTGATGTAGTTTCTGACAAAGACAGACCTGCAATTTCAGGCACTGAAACAACATTAGAGCCTCTTTTCAATCCTCCATTTTCATTAAACCAGTTATTTCGTATCCCAAAGGAGAGAAATCCTATCCAATAATCCAGAAAGCATAATTTTGGAAACTCTGCAGGTAGGATCATCATGGAATGATGTTTCGTATTACGTGTTAAACTGTAGAAGGACGGTCATCGTAAGCAGGACAGCCATGAAGTTTCACCTGTGAACCTTTCGTGGTTCAACCTCCTGGATATCCCGGAGAAGGATGACAGTGAGGCGGAGGAGAGCTGCCAGCCAGGCAGCCTGAAGGGCGGCGACACTGGCCACTGCCCGGAGGTGCACCCCAGCCCAGGTGGAGACCCATCGCCTAGGGACTCGGTCCCTTATGTCACTGTGGTCTTCACCAGCCCATACAGGAGCCAGGCACAGGGCCCGCCCCAGGGCTATCTGAGGTCTGAGTCCACACAGCCTCTCCTAGGGGACGAACCATCCAGCCCAACACCATCTCAGGAGGGTGGAGCAGAGTCAGGGTCCTTCCCTGAATGTGGTGGGGAGCTGTGCGCTAACGAGGGAGGCTGTGTGTCATGGGGCGACTTCCCGATGCTGGGGGCCCTAGAGATGCACAATGCTGATCCCTTGGACTGAGGGCTTGAGTCATTGGATTTGTAACAAGATTGCAACAGGTTAATAACCTCCTGTTTTTATAACCAAGTACATTAAAACATCACGGAGTGATTTTTGCCGGGAAAGATAAGACTATGAATGTAATGTATATTTTTGCTACACGTTTTTGATATGTCTATATATAGATTTTTTTTCACAGGGAAAACGTCTCAACCTTACTGAAGTTTTGAGATAATTTTTAAGCGTATTATTTTGAACGGATGGTTTATTTACTCTGAATTTCTATATGAATATCTGCATATATACTTACATATAAAGTGTTTTCATGTTTTTTCTATTTGTTTGTCTGGTGCATATTTGTGAATACATTTTAAAAATAAAAATGTTTGACGAACGTCTAAAATAAAGATTATAATTTAAATGTTTCGTTCAAATACCGTGATATTAACTAATCCCCATCATGCTCAGACATCTAAAGAATATTACAACAAGTTGTGACAGACACAGGCTACGTCGTAAACCGACTCAAATGCACGATCGACCAGCCTGGGATGTATTGCTTCTGTCTAGATCACGACTCGCAAGGTCGGTCCTTCCTCTTTTCAGGTCTAGTTAAAATGGCGACTTGCCGCATGAGTTGTGGTGTGTTTTAGTTGAATCTATCTCAGTCTTCAAGGGCATTTTAACCACCACCTTGCCCCCATTTACGCTGTCTATGTGAACGATGTTGCGGGTTCTGAAATCTGCCCCGTTTATGTGCCAATATGTCGCGAAACCGGCTTTTTCAGCGCTGCTGCCGGTGCATGGCAGCGGATGCCTTTCCATCGCTGCTCGACCTTTAACAAGCGGTCGGGGACATGAAGGTACGCGACTGGAGCTCATACGATCCGTATTTTTATGACCTGACACGAACCCGCAGTCAATATACCGTTATTTCCGTTTAAAATATGTAAATGCATTGAGATCGGCTTATTATTATATATGCCACTTTGTGGAAGCCTGCTTAACATTGTGTATGGCGTTTAATAGCTGTATGATCTGTTGTATCTATTTTAGTATTTGATTTTCATAGTGTAGTAAGTTAGTGAAAAGTGTCAGTGGTAACATACACATGCATAATTCCAATAGTGTTGTTTTGTACAGTTGACATGTCCAGCAGGTGTCAGTGCCTGCAGATCAATTCTGTACGAGGCGATTCCGTGCTTTCGTCTGTCCGCTAGTATAGAGGATTGACCCGCGTATGCAGTAGGGTGCGTGTCTGTTGTACATTTTATGTTTACAAGGTGTGCAAATTTGCTTACATGAAGCTCGATCACATTTATGGGCATTAGCTAATCTGCCAGCAGATGGCGCGCTTGTGTCACACTGTTTGATGGCCACTGGCGTTTAAGACGTTGTCGTTTTTAAAGTGTGCAACGCTAAAATCTAAACATGGGCGAGACACTCTGCAGAGAAAATTATGAAAAGGGCCCAGTGGGTGGCAATATAAAAATTTTAAAAATAATATTGAGTAGAATAAGTGAATTAAAATAATTTTGACTTAACTGCATTATTCAATAAGTAGCAGCAGTGGGTAGAATAATTTTGACTGCGATCTGTCAGTGCAGTTTCTAAGGTGCTCAGTAAACCATAATGGCAGTTGAGAGCTCAGTAGTGTCAGGGTAAATGTGGTTTGGGGGGTGGGGTGGTTTGGAGGTTAGGGTTCTGGTGGAAGAAGGTGTATTTCAGTCTGTTTGTGCATTCTTTAACTGCCTTGTGCCGCTTGTGAGATGTCAGGCAGCAGGGAAACAAACAGACAATGTCCGGGGTGAGTTGTGTCCTTAATGATGCGGCTGGCCTTTTTTCAGTCGACTAGCATAGATGCTGTGCTGGTTCAGGAGTTCAGAGCCTGTGAGCCGCTTTCGCCGCCTGCTGTAAATCCCTCCGATTCTCGGCTGTGCGGCCAGTCCTTCCACACAGTGATGTGGGATGCTGTCCATGGTGCAGCGGGGAGAGTTTATCCGGAGGTGCAGAGGCAAAGTGCCTTAAGAAAAGCTTTTGCTCACCAGATGGGTGATATTGAATAGCCATAAAAGATCATCCATCATGAGTACTTTGTGTCGGGGAAGGTGGTTGATCTCCTGAAGCCTACCATTATTTCCTTGGTTTAGTGGTGTGTAAAACCAGATCGCTGGTCGTGTGCCACTCAGCCGGGCGTTGCCCCTCCTCCCTGCGAGCTTTCTCCTCCTTATCTGATGCCTGCCCCAAGCTGGTTTTACTCCTCACCCTTTCACACATTTTACATCAATACGATTTTGTTTAGATAAAACGCCGAGCTTCTTGATAATCTCTTGTTGGGCCACTCATACTGTTTTCTAAATGCAGCGTAGTCCAGGTGATCGCAGCCCACCGATCAGCTCTAACCCCCTTTCTGACTCGAGGGGTGTGGATGCGTCTGTATCTATGGGATTTATTCAGAGGCTTGACGTTTGTAAAGCGGATGTGTGTAATGGAAAACTCCGATTCACTACGTAAATAAAAGGACAAACGAAACACCGGGCCCCGATCGGAGAGGCGCTGAGCTCTTGCAGTAAGAGGACAGGATGTGGGAGACCAGAAGCGGCGGTTCCTTCGTCTCGAGGAAATGGCAGCTTTTATTCACACTTTCTGGCCCAAGTAGCTGAACTTCAGAAGAGCTGGGAGGCATTAAGTGCAGCAGCCAGTCGCTGGGGTCCACAAACGGCACCACCTTACATCCAGTAACAACCACAGCAACATGCACAGCTTGGACCTGCATGTGTTCCAGCTAAAATGTGTGTTTCTCAAACCATAATCGTGCTCAGTGGGGCTGATTAGCAGTTCTGATAAGCGTGGCTGATAGTTTGCACTGAGCAGAATTCAATTTAAACTTTTATGAAGTTCAGAGACTAATGTTGGCACATTATTCTAATGATTTAAGCAAAACTGCACGACTGTTAGGATTCAATTGCCTTTAATAGTCTGGTGATGTGTATGAGAATTTGTTCTGAGAATTCTATGATTTTGTCACTGTTTAGTTTGTCTTAGATTTATGGGGTAATCACATTGTATCTGTGGGCACATCGCGTTTTATCTGTTGATATCCCATCAGACTGGTTCTCTGCCCTGTTTTATCCGTTCTCTGTGCTCTCAGCATTGGGGGAAAGCTTCGCTGTGCAGGCGGTGAGGCGCTATGGGCGCCCTTCGAGAAGAAAGAAAGGTATGGCTACCCCCCCTTTGCGTGCCCGGTGTCTGTTATACCCGGCCGTCTTGCTGACTTCAACCGCAATGCTGCTGTCCTGTCCCCGCCAGCCCCCCCCAGCCAGCTCGACGACCTCTCCCCGGCCACGCTGAAGAAGGATTACGCAGAAGTGCCCCTCCTTAACACGTCAGTCTAGCTTTAATAGCATCGTTTTTTTGTATGATTTACAGACACATTCACCCGAAGGCCTATAGTGCCACAGTAGTCATTTAAAGTCACGCACTTGCAAGTATAAACGCAAATGTAAACAGTTTTAAAAGGTGGTTACAGTTCTTTAGGAAGCTCATTGCACATTTTCTTCCTTCCTCCTTAGTCAAAATGTAAATAACCAACCGTGTGAGTTTTCATTTTTGTGTATTTAAAATGACTTTGTATTTGCAGGGCGGATGATCTGATCAAACGGCTTCTATCTCTGGAGCTGGGAAGCCACGTAAGGGAAACTCTCCTGCTTGTCAAAGTTTGCGTGTTTATGATCCACGGGTAAGAGGACAGATGAAGTGTTTGCACGTCTCATGACGTGGCCTTTCTTGCCCCCCCCCCCCCCATCTCCATCTCTACTCAGAAAGACCGGCTGAAGGTGAAAGAACAGCACCTGGTGGAGAAAGTCAGGAGGGATGAGCATGATCGCAGCTCCACAGAAGTGAAGGGTACGCCGTTTGGGGGGGGCCGTGTTGCAGGAAATCGGTAGCAAGGTGCTGAAGCCCAGCACTAGCATGTCGCTAACGTAATGCTAGCTGGCGGTGAGTGTCATTCTGTGTGACAGTGGGATTTTGGGTAGCGGCATGAGAACCGGCTATTTGGCGTGACCGCTGAGCGTCGCGTGTTTCTGCAGTGGCCCTCCTGACGGCACGGATCCGGAACTACCAGGAGCACTTGCAAAAACACCCCAAGGTGAGGCTTGTGCGAGGCAGGCGTGCCATGTGACACTGTTTTTCACACTGCCGCCATAGAGTAGGTGTGAAGATAAACATCCCCTATTTGGAAATTAATGTATCATGATGTGTATTCGTGCCTCACAAATTGCATTAATTCCACTGACCATTTTAAGCCAGGAATGTTATTCTGTTTATTATCTTTGCATGCATGTTACTTTTCATTTTACACTTTTTTTGTAATGCAGATTTTTATCATTCTGAAGAATGGGTTAGCTGGTTTTGAGCTGTCTGAAATGCACCCAGCCACCAGGGGGCGGTGTGTGGCTCACCAGGCTCAGCCTTCGTGGCTGTGATCGGAAGGTCCCCGGCCTCAGCAGAGAATAGCGCCCCCCAGCTCACTCTTACCTCTTTATACGTGTTTTTCTGTCTCGTGGAGGGCAAAATGGGACAGACGAAAAGAGAATTTCCCCACGGGATTAATAACATATCGGCCCGCTAACCTGTGATGTCACGTTGCGGCAGGACAAGGCCAACAAGCGCCGCATGCTGATGGCCATCGACCGGCGGAAGAAGCACCTGAAGTATCTCCGTCGCACGCGGCACGATACCTTCGAGCGCGTGTGCCAGCAACTGGGCATCACATACACCCTGCCCCCGCTGTACTACAGGACGTTGACCAAGCGCTGGATGGCCAAAAAGGCCTTCTGCACAAAGGTGCTTCGCCGTGACGCTGTAACCCCCCTGCCCCCAGCGCTGTGCTGGCTGAACACAAGCCACAGTAGACCTTCGTATGCACGCAGCCTTTATGCGACGCGCCTCTGCGTCACGCTCTACACCCCCATAGATCTCAAGTGCATGATAGATTACCTTGTGCACATGATGTAACTGTCTTGTGCGCGCAAGATATTATCGTGAAGAAATTAACGGAACTATACAGCCAACCCTGCTTCTGCAGGTCTACTTTTATTACTTCCATTGAGCAATATGTGACCATTTAATGTTATGCGCTGTCCTATAATGAACTGCTTAAAGCAGACAATACTTGACATGTCTTATTTAGAGTTATTAGCCTGTTTGTTTATTTCAATGCACACTGAATGCACGGTGTAATTAGTAATAATTATACATATATTGGGGGTAGCGTGTGGCTCAGTGGGCTAAGCCTGCATGCCTCTGATCAGAAGGTCGCCGGTTCGAGCCCAGCCTCGAGGTTATACCACGGTAATGTGGCACCTTGAGCAAGGCCCTTCACCCACACCTCTCTGGGAGCTGCCCTTCACAGCCAGATTCCCGTCACCTACAGAGAGCAAGTTGGAGGAGTTGTAAAGAGAATTATCAGTTTATTTATTATTATATAATACATAATCCATATTCAGGGGAAAGTAGATTTTACTGGATGTCTCTGTCTCCTGTTGCTAGAATGGTCTTTAGACCCTTTGTGCCATAAACAGGCACTCGGGGCACTTGTAAGTGAATGTGATGCATAAATGCCAACATTCAGAAACGGATTAAAATGTGCCTGTTAAGAAACCTGGATATGCAAGAGGTGTGCAAGATTTGCCACTATCTCTAAATGCTTAATATCTCATTAGAACTGGCATAGGCTGTTTTTGGAAATTAAAAGATTTTGAAGATTAAACACAGATCGTGAAAGTGCTTGAATTGCAAAAATGATCACTGTCTGTGTCCTGGGCATCGGGGATTGGTGAATAAGAGCTGTCTAGCTTGCAGTATAACAGGAATGTCTTTGTAAGACATTTCAGGATTGAAGTAGCATTTTGTGAGTTGCGTTTTTCGCTTTATGTTCACGCAAGTGCCCTCAGTCCTCTGATTATCTATTGCACACAATATAATTGTGTATAACTGTGCCCTCACAGTAATATATTGTACTCACAGTAATGATTATATTTCCTATATTATACGTACGATACAAGCACAGTGGATCAGTGTTACTGTCTAAAGGTGCCGGTATTGCTGACTGTCACTGGGTAACTACATCATCAAACATGGCAGCGCCTTCAAAAGTCTGCATACAACGGTCTACAGAGGCAGGCCCCCCTGCCGGTGTAAATATAACTACAGTTGCACACTGGGCAAAAGGTGGCGTAGTGGTTAAGAATGCAGATTGAGAGCTGACTCCCAAGAGCCCCTGCTGTAGATCCCGTGTGCCAGCATACTGAACCTAACCTGGCCCAGTATAACATTCAGCAAGGTGATCAGCTGAGTGTAATTCATTTGGATTAACCAGTATTGTGGTTGGGGTACCAGTCACTGACTGTTCTCCCTCCCCTAGGTTTTTGAAGTGGTCCAGAGGCAGAGGGCGAAGGAGAAGGAGGCGCGGAAGAAGGTGGTGCAGGAAGCAGCGGAGCAGGAGGAGGATGCCCGGGGCACGGCGACGTAAGGGTGGGGTCACGTCTACCCCTCTGTGACTCTCAGCACAGCTGTGGCAGGAAGAGGACCAAACGCATTTCTCCTTTGGTCGGGGCTTTGTTGGGCTGCTGCCTATGCGCTTAAACCTCATCTAAAGATGTTTTGGTTTTGGTTTTCATCGCATTACATGACTGATCCAGTGGTGCACTTCCCATATCCAAGCCACCAAAAAGCTTTGTCTCTGCAAATAGGACTGAGAGTCCATCTTATCGACACCTTCTGTTGTGCTGTGAGCAGCTTGTTTTAGTACCCGATTTGGGGTAATGAAAGGAGATTTTTGTGTTAAGAATTCTGTGTTTAGAATTCTTTAAATGTAGTCAATAAACATTTTGTCTCTGTCTCTTCTGTTTCTTTGCCACAACCCCCCCCGCCCCCCCAAGTCCCCCCTCACTGCCAAGGTTAGATTTACGCACAGGCTAACCTAGACTGTGTCCTGGGGCCTGGAGTTACACCAAAAAAGTTTTGGTGGTTACAGCAGGTTGGGTCCCAATGATGATCTAGTCCAGCCCACCCCCTCCTCCACATCCCGTGAACTGTGTCAGTAAATGTCAGTGTTATAATGTAAGCCATTGGCTAGACATGACTTCACATACAGCAGCACTTGTATAGAATTCTAAGCTTCAAGACTGATAATCCTATGACTGGTATTACCTTCTTATCAAGCTGCTACCATAACCCTCAGACAGAAAAGCTATTTGAAGACGAAATACAGTATTTAAATGTGTCCAGCTGCCTGTTAGTCCTGCTGGTGTCTGTCTGAATGCCCCCCCCCCCCCCCAATAACCTACATGTTAATTTTCTAAGCACATTCACCTTCATGTATGTGGAGAGTGCATGTTAGTTAAATGTTTTGTGGATTTAAATTCAACACGTTTTTGGGCCCCTGCTTCCTGTGAGATATGGGAATGAGCCGCTCGTGTTCCGAAGTGAGGCAGGAGTTTTGAAATTGCTAGCTGGCTGTGTGAATCAGTTTCCTGTTTCTATACTGATGTGGATTTCGCATCGGAAAGCGGGTCAGACGAGCAGAGGTAAGCACCCTCATTGCCTTTTCACTCGCTTCCTTCTGTACTTCTAAGTTGTAAAATAGTGGTAAAGCGATTTAATTATTTTACAAACTCACGCTTGGGATGTGATGTGTCATGGTACATTTCCAGTAGCTGTGTTTGTTTCTATTAACATTTTTGGGATGTGATGAAGATTTTTGCAAAACCAAGGTACCACTTTTAAATTCTGTGAGGAAAGTTGTAAGCTATGCAAAACATCACTATTGAGAGGGATTTTTTTTTGAGTAGTTTTTGCTCAAATAATATTCCATTCCTATAAACCATGCCTTAAAGTTAGTTTAAAGAAAGTTGGCTCTATTTGTATTTGTGAGGGTTGGAATTTACGGTCTTGGGTTTTTGAAAGTACACAGTTCCATTTCATGCTTATTTTGTAGAATTAGCTTGGCGAATTGTAGATGCAAACACTGGCAGCTTTAAGAATGTGCCTGCAAATTTACTCTGATGAGCAAGACGAGAGCAGGCTGCTGTGTGACGGAAACCATCTGAAAGACTCGCAACTTCTTTGCGGGGGCTGCTTATGTTTTCCAACCTCAGAGACCGCCATGATGAAGTCTGCCATCAGCTGAAGGACATCTCAGGGATTCCGTGCAGTTAATCACAACCTGAGTGACTCCTGAATGTCTTATTTACTCATTTGCGACGTTGGCTGCAAACTGCTCTGTCGACATATTTCCGATTAGTGTTTTATTCTGGTGAAATGGCAACATCTTGCAGGAAACATCTACTTCACCTGAGGCAGAATGTAAAGCACTCCGTCTTAGTAACACCGTAAATTTCAGTGACATATAGGAAATTATTTTATTTCCTAATTCAGGGTAACTGTGACAGTAATCACCTTCAGCGACGACTGCAGAGCATTTGATGACATATCCAGTCAGGGTGGGGGTGACCCATGATAAAACCCAAGAAGCCACAGTACTTCACACGTCATTTACTCATATAGTCAGATACTTGGGTCCCACACAGCGACAGAACAACTCTGGCAGGCTCCCAGAGCTGAAATTCAAGTTTTTTTCTCTTCAGGGGCCTGAGGTCTTTCTTGGATTGACATGACCAACCCAGTGGTCTCTCAGCAACCGGGGGCAGGTTCCTATGGGACCAACGTGCAGACCGGCGAATGGAGCACAGGCCTGTGCTCCTGCTGCAGCGATATCATGGTCTGTAAGTATGAAAGCAGAGGATGGCATCTCCATGACAACAAGCGAATGAAAGTGAATGGTGTGTGTATTAAAAGACCCAGCACAGAAAGACTTGACTCGACTTGAAAACTGACTCGTCACATCTATGACTATATCTTAAAAAGGACATGAAATAAAACTTGTCATTGACCGACAATCCTGATAACATTTTTACATAAACTGCTGTCTTGAATAAACCCTTGACTTATTAGTTAAATGAATTTCCTATGTTTAGCGTTTCTCTCTCCCTCTTCCTGATCTAGGTGCGCTAGGCTGCCTATGTCCGATAGCACTTGGTTGCTACACATCTCACAAGTATGGAGAGAACCTGTTGCTGGCTTGCATTCCCGGAGGAATGACAGCTTTGAGGACCCACATGAGGCTGACGTATGGCATCCAGGTAATAGAAACTGGAGCTGTTATCTTATAAAGACAGCCACTGGACAGACTTAAGGTGGCGTGTAACTCGCACGCAGGAAACTGTGCAACGTTCGTGCAAAGACTGGAGTTAAGCAAATGTTTCGCTGGATTGCTTTTACTGCCGTTGTGAAAGACTGAAGAGGCGCACGGAATGGGTGGCTGGTCAGAGTTGCTTAAAATGACTTGTGCAAATATGTGTCACTGAGAAAGAGCAAATCGGTGATGGTTTCGGTGTATTCGATTATCTGCCGGACGTTGCAAAACACCCGTGTACACGTTGCAAAATGAACTAAAGAGAGAGTAAAACGAATGAAATGTTTTTCGGTTGCACGTACGTCGGTACTAATTCGCAGAAATCTGTATTTCTTTCAGGGCACAATATGCAACGACGCCTTAATGACATTCTGCTGCGGGCTTTGTGAGACGTGCAGGATGGCCAGAGAAATTCGTATCCGGAATGGCGAAGTTTGAGCGTTTATGGAATCAGATTTCTGCCAAAAAGAAACTTGAAAGATAATAAAACTCACTGAAATAAATAAAAAAAAATGTTATTTTGTAACTTGCAAACAAATTAAGGTTATTCTGCCAATGGAATAACTTTGTCACGTTTTACTTATCGTTAATTATATGCTGTTGCAGGGTTGCCAACTCACGCATCTGGCGTGACACTAAGGCTTTCTTCTCACACAAAAAATCTTACGGCAAATTTATATTATTCCATTACAAACCTAAAATTAGCTTCATCAGAAGCGTTGAGCCCCTACAGACTATTTACAAGTTAGCAATTCTATTACATACATGTAAATGAGCGTGCAGACTGATCTCGAACTGAAAATTTCACGCCAGCCAGCTGACCAAAGTTGGCAAACCTGTATTAACCCTGCTTTAACTCAAATAAAACACCTGCAAACTATATTTGTTGTTTCATTTCGCGTCGCATGGGGGCAGCCGCCTGCCGCAGACAAGACGCGGCGCAGAAGCTGAGTAAGCACAGGATGAACGGCGAGCGGCTCCGCGAGTAAAACCCTTTCCAATTGGCCGCCAGTAAAAGCCTCTCTGATTGGCTGCCAGTTTCCGTGGCCTAGCAACCAAGTGTCTAAGGAAATGCATCAGCTATTCAAGCTAATCGACTAGCCAGTTAGCTTTGGGGGAATCTTCTCAGCCGTTTATCCTGTTTAAACGTAAAACCAGGGAATATGTCGTCGAAGACGCTGCCCCTGTTGTTCATTAATCTGGGCGGGGAAATGTTGTACATCCTGGACCAACGCCTGCGAGCCCAAAACATCCCGTCGGATAAGGCCAGGAAAGGTAATGTATCGGTGCGGTTCACGGTGATGCAGAGCGAGGTAACGCCGCTATACCAGCTAGCTAGTTGTGGTTACTGGGCGCTCAACTCGTTGACTAGCATTTCAAGTAGTTGGACTAGCTCAACCGAAGCTAAGGTGTGGTACATCTCACTGGCTTCATGGCCAAAATATGTTAACTGTATCCTGGAATGAGCAGTGGGCAGATCCATCTTACCTACATAAAATGTGTGTAAGTAGAATGAGTGCAAGTGGCTTTCCTGTTGACATCTAGGAAAAACTATCCAGGCAGTCGATCCCATGCAGCATAGGGCATAAGCAGCCTGGGCAGGAGAGAAACACAACAGGCAGTTTACAGACTCCGGTAACATGGAGAGAGGATGGAAACTCCATACATGTGTAACAGGAAGGAGCCTCATACCCTGGAGAAGTAAAGCAGTGTTTCCCAACCCAGTCCTCAGCAAACCATGGACAGTCCACGTTTTTGCTTCCTCTCAACTCCCAGCACACCTGTACCAGGTATTCGGTGTTCCTGATTGGCTGGGAGCTGGGAGGGAGCAAAAACGTGGACTGTTCAGGGTTCCCCGAGGTCTGGGTTGGGAAACACTGAAGTAAAGTGACAGCAACCCACTCAAGCAGCTTGCCGCCCTGTCTGGGAAAATCGCTCTCAGCATTTAAGTACACCAGTGTTTAATATTTATGCGTTTGTCTATTTATTTATGTTCATTATAAAATGTATCATCCAGACATCATCTTTTCCTTAATCATACAGTGCTTCACTGTGTCAGGAATATATAGAGGCTGCTTCCAGTACAGAAGTGATGCAAAGGCAAGATTCAGACTGCCTGTCTTCCTGCAGCGTTTATTAAACCTACTCACCCAACATGACGCTGAGTCAGCTCAGTTCACCAAATGGTCAGTCTGCAACTGTTGCCTGTCCTGTTCTCCTTGTAACTCGTCCCATAACATGTCCCACTGTAGCTGATTGGACTGAAGGAGACAGACGTAAAGGTACAGTAAATGCTTCAGTGTAACACAAAACTAACTATCTTGCTGGCTAAAGTAATGATAGATAGATAGATAGATAGATAGATAGATAGATAGATAGATAGATAGATAGTGTCTGTTTTGCTTTTTGTTCCTCATGAAATGTCTTGCTTAGATGCACACATTGAACATGACTACCTTTGAAAAAGTTCAAAAAATTCCAGAAATTCCTTTTAAATAGTCTCCATTTAGAGTACCAGAAACATGAGTTTTCTTTTACTCTACTGCTTGCTCTTGCTTCCTTTAGCTAGGCCATGCCCGTGTCACATGCTGCTCATATTTTTCACGGCTTATTCCACCACTTCAGCATGACTATGTGCCAGTAATTATTCTGGTTGGTTTCAGCTATGTTTCACAAAGCCCCTTTTCACCATGTAAAAGTTTGTAGCATAAATAACGACCACTGTCATCACCTCTGAACCCACTTTCACCGCTAATCTAACAGCCGTAAAGTCGTGGCCAAACGTTTTGAGAATGACTCAAGTATTGTTTTTCACAAAGTTTGCTGCTTCAGTGTTTGTAGATCTTTTTCTCAGATATTTCTATGGTATACTGAAGTATAATTACAAGCATTTCATAAATGTCAAAGGCTTTTATTGACAATTACATGTAGTTTATGCAGTTGGCCCTGGTATGCTGTCAATCAACTTCAGGGCCAAATCCTGACTG
This sequence comes from Hippopotamyrus pictus, assembly GCA_026781145.1. Lineage (NCBI taxonomy): Eukaryota > Metazoa > Chordata > Actinopteri > Osteoglossiformes > Mormyridae > Hippopotamyrus > Hippopotamyrus pictus. Next base: position 23,574,925 of record JAODLC010000140.1, on the reverse strand, counting down.
ATGGCAGCCAATTCTTGCATAATCAATGCTTGGAGTTAGTCAGTGTTTGTGGGCTTTTGTTTGTCCACCTTGTCCACCTGCCTCTTGAGGATTAACCACAAGTTCTCAATGGGATTAAGGTCTGGGGAGTTTCCTGGCCATGGACCAAAAATGTTGATGTTTTGCTCCCGGAGCCACTTGGTCAGCTGGTACTTTTGCTTTATAGCACGGTGCTCCATCATACTGGAAAAGGCATTGTTCATCACTGAACTGTTCTTGGATGGTTGGGAGAAGTTGCTCTCCGAGGATGTTTTGATTTTATTATTTATTCATGACTCTGTTCTTAGACAAATTTGTGAGTGAGCCCACTCCCTTGGCTGAGAAGCAACCCCATACATGAATGATCTCAGGATGCTGGCATGACACAGGATTGATGGTAGCTCTCACCTTTTCTTCTCCGGATAATCTTTTTTCCAGATGCCCCAAACAATCGGAAAGGGGATCCATCAGAGAAAATTACTTTACCCCAGTCCTCGGCAGTCCAATCCCTGTACCTTTTGTAGAATATCAGTCTGTCCTTGATGTTTTTCTTGGACAGGAGTGTCTCCTTTGCTGCCCTTCTTGACACCAGGCCATCCTCCAAAAATCTTTGCCTCACTGTGTGTGCAGATGCACTCACACTTGTCTGCTGCCATTCCTGAGCAAGCTCTACACTGGTGGTGCCCCAATCCCATCTCTGAATCAACTTTACGAGACGTCCTGGTGCTTGCTGCACTTTCTTGGGCCCCTTGAAACCTTCTTCACAACAATTGAACCTCTCTCCTTAAAGTTTTTGCTGATCAGATAAATGGTTGATTTAGGTAAAATCTTACTAGCAGCAATTTCCTTGCTTGTGAAGTCTTTTTTGTGCAAAGCAATGATGACTGCACGTGTTTCCTTGCAGGTAACCATGGTTAACAGAGGAAGCATCCAGTGAAAGCATCAAGTCTGCTATTCTAATTCAGTCAGCATGACAGAGTGATCTTCAGTCTTGTCCTCGTCAACACTCTCACCCGTGTTAATGATGTCAGCAGGTCCTTTTGTGGCAGGGCTGAAATGCAGCGGAAATGGGTTTTTTGGGATTAGGTTCATTTTCATGACAAAGAGGGACTTTGCAATTAATTGCAATTCATCTGATCACTCTTCATAACATTCTGGAGTATATGCAAATTGCCATCATAAAAACTGAGGCTGCAGACTAAATGAAAACTAATATTTGTGTCATTCTCAAAACTTTTGGCCACAACTGTTTAGCTGGTGTCCGTGGCTAACAAAGGGCTGTTTTTTTTTTTTTAACCCTCAGACCCAGGTCCTTCTACTGCTCACTGTAACTGTACCACTTCTGCTAATCAGTCTCACAGGTGGCGCTGCTTCCAAGATGACAGGACATAGATTATGCGTGACTGCGCATGACTTTTGAGTGGTATCACTTCAAATCCTACGCTGAACATGTTTGTCCGCTCAAAGTAGTCTCCATCTTTCTTTGGCTTTCAAAAACATTTGGAAAAACTGGCACGTTCGAAAAACCAGCAAGCCTAAGCATCTTCTGATCACACTGCTGTCTTACTCAAGCCGGTAGAATGTGCGTTCCTGCTTGCTGTACTCGGCACCTCCTCACACTTGTCCGCATTTCTTTGTGACCCTAACTTCACCCTTCTCTTTGTACACTACACCCCCGCTACCCATTGTGTGTCCTGCAGTCATGAATGACATCATCACCACCATGTTCAATAAGAAGTTCCTGGAGGAGCTCTTCAAGCCCCAGGAGCTGTATTCTAAGAGGGCTCTGAGGACAGTGTTCGACCGTCTGGCGCACGCCTCCATTATGAGGCTTAATCAGGCCAGCATGGACAAGGTAAGGGCATGATCTCATCAGGGTGTTTTGTTTGGCATGGATAAGCTGTGTGTTGTGTCTGAATAAGGTCATAACTAGTGCTTAGTGTTAGAAAGGTCACAACGTTTGCCCTTCATCTATTTTCTTTGCTATTCGTTCCATTCCTGTCCAGCTTTACGATCTAATGACCATGGCCTTCAAATACCAAGTCCTCCTGTGTCCGCGGCCCAAGGATATGCTGCTGGTGACTTTCAACCACATGGACGCCATCAGGGACTTCGTGAGAGACTCGCCCAGCATCCTCAACCAGGTGGACGAGACATATAGGCAGCTGATCGAGGTAGGCTAGCATCTCTCCAAAGCTGGAAGATACATGTCAGTTTCTAAACAGTAAATTAAAAAAAATATATCAGAAATGGGGGCTAGAGAAATTTCACCATTGGGTGCTGAGCAAGACCCCCAATTGCTCTAGGGACTGTCTGACGCTGCTTTCAACTGCACATCACTTTGGACAAAGATTTGTTATAATTGACAAGACAATTATGCAAAGCACAGAATATAATCCAGGGCGTGTCTGCGTCTGCCACAACGGCCTATCATTGTTTGATTGTCCCTGTCATTACAGATGTACACATCACTTTCTGGAGGTGAATTTCAGCTCATCCGGCAAACGCTGCTAATTTTCTTTCAGGACATGCATATACGGGTGAGTCTGCTTTTATACTTCCTGCACATAGATGCATGCTTCTCCTGCAGTAATGTAATTCTTCAATTTTATGTAAATGTATCAGCATTGAAAGTGCTATAAATAGACGAGCAGGAAAGGCATTTAAAGTGGCCTTTTTTTTAACAGAATCCGCACAAAATTATTCACATGTGGAATAATAATATAAATTGCACACTTGTGCTTTTTTTCAGGTTTCAATCTTTCTCAAAGATAAAGTCCAAAATTCCAATGGCCGTTTTGTTCTTCCGACATCTGGACCTGTTCCGTATGGAACACAGATCCCGGGTTTAATCAGGTAAAATGTTCTTAGACTCGTTAAAAACTCGTTAAAGGAGACGCACACAATCCCACTCGTCCCATGTCATACGTCTCTTAACACAATGAAACAAGAGTTGGTTTTCATCATAAATTATGTCAGCTCATCGTTCATCATGATGTACAAACCTTACATTAAGAGAAACTAGTCACTGGTCTGATTTGCTTGAATATGGTCCATATTAATGAATTTCACAACCGATTGCTTTGAAGCAGGGGATTTGATGATTGAGTCTGCTGAGGGCATAACCATCCATTCTTCTTCAAACTACTTATCTCGGACAGGGTCCTGGAATGGTCCTGGAGTCTATCGCAGGCAGCACAGGGTACAAGGCAGGGGGACAACATGGATGGCATTCCAGCCCATCACAGAGCACATGCACACACAAATTCGCACACGGTGGACAATGCAGAGATGCTGCTTAGCCTAATTGCATGTCTTGGACTTTAGGAGGAAACTAATTGGTGTGCTGGTAGTATGCAAAATTCTGAGAATTTTCAAAGTTCGAAACTTTCCATGGGAATTAACAGGAATATATGGGAATTAATGGGAATAAACTGGAAATTAGCAAAATTGCAAAACCAAGTGCTTGTGAGTAGTAATGTATACATAAAACACCCCAAAATAATTATCTGCATCAAAACGCACTGCTTGTAAGTCGTACTCTATGTTGTATCATTCATACAGTTTGCTTTCTTTGCTGTATCTGACAGGTGGTGCAGAGATCCATGGAGTTTATTTCCAATATTCTCCAACTTCCCATGGAAAATTTCTGAAAACTTCCCATAAATTTTCCACCCCTTGCAACCCTAGCTGGGAGGAATCCCAAGTGATGTCCGTCCCTAGAGGTGTAAGGCAGTAGTGCTCCCCATTGTACCACCATGCTGCCCTACTGTATTGTTCAAATCAGCAGAATCGCACCTCCGGGTACTTTGAAGTTTAAGCTGCTTGCTAATAGGTTCCTAACAAAATAAACCTGGCGGCACCACTAACAACTGCATGTTGTATATTATTGTGGATGGTGTCCCATCAAGGGTGTGACTTGCCTTGAGCCCTCTGCTCTGTCTGGGTTTTGCCGTTCAGAGGCCTTGCAATATACCAGTCAGTCGCAGACCAGAAGATAGCGGTATGCTTACAAGCTCACTACTCATAACAGGAAAAAGAAGAGGGGTCTGTTTTTATCTAGGCAGAGAAGTAAGAGGAAGCAGCAGCGGGCAGCTTGGAATGAAGATGCGGGGGCTTAATGCGAGTCACAGGCATAGCTCAAGAGGGGAAGGGACTGAAAAAAGTCCATCTATTTCTGTTGGCCACATATGATATTAAAAGATATTAAAAGAACCGGTGATATTCGATAATTACATTACAGCGAATACCTGAAATGTTTTTACCAAAATTATGTTTTACTGAAGAGTCACTCTGAAGACATCAGGTGTAATTTAGGATCGTAGGTCGGTGTGCCGGATACTTAAAGATATAAGACATAGCCAAACAGAACATTGCCGTTGCAGTGAAACATCTCAGGGCTGGATGCTTAGACAGGCATTGGCTGATTGTCTCTGGGTTTGATGAAGTGCCACAGGCCCTGGGAAATGGTGTTCTCCACAGGAAATAAATACATTTTAAATGGCCCAAGACTTAAAGCAGCATTTCCTTCTGTCATGTTGTTAATACTGCCGTAGAACAGCGATCGCTAAAAGCCATTTACCAAGAAATAGTGAATTTGATCCTCAGCCCTTTCTGGATGTCGCATGTGATATATGGGCCTGTCTTTCTTTTCCTGGGAATTTTCACTAGAATTGTGCTCTTATTTATCTTCTGAAGAGTGCTGAATTTGATCAAATGTTTATCAGAGTTAAGTTCATGCAGGGAACTGTTAAAAATGAACATTTTGGCTGTGCAGATATGGCACGGATCATCACCGTAAGGTCTGGGGGCAGATGAGACTGGAGTTAAATGGCGGTCAGGTTTCAGTGTCAGCTTGGGGGGGGAGGGGGATCAACTTCCGCAGCAGAGCTGAAAGTAAACCAGAAAATAACTGAACCAGCTTGTGCTTTTATAAGACAGAGTTGGGTTAATTCGAGATCTCGCCTCCCGTGTGTGTGTGTGTGGCTAAAAAGCCAGAATCTCCGTCACCCCTGTCAGGTGATGTTTTCCTTATTCTTAGCACTTCCTTGCTTGTCATATGTCATCTAGTCTTTTGTGTGTAAAACATCAGTAAACTTCAGTACTGGTAGCTCTTTATATAGCAAGATATTGTGTCAGATACTCAGAAATGCTGCAGGCACAACTGTGTCACACATATGCACAGGAGGGGCCCCAGAGTCCCCTAACAGACTCCATGTGGTTCAAACCAGGGGTGTGTCAAACAGACTATTCCACGAGTGATCATTACCCTTGGAATGCCACATGTCTTGGATGTTACTGACCTCTAAGCACTTTTAACACCTTTGCTTCCAGTTTGGCTGAAGAGGGTTCACGTGATGGTACACAAATATAACACAAGCTAACACGAATTCCTCCATCTCATGGAACCCAATGATGACTATAAAGCTTCTTTTAGCATGTTCATCAGAACATCTTATTGTCTCTGCTCCAAGGAGCTGGCGTCGTTGTGGTTTAACAGCCGTCTCAGGTGTGATCACACTTGTTGCACTGTAAAAAGCAAACATGTGTCTGAAACCATGCAAACCTTGTTTTCTTTTGCTTATGATATGTGATTCTAATTATGGGATTATGATTAAAACACTTGGTACATTGTATGTATCTTTTCTTTACCTTAAAGAAAAGTCACCTCTCAGCTACCAAAGAGTGAACTGTGCTCATGCTGCTGCTGACCCACTCGATCCTTTCGGTTCACGGAGTTCAATGCTCCAGATTTTGTGTAGAGGACTTTTACTTAGGTGGAGGCGGAGCCAAATCCCCAGTTGGCCCACGGGCCCTCAGGGTCCCATCAATCGAGTCCTGCTAACGTGATACGTGTCGCCGTCTGGCAGGACGTTCAGCTGCACCGGAGAGGAGCTCAACAGGGTCCAGTTCCGCAGTGCAGGCAACTACACGGCCGCCCTGCGCGAGGGGTCCTTCGAAATGCATGGCGATAGGGTCATCAAGCTGGGCACTAACATGTGAGTCCAGCCATTGCATGGCTCTCCTCCTGACCAACGAGGTGATGTTTCTCTCCCGAGCTGCACATGTGAAAAATATCAGTGTTAGGCATTTTAGGTCCAGAAGCTACAAATTCCGACCAAGATTTTATTTCTACCAACCTGCTGAGCATGAAGAGTCACAGTCACAGTGTACTCAACTGGTTGGTAGAAACCAAATCTGGACCTGAAATGCCCAACACTGTCTGTTTCATACCCAGTTTAGATTTTTGAGGAAAAAAAAACATTTACTGTACGTACTGCATTCTGGGAAATTCTACCTTAGAAATTATTAGTATTCTTGACAATAATGGAACAGTTCTAGTTTTCTGGAGTTCCTTATTTTAACAAAACCAGAGCACAATGCGAGCACCTGCAGTCCTACTTTATCTGCCCCCCCCCATCAATTAATGGCCTAGATCCCATCCCCCCCACCACCACCTCAAAATAAAAAAAAAAAAAAACCCTCTCTGAGGTTTACTCGAGTGTCGTCCTAGATGTTTTAGCGGATCACTGGTGAAGGTTAATTTGAGCAGTTTGCCTATTAACCAGAACCACTATTTTGACTACTTTTAGCTTTTATCCATGAAAACATTTGTTGTGTAAGTGTTATTTCTTCTCTGTATACAACTGGATCATTCTGGAATGTTTCTGTAGTCCTGATTTAGTGCCCAGTTGAAGGGCACAACGGCATGACCCTCCTGGGGCTCTGAAATGTCAAATGTTTTGGTCAGGAGTCTGAGCTTAATCGCCATGCTGGCCGGGTTGCTAGGAAGCGAGCGACAGCCCGCAAAGCCAGCAGAAACACTGTCCTCTTTATGGTTTCAATAATTCATTTTTAAAGCTCCCCCCCGCCCTTGTTCTGGCTTGCTGCTCATGGCCCCGGGTTCAGCTTCTGACATTTCCCTCAGGTACGGCGTCAGCCGCGCTGTAGAGACGCACATGTCGGGGACATCCAGGAACTCCTCCCAACATACAAAGGTAATCCAATCAGCCACTGAATATGTAATGAAAGCACTTACCAGTCTTTGTTGCCTGACCTTGTATGTCTTGCAATGGTTCCCCACACCCAGATCAGGTTTTGTTTTTTAATGCGACCTATGTCCAACCCATGACCCCAGTCCCCCGTCGCCCCCACTGCTACAAGAGGGTGTGACATTACATCATCCCTGCAGGCGTATATTACCGCCGATGGACAGGCTGATTATTCTGAGCCCTGGCTCTGTCATCAGCTGAGGATTTTCACACGTGCAGGTGAACACAGCTCCCAACCCGCTGGCTAAGAAAGAGCTCAACCTTCTGGCCCAGTTAATGGGAGGCCTGGACATCCAAAAGCCAGTGGGTAGCGACACCAGCTTCCGGGTCAACCTTTTCACCACTGACGAGGAAGAGGAGTGAGTTCTGCCGGTGCCCCTTTTTCCTGCCTGTACTTCTGACATGTCGGCGGGGGCGGTCCTTCAAAGCCACACCCAGAAACCGAAAAATGTCATTCTCTCCCCCACCCGTAGGGAGGCTTTGATGTCAAGACCTGCAGAGCTTTCGTACGAAGTCATAAATATTCAAGCAGCTAAGGTAAAAACTGTCCATTAGCTTGACAGCAGCACATCGCATAATTCCTCTGACGTGCTGTACGCCCAGGCAGTCCTGGGTCGCTCACTGTATCCACTAAGAAAGGCCACTTTCAGGTTTACTTCATGTCGCTAAATGTCGAGGTTTCAGCGTGTTGCCCAAACATGGTTCACATGTGACCTGTGACTTTCAATATGAATGGTTTTTTTAAATATGCTATCTGAAAGGTTGCAGAGACCAGTGGCCTGATCTGCCTCCTCCGCAGGGTGCCAGTCGTACCAGTATGAGTAAGCTTAACACCATTTGCTTGGCCTTCCAGGACCAGCAGACCAACGCGGAGCTGGCTCGCATCATGGGGGAGTTTGCAGACCAGGGTGAGCCATCGACGACTCCCAGCAGCAAAGGAGACGAGCTCCTGGCCATGATGGATGGGCTCTGATGCGTAGTCGTGGCGACAGCCTGGTGGGAGGGGTTTTGGTCGGAAGCGGGGCCTGGAACTGCTGCGGTCGGCGGGACCCAGCCTGCCCTTTCACCACCTGAATAGGCGTCCCGTTCACAACAGAAACCTCCGGATTGCTTTGCACAGACTTGGGGTTATGCTAGACAAGGGAAGCAGGGAGCCTCGCTGCGTGGTGCGGCTATCAGGGAGAGGCTACGACGGCGGTGAAACACAAGCTCGGTCCGAAATGTCTCGCGGTGTCGTTTCTGTGGTGTAGAAAGCGAAGTGTTGCTTCAGAGAGAGAGACCGTTTACTCACTGCGTGCTCGTTTTTGTGTTACTAGGAAAAGAAGCTCACAGTGGCTGTTTGTTTCCCAGTTATATATGCACTGTGCTATTTTCACGCTTTCCAGATGATTCTGTCATTCCAGTTTATAGGATAGAGATATTTAAAGGCCAAGAGAAAGGATGTAAGAGCACTTTCACCATATTTCAAAGGCTTATGATCCCAAAAAAGTGAAATGACTTTGTATATATCAAAAACGTGAATCCTAAGCCCACAAGACTTACCACGGTTTAACCTCAGCATTACAAACAATACATCAGCAGCATTGTGACCTGGTGTACGTGTATTATTATTAATGACTGGCTGATTACGTTGATTAAGGTGTACATACTATCCAACGACACTCCATTATAAAGGTACGGCAAAATTAATTTAAGGGGCATAAACTGTATAGTTGTGTATTTCATGTTCACGTATTTGTAAATGGTATTTATTTATTGAAATGTACATGTTAAGATCTGTGTTTGTTGTTAAATTAATAAAATCGTGTTTAAAAGTAAGATTTTGTATTAGATTAAAAAAATGTTTAATGTCTGATGTTTTCTTCTTTAGATCTTATTCATTAACTATCATTTTATTTAAAAGATTATATATCTTTAAATCTGGTTGTGTCTTTGTATTTATCCATTTTTTGTTGTATTTAAAATGCAGGTTTTTTTTTTTTTTCCCCTCTTGGTTTGATATGTGCTTTTTACGTTTGACGTTACTCTTGTCTCCTTAGCCTCTCTCCCAATGTTGTCTCCCCCTATGTTCGTGTTTTTTTTTTTTCTTTCTCTCCTTTCACCTCCTTTTTAATCTCCCTTTTCTTCACTATCACTCCCTTCTGGACAGCTCGGCAACTGGAATATTTTACATGTGTTACAAATAAAATACAATA
>JAODLC010000140.1:23553882-23565560 GCA_026781145.1 Hippopotamyrus pictus | reverse complement strand
TGTCTGACACAGCAGTGCATTCAGACCATTATTCTGCTTGCTGAAGCTGCCGGACAGGACACATTTAAAAAAAAAAAAAAAAAAAGATTATATACGATGTTTCTCATAACATCATACCGATGTTTTGTTATAAAACATTGTTATAAGCATACATTTTGTGTACTGTTTAATTTTACAGTTTAAATATAAATGGCATGGATACATATGTCAATGCAAGTAAATAATCAGTAAATATACTTAAATATACAATGCATTGCGAATTTAAAGGAATCATTTGGCGAGGCGCTGCAAAGCAATCTTAAAGACGCTGGATTGCGTGGGGGGTGCTAGTGATCTCTACCTATTTCTCGGCAACTAGATAACTAATCGCAACTAACACACTGCATGGCGCTGGAAACTATTATTTATTTTTTATGTGTATCAACAAACACGTGTAACGACGTCTAGTTTCGTGAGAGTCAAATTCGCATATTGAACTGGAATATGGTTTTCTATCGTTTTTTTTTCCTATATTGAACCAATCACCTCACTGTAGATTATATTTTATCTATTCTGGATATCATTAACGCTCAGTAACCTACCAGTAACACAAATGTGGGATTTACCTTTCAATGACCGTATTCATTTAAACATGTCAGCAATAACATTGGCCTGCCACTTTGAAGCTGTCATTGGAGGTCCAGTGTAGTGAAACCTGTTCCTTCCTTTAATCATTAGTAGTATTTTCTTGCAGCATAATTCTGTGTCTATAATGAGTAACTGGCTGGGGGGGCTGGGCTGGGGGGTACCTGGATCTGGTCCTATATTTATACCACAACAGCATAGCTCTTAGGCCCGAACCCAAATTTCCTTTTAAGGTTTCACACGCCGACCTCAGCCAGTGTAGCCCTCCAAGTGGGGGCAGTTTTCACCCCGTCTCCCCAAATGCTTACCTTCTTGTGTGCGTCGAAATCTTTGAAGTGCTAATTTAGCCTCCCACTCAGGTTCCAAGCACACTCTAGCAAACAATGGTGCACATCTCAGCAGGCAAATAGCTCAAATCCACTGCACACACCATTTCTCCTCAGAACCTAATTGCGTTTTCCATGTAATCTGTCCTGCAGTGAGTCTCTGCCTGGTACCTAAATGTGGTAGACATAAATGGACCAGTATGGACCGCCCAGGGAGTACCTGCAGTGAGGTGGGCTTCTACTCTAAGCAAACAGCATAGCCAGGTAATGCTGATCCTGGATCAGCCTCTTCGTCTGAGAGCAGGGGTCACCATCCCATGCATACACGAGCAAAAGTGTCCATGGCAAGACTTGTCTATGTCAATGACAAAATGTTTTGATCAAAATGTCTGTCAGAATTCACCATGGTGTTGATTGCTGTCTCAGAGCAGGGGCAAGGGGGGAGGACCCGTACCCCCAATATTTAATTTGGATTCATTCATCCTCCCCAATAAACAGATCATTGTATTTAAACGATTAAAGTGTGCGCCCCACCAAAATCCAGCAGGTAAGTCCAGAAGACAATCCACGTCGAGCCGGATGTGGGTAGTGAGAGCCACAGTCACCACGAGACCTGATGACGTGGCCCCTCGTCCCGTCTCACTCCCACACGTCTTTCTCTTCCTCCCACGCCAGTGAGGCACCCGTAGCTCGATTTGACTTTTTCGTGAACAGTAATAACAAACACCCCCCCCCTCCACCCACACGCACACGTCGATTTATCAGAAAGCTTGTGCTCACACAGAGAGCTCATGAGAAATCCCTAACTGTGGTAATTCCTTGTTTGAGACAGCCATGATAGGAACAGACCATGTTCTCAAATGATTACTTCCTCCTTTTCTGTTAATTAAAACGGAATTTGCCCTTATTCTGGAGGTCATCCTGGAGCAAAAACAATGACTGTGCAGTCTCAGAGGGGAACTGACCCCTAGCGAAACTACAAGACAACAGTAATCCTTAACTTTTCTTCCCCTACTTAACATTTTCTTTGATGCGTCAAAATGTCCGAAGGGTTTTGTTTCAGCTCCATGATGAAATCGCACCGAGTGGCCCGAAAGTAGGGAAGGAAATGTACGCTTCCTTCCTAACCTTTCTGAGGAAAAAGCCAGCGATCGGGGTTATGCTGCAACATCTCCTGACATCACCGCATGGACAAAAAAAAGCCCCCCCCCCATTGATAGACGAGAAAATGGCAGTAACGCCACTAGATCACAGGCCGTATGTGGCCGGGGGTGCCTCAGGACCAATCTGCCAGGCCTCTGCCAGCCCTATGAGCCAGCAAGCAGGGTCGCCATGGAAATGGCACCGTACCCATTCGAGTGCAAACCGTCGAGTGCAAACCGTCGAGTGCCATTTGAGAGTGAAAGGACACTGACCATGGGCGGTATTTCAGAACTACCTCCCCACACTGCCCCCGAATGCATAGACAGTGTGACACAGCTAAATACGCAGAGGTATCTGATTTAGACGAGCGCAGATGAAGTTGGGGGTGGGGGAACTCTCCAGATGGGTGATTTTCTAAGCCAGCTCTACCAAACAGCGCACTGTTCTCTCTCCCAGAAAGCACATCATGACCAAAATCATTCCCCTCCCCCAGCCCAATCACCAGGTCTGCTTTCCATCATGTCTTTATGCCATAATCCCCTGGAGGACCCAAGGACATCACTGCAGGTTAAATTTAGGTGTCTCTTTAAAAGCCTGTTTTTCCCCTCACTTTTTGTACTGCACTTTTTTGTCGAGGATGAGCCGGATACGGCATCCGCAGCTCTCATAATGCCAAAGGTCAGGCTTGGCCCCGGAGCCCAGAAAAGCCACTGGACCGTGTGAGGAACATAGCAACAGGATCAGGCTGTGCCGAGGGCAAGCGGAACAAACCTGGGCAGAGGCCTGGAGGCGGCGGGGTGGGGCTGCCGCCAGAGACTTCCGGAAGCGCAGGGTTCCTATTTCAGGTGAAGCTTTAGGGAGATACTGGTAGCTGGGGAATAGTGGTGCGTTCCATTCGAACTGGGAACTCGGAATTTCTGAGTGCCTAGTCGGAAATTTCAACTGGAACGCCCCAGGAGTCGGCGTTCTGAATCAGAACATCAAAGGAACCTCTGCTGAATGAAGGCTGTACTCTTTATTAGCACTTGTGTCTTATTTGTCTCATTAAATTGGTTATACATACAGTACGATCTGTGGACACGTTGCTAGAATATTTGTATGTGCAAAATACTGCGTAATGCTTTGTTGTCAACTGGTATTGCTACCAATGGCTAATAGTGAACCTGGCTAGAACTGGTATTGCTAAATGGCTTTCCGACTCGTTGTACTGGAACGTGGTTAACCCAGCTGTGATGTAATTCCCAGCTCCAACTTTCAAACTCCGAGGTGAATAGTACGCAGCGTCAGCACTTTCCTCATGGCTTCCTGGCCTGGGGCCACGTCAGGCCCCTTCTGATAGGCTCCCCAGCTGAGATCGTTGTTACTCTGACAGCCCTCAGCTTCTCGAGGCCTTGAGTCTCCCTCTCACATCATTCTGAGGTTGCTCACTCCCGCAAATTTTGTGTTCAAGGCCAACAAAGGAAAGACTGGCCACCAGGCCCCTAACTCATACTAGGCTATGTGCCTGATGAGTAACAAATAATTCCTGAGGGTTTGAAATCCTTTATTTCACATGTGTTGGGGATTAAGACATCTCCAGTCTAGTGAGTCCAGCAACGCTACCTCCTAGTATTCTCAGAAGATCCCACCTCCAATGGTCATCCATTGGGATTCTGTTTCCACTCCACCCTGAATAGTATCGTGCAGCAGTGGGAGATATTGTGCTTCAGCATGCCTATTATTACCACAATCTGTCAATCACAGTCTGATTTTTTGTTAGCCAATCCTGTTGGGCCACAGTAGATTGATCTGCTGAAACCCCATGATACAAGCTCTGTTTATTAGCCTTACTAGCCTGCTCCCTGCTCCCTGTTAAAAATGCAGCATTTCAACTAAGTATTTACCAGGGTCCTTCCAGCCGTGTCCACTGTTTGGCTTTTTTTTTACCCTCCAGTACAGGGCTATTCGAATCACGGTCCTCGACGGCCAAGCCCTGCTGATTCTCCAGCCTTCCTTTACCTGTGAGCCAGGTATGAAGTCTCTGTGCCCAATCAAAATCAGTAATTATCAAACTACCTACCTTGGAGAACTGAAAACAAGGCCTGGATTTGGAATTGAGGTCCAGATTTGAGGAACCATGCCCTATTGATTTCCATAAGGGCTGTGCTATACTGCTCTGTAGAGGATGGTCACCTGAATGAATGATATCTTGTGGTTTTTGCAACAGTTTGTCCAGCTCACCTCAGGTTCATCTTCACTGCTTTTGCTTCTTTGTCAACATACCAGCCTTCCAGTGCATATTGTCTCTCTAAGTAACCCCCCTCCCCCCAACCAAAATGACTCATACATTTACATTTATTCATTAGCCACACGTTTTGCATCAAAGCAGCTTAAAGGGCAGTCCGTGTAACATGAGCATCAAATAAACATTCTTAAAGAGTATTGCTATTTATTCAGGATATGCTATAACAATAATGTACAAAATACCATTTACAATAATATACCAGCAAAACCATTTTAATGAAAAATAATAAAAGGTAAATCAGACAAACATACAGTGTGTCTATAAAGTCTCTTTACAATTTCAAAAATGTATTACAAAGGCAACTGATGAGATATCGTCATCAGATTTGTTCTATGTACTGAGTGGTTATCAAAGTTTTTAATCACATTGCAAACAAAGGTAGGGGACATCACTAATCTAAAGCAGAGGATCACTGATGCCCTTGGCACCACTGATGAGGGTTTGCTACAGCGATCATGACAAGAAATCGAGTACCGTCTTGATGTGCTTTGTGCAACTAATGGTGCCCATTTAGAGGTGTATTAAAAAAAAATATATATATATATATATATATATATATGTCTCATTTTGTAATAATTTCCACATATCTTGCATCTATCTATCTTTTCATTTGCCTTTGTAATAGATTTTTGAAATTGTAAAGAGACTTTATGGACACCCTGTATAGTTCAAATGTATCATAACAATAGCCTGTCTCATTATTTTACTGTACTCTGTAAGTTACACTTAGTTCCTCTGAAAAAAAGTTAATAAGATGCCTGATTCTTTTTCTTATAGGTTAATCATAAATTGGCAAATATTTACAAACAATATTTCAGACATTACAGAATTTCTTGTCTGGCAGATAATTTTTCCTAGAGAAATTTTATGAAATTTCTCAACCAAACTGAAGCTTTCTGCTCCAACAGACCAAACAGTTCTTTAATGCTCTTCTGTTTTCTGACCTGCAGGGAACTCCCAAAAATAGGGTTGATTGTTTCCACTTCACACGTGTGGGCTGGATAATGTTAATCCTCACACTGATGAAGAAAGAAAAACTTTTCATGTGGCTTAAGTTGTGGGCTCAAAAAAACATAATTTTTCCATCCTCCACTACTGTGCTGCTTCCGCTTCAAACTGCTCCTAGCCACGAATCCACACCTGCCTACTGGGTAGAAACAGTAAAGTGTGGGCGAGATCACTTTGTGCAAAGGCCTAAATTTGGATCCGATTGCACATAAGTCAGTGTAGATATCTCTGACATAAAGGTCACGCTACGCCTGAATTAGATTGTGTGGATAGCATTGGTGAGAGAACACACAGGCACCAAAGAAGGTGGTAAAAAGTTCTCTTATGACTCCTGGAATGACAAGGGAAACTAACTTGATGGCTCTAGTGAAATTCCAAGCAAATTTCATTGCAAGAGGTCGTAAACACTCTTGGAATGAATTCTTCAAAATTCCCAGCATCTTACTTAACTTTGAGTGTTTTGGTCACCACTGCAGTTACTGAGATTAAAATTATTTTCTCAGGGGAGCAGTGTCTCTAGATGGTGTAACTAATGGTGTGAGCAGATCTTTAAGCCTATTTGTCCATTGATACTAGTATTGAAGGAAAATATTAAGAATGGGAATAAGGATGGTTGTATCCATTCAAAAAAATTTGCATTAGCAATTTTAGGCAGTCTTGCATGTCTTGTCTACAGACAGGGTATAAATAAAATCTTTTTTACTCTTGCTATAATTTAGTTTTATTCAGGAAAATAACCATTTAACGTATAACCAGCCCAGTAACCCCATCTCATCGAATGCCTGTCTTTCCCGTTGAAGCCTCATCATTCTGAAATGCATTGAGAATTCACAGCTTTCCTGCGTTCGTCACCGGCCAAGGACCTCCCTTTATTGGCTCATCTAGAGCCTCCCTCGTATTGGCCAGGCGAAATACCAATTTCTATTGGTCAAATCCAGCCGTCGCTCACGCTACGCGACGTGCGTCATTTCCGTTGTCAGGTGGCGCTGCTATGGAAAGATGTGATCAGCGGGTCAAAAAAAGGAGGCTTTTTCCTGGTTGCTCGTTCGAGTTAATAACAAAACGAGTCCTTACAATTGCCGAAGGACGGCTTCGTTTGGGTGGGAGGGGGGTTAAGATAATGTTCCCGGTGTAGACAGTGTGTTTTATCCGGCTGTTTTGGCTCAAAGGTAAGTTGTTGTCGAAGACCTCCCTTTCCATACAGGGGCTGTACTTTGTTTAAAGGGCCTGTCGGCGATCCCGTGAGGGAGGGGGGCCAGCGGGGGCGACTCCGACACTGACTCCAAAGGCGGTGTTTCTTATTAAGCTATTTTTACTTATTTTATTCGTCTTGCCCATGTGGGAGTGGAGGCGTGCGGACCAGGGGTCGGGATCACTGCGGCGGTTGCGACGCGTCACACCGTGCGCGAGGGCTCGTGCCCTGTTCCCCGCTGCCCCGGCCGCCTCTGGGGCACTTAACGACCAGTGCAAACTTTAAAATCATCATCATTTATGGCGACTGATCACCATCGGCTAGCGTTTGCTATATATGGCCGGAATCAGGAGGGCTTAGAGACAGATGGTGGTTGTGAGAATAGTAGGACTTAACAAAGAGGATGCGTGTTCCCTCTTTCTCTTTCTGCATTTCACTGCCCTTTAAACTTGCCTGGTCTCCCGTGCTTCGCTCGCCCGCGTGCATTGTGCGCGTCGTGATCCCTGCCCTGCTCCCGCTCGCCTTTTCATTCCCACCTCGGTCACCAGGACACCGCTTGTGTGCGACTTTGTATGTCAAGGAACACAGAGATGCGTCCTTAAAAATAATTTTGGGGAAAAAAACAACTTACAGAAGAATACCGAAGCACTGGTCGCCAATGGTTGCTGCTGGAATATAGACAGGAGATGGACCCCATAACGGTGTTTACATGCTAGTAAACGCGTGTGTCGACCGGGACAGCAACTGACACTGGCGTTCAGATGCCAGTATTATTACCAGTATTTCCAGTAATAATATAATATCAGTCTTTATATATAATATGCACAGCCCTAAGCGGTATTACATAATGCTATTCAAGTTACATGAGCTCAGTATGAATGCGGCCGCTCGCCTCTCCATTGATCAGATGTGTAACGAGTTTTCGGCACACAATTTTACATGTGCGTGAATAAAAGTGTTTGCATACGTGTGCGTGTTTGGGTGTCACCCCACGCTTTGTTTGCACATTTAGCGTAACACACGCCGTCACTTTTAGGTATTCAGTGATTATCTCCTTTGCCCGTGGGTTCCTCAGCCTCGGGGGCAGACAGAGTTGTTTCCTACATGCTTTCCATCTTTTCCATTAGGATTTTAGGAGCAAATATGCGGAGTGTGTATGCGAAAGTGGAGATCCTGGAAAAAAAACAGGCGGGATTTTGCATGGCAATGCCCTGCTTTTAATTGTTGATGTATATTATATTTTCTTTGATTGCATTGTATTGATTACAGGTTAAATGTCCTGCTTGTTGAGATTCACACTAATCACTGAAATGGTTGAGTTAGGCTGAAATGAAACATAAATCGATGCTGATTGTGGCTTGTTAGTAGGTGACTTGTTAGTAGGTTTCATTTTCTGTCAGAGTTTTTCGGATGTTTTTTTTTTTCTCGTGCCCCCTGTAACTTCAATAGGACACATTCAAACCCCCATTACTGAGCTGGATGTTTGGTCTTTGAGTGATTAAAAACGGATAAGGGGGTGTATCTGTGGTCACCTCTGTTGGCCCCAAGCCTTGTTTCCAGCTATTTAAAGATCGTGCATTTTCACTGACGAGGCAGGAGTGCGTCTGTCTGCTGGAAAATGAATCAGATGCATGCTGTGGCTTCACACTCACGATTTCTGGCCTCATCGCTGATGAGAAGCTCTTTGTGTGTTGGGTCCAGTACAAACCTGAGTGTCCAGTTCATTCTATTATTTTAAGAATTATTTATCTCTGCTTGCTACTTTACTCTTGTCAGTTTGATCACTGTTATTTCTGCAAGGTATGTATTTTAGTTCTCTTGTTCGATGCCGTTTTGTTTCGATGGTATTTTCATGTCCACACTGATGCATTTTCATTATGAAATTCCATTTCTGTTTTGGATGCAAATATTCTTCACTGTGTCAGATCAATCCTGCAATTCTTCCAGTTGTTTTCATTCACAGCTTGCTGTCTTCTGTAGTACATGCATGTCTTCAGTCTATTCTGTGATTCTTTAATGTTTTGGAGGTTTGTTCTATTTCAAGACCTAGTGCTGGCGGTTCCATTGCCCACACATGAATCAGCCTAGCGATTGCTCTGCAGGTCCCAATGGGCGCATGCTTTCACTGATACGGCTTTGTCGATCTAGTCTGAATGGGGGGGGGGGGACGAGGGGGGGAGAGCATAACTCCAAGCCAAGAGAGTCTTTGTACCACAGTGCGCAACTGCCAGGGTGGGGTGGGGGCAGTGCAAAGGGTATGCAGGAATTCTTGGTGCGTGTGCAAGCTCAGTGACAGCAGGTTTTCATGTGGCGGCGGTATCACTATTCGTGTGTGTGTGTGTCTAGTTTGTTCGAAGCTGTGTTATTTAAAGGTGATGGCATTTTTGTGGATACTGGGGGAGTTATACCATTATATCTTGTATCTGTAGTACATCTAGATGCATCTTACTCTGTGTACAGTGAAGGGAAAGTGACGTGTTCCCCAGTGTTACGGGTGCTGTTCACTTTCCAGGCAACACACCGTTTCTGTTGTGGATGTTTTGGGAGTTCTCCGTGGTGTCATGATCTGACATCTTGTCTTCCTGGCGTGTACTAGCCGGAGAGGGCCTCAGGCATCTGATTCACCGTGTTGGCTTTGGGCACACTTCCCTGTTACGGGAACAATCTCTGTGCCAGGAAACGGCGGATTTCATCACACAGAAACTTATTATCAGCAAACAAGTGAATCTCTATAGCGATTGCTGCGGGTTGTTTTTAGAGAACCTGTGGTGGGAACTGTTTACGTGTTTGGTGCTCCCTGTCTGGGCTGCTTTCAAACTAATGACGACGAGGTTTGGTAATACTTTTAGACTTTGCACAAAGCTCCGTATTTATAGGAAACTGTTTTAAGAGGAAGGAAGTAAAATCTTTCTGTGGGGATTCTCACATATTTTTAGATAAATCTTTGCAGATTAAATCTGCTTTGAACAGCAGAAACCACTCAAATTCCAATATTAGTCAGACTGAAGCAGCAGCATTATCAGGAGTCTGTGGAGTTTGTTACCTAAATTTGATTGCTTGTGCCATTAAACACTCTAGTGTTGCATGTCGGTACGACTGGAAACATCAGCAGCTCCAGTTCTCCTTTGAAGTTGGTAACTGTGACAGTGTTTCTTGTAATAAGCAAACACAGTGGTTTTGGTGGTCTTAAGGAGCAGGATTTTGTGGAGTCGGGCTCTGGGGCGAGTCTGGCTGCGGCCGAACCCGATCTGACCAATGTGTTCTTTGCAGAGCGTCAACCAGGATGTCCAAGCGACGCGCTTCAGAGAGGGGGGCCGGGGAGCACTCGGCCAGGCCCAGCAAGCTCCTGTGTCCCGGGGTCTCGGGAAGCAACGCCAAGCGAGCGGGACCCTTCATTCTCGGTAAGGATGTGGGTTTGGGGCAGGGAGGGGGGGATTCTGCTCTCCACTCCTTCTCGGCTGGGAGACTTCGGGTCCTGTGTTTGTCTAACAAGAATCTATGGAATTTCTGCGCTGCACACATTCCCGAAGTCACAGCCATTTTTCTTAGTGTGCGGAATAACTTTCATTGTACACACTGTATTTGTGTGTTGAGATTATTCTCGGTTCATTTGGGCCATCAGCCTGATCCAGGATGACATTGCAACCCTAGTAGTAAATGGTTGGGCTATTTTGGGCTGTATTGATCAGAGGCAAAGCAGCAGTCCTTTCATTCCATTAGCCATTGGCTGATACTTGATGAATGCTCTCCATGTTTTTGTTTTTTTTTTTTGTTTGGTTTTTTTTGGCATATTGACTGCGGTGGATTGTCGTTCGGAATCCCCGCCGCCTCGACGAGCAAGTCCTAACACGCCGCGGTATTTTCACGCAGGGCCCCGGCTGGGTAACTCGCCCGTCCAGAGTATCGTCCAGTGCTTGGCGAGGAAAGACGGCACAGATGACTTCTATCAGCTGAAGGTAAGAAGCCGAGACGCTTTCCTGGGAAGACCCTCGCAGAGGGTCTGGGTTTGCGGCTTACTGGCACAGCCATAACCTGGAGAGTCCTGCTTGTCGCGTGAACCTTATACACCCTGGTACCCCGTTCCCCAGCCGAAGGCACAGCATCGAATCGCTCACAGTTTGAGCATTCTGTCTGTTTGCGGCTGTGCGGACAAAGCGTCGCTCACAGCCGCGGCTCCTTCTGGCCCCGTCTGCGTTTGACCGTTCCGTCGCAGGCCCGTCCCAGCCGGACAAGGACGTGGGCCCTTTCTCTCGGTCTGACTCGCACCCTGCACTCCCTGACGCAGATCTTGACCCTGGAGGATCGCGCGGACGCGATGGCAGAGACGCAGGAGGAGCGGCAGGGCAAGATGCTGTTGCACACAGAGTTCTCGCTGCTCTCGCTGCTGCACAGTCAGGACGGCGTGGTCCACCATCACGGCCTCTTCCAAGTACGTGCTTCACATCTCCTCCCCCCCCCACCCCCTTCACGGTTACTGCGGTCAGAAACATGCAGAGGTGCCGTGAGTCCCCTTAAGACCCCGCATCCTGGGTTAATCTGACCCAGCAGTCCCTCCCTCGGTAACCTGGTTCCGAAACTCTAGTTTTGAACTGGAGCAGTAGAGATGTTGCAGCCTTGCTCTCTGGCTTCCAGCGCCACAAATCACACTGATGAGTCACTCTTTTTATTTTGATGCCTTGTTCGTCTCGCATCTCCCAAGTTCTTTTTTTTTTTTTGAAAACCCTTTTTGAGTAGCATGTTTTGACGGCCAAATCAAACGGGTGAGTCATGCTAGACCCCCCGTATCGATCGGTTTATTACAAGCGGGCTCTGAGTGGGCCAGCCAATCACAGATGGTCCCCGGATCGCTTTTGCCGCCTGTTATTTTCTCAATAGCCGCATCTGTTAACGAGAAGCGCTCCGGCGGTCGATGCCGTTCCAGGAAGAGGCTTGCTGGGGGCCGGCATCCACTCGATCGCCGCGTGTAAACGGCGCAGCCTGATCCCCGTCAGCCGTTCATGCCTGTGGTCTCTCTGTTGCTTCTGCCCAGAGGTGGACATTTCAGGTCCAGAAAGTAAAAATCCAAACCAGGATTTTGTTTCAACCAACCAGTTGAGCATAA
>JAODLC010000140.1:23533285-23548240 GCA_026781145.1 Hippopotamyrus pictus | reverse complement strand
TTTTTCCCCCCCCCCCCCCCCCCCGCGAAACAGGGATGGCCGTGTGTCGGACAGCACAGTGTTCCTGATCCGAAAGCTGCTGGTTCTGGATCCCCAGCAGAGGTTGACTGCCACTGAGGTGCTAGAGTCCCTCAGTGCCATCATTGCCTCATGGTAAGGGTTCCCCTGGTGGATAAAAGCGAGCACTGCAGGGGTCAAAGTGTCAGCGGCTATGATTTTCAGGCTTAGCCGAGCGACCCTGGTCTGTGGCCCCTTAGGGCTACAGTACCTGCTAGGTGAAGCTTTTAGGTAGGTAGCTGGGTATGTGTAGTCTTTCGGACTGAGGTCACTGCAGGGTTTCACCCGGGTCTTTGTCCGTGTTCCACAGGCAGTCTGTGTCCTCTCTAAGTGGCCCCCTGCAGGTGGTGCCAGACATCGATGACCAGGTGAACCACCCCGAGCATCTCCAGGAGGTGAGTGGCTTGTAGTGTTAAGCTAAGCTACGCTAATCCTAGGTCTGCCTGCTTTGCTGCGCCCTGTATCACAGGGTAAGACTGTAGCCCAGAGGACAGGAGGATAAGCTGGCGGTCAGCCCATTCTGTTTAACATATGGCGTGAGAAGTTTAAAATGCGGTGGGGGAGGCTGGCTGTAGGCCGTGTGGTGAGCGGCAGAATTGCATGGTAAAATCCCAGGATGCCGTGTGAGTTTACACTGCAAGCAAAGCGACGCTGTTGAATATAAATACGGAAGCGAGTGTTTGCTGATGCCGGCAGCCCCGTGTTTGGAGGTTAAAGCGCGTCTGCTCTCCCTTCCGCAGGCCAAGGTCACGGAGGAGTCCTCGCAGTACGAGTTTGAGAACTACATGAGGCAACAGCTGCTGCTGGCGGAGGAGAAGAACACTATCCACGAGGCCAAGAGCTTCCTGAGCAAGCGGCCGTACAGCGGGAGCGTGCCGCCCGTACGACGCCTCGGCCACGACGCCCAGCCCGTCA
Organism: Hippopotamyrus pictus; assembly: GCA_026781145.1. Taxonomy (NCBI): domain Eukaryota; kingdom Metazoa; phylum Chordata; class Actinopteri; order Osteoglossiformes; family Mormyridae; genus Hippopotamyrus; species Hippopotamyrus pictus. The sequence goes on along the minus strand of JAODLC010000140.1, from coordinate 23,547,268 downwards.
GCCCGCTGGACGCTGCCATCCTGGCCCAGCGCTTCCTGAGGAAGTAACCCCCACGCCCTACCCCCCACCCTTCTCCGGTACCCCTACTCGGAAGTCCCACTAGCCACAGACTCCATATTCAGCCCTGTGCCGCAGAGAAGTATGCTCTGGCCTTGGGGGCAGTTGGGGTTTCGGGGACGTGGGGGGGTGGACCCGAACGCGGACTCCGTGCCCGTCCCCATGGAGGGGGCTAAAGCAGGACTCGGCAATCATGACCTAGACTGGGGTGAGGCCTTCGCTCCGCTCCCACCCCCCCGCCCCTGGCTATGGACAGCGTGGACCCCACCCCTTGCCTGGTGTCACGCTCCCCCTAGGAAGCTAAAGGCCCCCCCAGCCCAAGATCGACCGCAACACCCAGAGCAATAGAGCGTTCCACAGCGGAATCGCGTAGCAACTGGTCTCCAGAGCTTTTACAAGAAGGAGACCACCCCCCAGCTCTCAACATTGTCCTGCCACGTGCAGAAACCTTTGTGTGTGTGTACGTGTTGTCCCCCCGATTTCTTTAACCAAAACAGTCTGGATCGGTCCTGAAACTGACTTTCAGATCTACCTCTTTCCGTCTTTTAACTGAGGCTGTTTTCAGTTGTCTCTACGAGGACGTTGTGAATCTGGCCTGGAGAAGCATTATTTTGTTTTTTTTTTTTTTTTTTTAAATATCCCTGGTGCGTAAACATAGTGTGGAAGGTGACCCTTCAGTGGCACTCTCCGTAAAATCTGAATAAGCTTAACGTTTTTTTTTTCTTTTTCTGTCAGTTGATAAACGTAGCATTTAATTTCCTCTTTGTTTTTAACGCCGACCACATCTGTTCTGGTCACTGACAGCTTCTGGTTTCATAATAGCAGAATGCACGTTCTGTCCCACCTGGTAGGATTCTAACCCTCTTCGAATTTAGGCAGCTATCCTCACATGCCCCAATCAGGGATGCCATGGTCTGGACTGAGGTTGGGTATCAGTCGTTCTTCAGATACGTTGTGGGTAGGCGTTGAGTCATGTGACTTTCAGGCACTGTCCAGAGGATACCCAACATTACTAAGCATGGCTTATTTCTGTACTGTTTCCAGTTTTTTGTTTTGTTTTTGAACAATAATCAGCCAGCATGATCTATTTTATTTGTGATATTTATAGCCAAATACGGAGCTCCTTTGTAAAGTTGTGGTTTGCCAAGGAATGCGTCTCTCTGTCTTTGTTGCTTTGTGCTGTTTGACAGACATTCCTTTGTTCTCTCGCATCACGGTACAACTGCAGCATGCTGATATGAACGGAATCGTGTGGTAGAGGCATGGCGGCTCTTCTCCCTGACCCCACGGTGCCCCCACGCGTCTTTGTAGCCTGGTCTCCACAGCCAATGCTTTTCGAACCCGGTGCCTTTCTCTACCCAAACCCGGGGCCAGTTCCAGTCTTGGGTGCTTAGAGGTCGAATCTCTGAATCTCCGGCGAGGTCGCCTCCTGATCTGGCCTGCTGTTTTGGACCACTTAAGTAGCACACTGGGGGGGGATGCCTTTTCCCCTCCACCCTCAGTCATTAAAAATTGTGGGTCTAGGGCAGGGGCTTTGTTGGATCAGGGAGGCGCTGGTGCAGTGCTTGTGAACCAGAAATCCAAGCAGGTGCAGCATCTTCCTATCCCACCTGCATGTACACACAAGTCGTACTGTAGTTCTAACCCATCTTGTGATTGTCCTTTTCCATGTTCTGTACCCCTCTTGCCATAACTAAAGTAATTACAACTTTACAGCTCAATAATCATGATTACTTACCAGTAGATTAATATCCTTTTAATTAAAGGCTTCTGTTTGGCGAAGGTCCTGTCCGACGTTAGTGGATGCAGCGATGATGCGTGAGGGGTTCGTTCACCTGCGTTCCAGGATCAGAACAGTATCTTCCAGAACCCTTGATGCTAACCACTTAAGAACGGGACACCCTAGTAGTGGTCTAGCTTACCGTAAACTCTGTAATATAGGTATATATGCTTTAGTGCAAAGCAAGACTGACAAAAAAACACAAGTGGAAAGTATAGGCTCTTGTGATTTTTTTTTTTTTTATTGTGTTTTTTTTATTTTCTCCCCCGTTTTTTGTCTTAAGCTTCTGATTATATTTATTCATTATGTCATAAACCTGTAGGTGTTGTCCCCGCCACCCTCCGCGAGTGTTAAGTGTCACCTCCCGTCATTACGTCTTCATTAATTGCTGTGATTTCCGCTTTGACTCCAGTTATTTTTTAAATTGTATAAAAAGGTTGCCACAAGCCAGTGGTTAATTAAGCTACACTAAAAGTCTGCGTAGATCTATTTTTTTAAGGAAATATTTCGCATGATTTGTAGAACGTACCGGATTCATTTTGGTGCCGCACTCTGCTAGCGTGTGTGTGTGTGTGTATGTATGTGTGTGCGCGTGCGTGCAAAACCTGACAGCAGCCGGCAAACATTGTGCAAACTAGTGACTTGCCATCTTGCAAAAAAAAAAAAAAGAAACCTAGTATGTAGGCATCCATGCCCCTTTAACACAGGGGTGTGTGCTCATGCAGAGTTATGCTGCCACCTAGTGCTGAAGCTGCGACATGAACCTCTGAGTACTGAGCAGTATTGTAGGTGAGTCTTGGCCAGAGACACTTTATTATTATTGTTTTTTTTTTTTTTTTTTAAAAGAACCATGACCGCAAATGGTCATCCTTTCAAACCACCCAGCCATGAGTGTGTGCCCCCGCCCCCAAAGCAGACTCTGCATAGGTGTAGCCTGCTTTAATACTATCTTATTCACCTGCATACACACACATGCACTCCTACCCCCATCTGGAGAGGACTGTAGTGTGCTCACCCACCCCCATAAAAAACATCACGTCGTCTGTCAGTCGAGGTGGGGGACATTTTTGAAGCACCTTTTTACAGCATGAGAACTATGTTGTTGAACTCCATGTTTAAGATATGATCTTTGCATGCTTTTGACCTGCAAGGTATGGCTATGAAGTCTGACTAAAGAAGAGGACTCTATGTATTCAGTTTGAAAATACACTGCAAAACCTGGGGTGTAGGAAACTGCCTCTGTGTCAGTAGTTTGAAAGGATGTAGCTTTGTCAGGGGAGGGGCATTTTATTTTATTTTTTTTGCCCCACACCCCTTTTGCAATGTAAAGTTGACATGCCTCGTGTTTAAACTGGAAATCGGATCGTGGTGTTGGAAGACTAAAGCAGACGGGTTTTAAGCGCAGTGTAGTAAAAGCCGCTCGGTTGGTATCAAAGCTGAAACTGGGTAATTGTATAGAGATGAAAAAAAACAAATTTGTATAAAAGACATATTTTTGTACTTCATCAAATCTCTACATGCATGTCAGCAATAAATAAATAAATAAAAAATGCAACTTGTCAGTCTGGTTTTGTTCAAACTTCAAAATAAATAAATAAACCGGCAGAATGTAATTGATGGTAACCTACCAGATCCTGTCCCAAACAATCAGTCTGGTTCAGTATGCCTCTTCCTTTTTCCAGTAGGGGGAGCTTTTTCTCCATATTAAATGTTTAAGGTTCAAAAACTGCAGTGGTGGGTTAGTTTTAAATATTTACCCCGTTGGTCTGACCCGCTTGCTCCTGTGAATGCCCTACAATTCGGGCCATTCTGTTTTCCATCTGCTCGCCTGCTTGTGCGATGTAGGTTTCATCCCCGAATGTACAATGTCTAAGCACGGTTCCAGCTTCTACCTCTGCATTAACTTGTTCCTGGGTGTGCCGGGGTGGTCTGCGCTTAATGTTTGGCCTTGTGTGTTTGTCGAGGTGCAGAAACTCTTCCTTGCGTCACGCTAGCGGGTTTGTACCAGCGACATCGCCCTGGGTACCAATCTGGAGCCACCGGCCAGCTGCACGTGCTTTTAGATGTTCTGTCGCTGCCGGCGATGCCCGGGAACAGATGGGCTCCGGCCGAACACCTGGCAGCTGGACCCCGTAACGGGCTCCCTCTAATCACTTACAGGAGCAGCTAAAGTGGGCCAGCCGCCGGCCCCAGAGTCGTCTGCTTAGTGTCTCATCCTGTCATCGCAGGTGACTTGGCGTTTCATAATGGGTTAGGCTTGTGTCTGGTTGGTGGTGGGTCGATTCGTCGCGGGCTGAATTCAGCATCATATGTTGGTACTTAAAGGGGTTTTCCTCCGTTTTTTTGATGCTCCATCTATCTTCAGTACTGTTTACCCAGAGCAAGCTTATGCCGATATACTCAGCATGAAATGTAGTCGTGATCATGTTTGATATAGATGAATGATGACCTTACCAGGACTTCTCTAGATGTTTTCATTGGTAAATGCCCTGAAGCAGACCTGTAGGAGGTGAGTGAGTTTCACAACCACCATCTTTCTCTCTCTGGTCTTGGAGAACAACACAGTCTTGACCTTGTGATGTCCTTGTGATGAAGCATTTCTCCTGTTCAACTCAAGCCATGTCATGTGCTCCAGTCCCAGGGGGCTCCTCTTGCCCATGTGTGTGCTCTGAAGCCTGGGGGTGGACCTGCCAGCTTCTCACGCCACTGGCTGGACGGCCCACCCTTAAAGCGGGTCTCAGTGGTTCCACAGCGGAGTCCCCTTCCTTTTCCTTCAACACTTGTGTCTTTCAGATGTAATAGGACTCGAGCTTTGAGCTCAGGGTGGAGTGTGTGACTTCATCCTGGGGCTTGACGACAGTTTGTCCCAGATGTCTTTTGCTGAAATACGCCAGGGCCTGTTTGCCACACCCACTGCCTTTGAGTGCATTGCAGCCGGCCATCAGCATCTGTGCCCACCAGTTGGGCTGGTTCACACATGGAACCCCCTCCGCCAGGAGAGTCGCGCCCCCCCCCCACCACCCTACCCCTTACCCCAACCCGCTGGGGAGCAGCAGATCCATCCCAAATTCCTGCAAGTTTTTGTCGATTATCCTCGCTTAATATTGGCGCGCTTGTCTCACGTTACATCTCTGTTACGCTCTGGCATCTGGCTCAGCTGCCCCGTGTGCAAAACAGGGCAAAAAAGCATATTTGTTTCTGTTTTGGGGTTGCTATGACTATTTTGGTTATTGCATATGTATAGTCATTTTAACCCGTGTAAATTGCAAAGTCTTCCGTTACTTGTCAGGTCTTCAAATCTTGGTTGGGGATCCTTTGGCAGGAATGTTCCACCTGTGTTTATTTCGGAGTGTACTCTGAACGTGTTTATAAGTTCTCCAAATGAATTGGTCCAGAGAGTGGAGGGAGAAATCGTTTCTTGATCCTCCTCACCTTCGGTCTGACCTGCATTGCTGGACCGCCACTGTTGCTGCTCTGACTTTTAATCTGAAACAGATTCTTTGTGACCCTGGAGCAACACACAAGGTTTCAATATGGCCGACAGTGAAGCAGATACACATAGCATATGTTCAATTTAAAAGCTTTTCAAGTGTTTATTTTTCTGCACATTTTTGTATTGTTTTGCATTCCCTGGAGAGCACAATTAAAGCACAGTGTGGGATGAAATTTATACGTGTTAAACTTTGACCACAAGTATGTTAAATCCTAGACAATAAAACGTAAAGTCTAATTGTTCTTGTCGAATGGCTCTCAGTATTCAGTTTGAGAAGTAACTGGATTGGCTAAAGTGTATGCTTACAGATTAAAAGTGTATGCTTACAGAGTAATTTCACATATTTTGAGCATCATGAGGAAATGAACCTTCACATTAAATGGCACAGGGTTTCTGAGGGGTGTGGACCAAAATAAGCCAGAAAGGGTGGGTGAGTTTGCACAGTGAACTAAAGCAGACTTGGGTACAAAACACGGGGCACTTTTTGGTCGTCTTGTTTCACTAAGTACACCTCTAAACACACTTGGCATGATGGTGCTGCGTGACCTCCTGCTGGAGAAGAGGAGGAATCAGCGAGCCACGTTAGTGCTTGGCTATGATTGCTGGAAAAGCATGCTCTTGCATGAAGGAAAATGCTGTAGGCCTTGCTGTTCTAATTCTGTATATGTTTGTATATATGAAGGTGATTGATAGATGGTTTAATCTGCTTTGCAGCTTGGGGGGGGGGGGGGGCGTGGCACAGTGTGTGCAGGTCTTCGCCTCTGGCTTGTTTGGAATGAGTTTGGCCAAAATCAGCACTGCTCATATTCCGGCACTAACTACAGGTATTTATTGCTGAGCATACAAAGGATATCCTGTGCTTGCTGTGCTAGAACTGCTAGTTTTACTGCCTCAGAAACAGAGGAAAAAGTATGAAGCATTAAGAGAGTTTTTGCATTTTTGGAAGCTTTTACAGCAAATCATAGGGCATGGTTGTTTTGTTAGGATGCTCGCGTGATTTTGGAATGAGACCTGAGGGCTCATAAGTCACCTGTGGGCCAGAGGCTGTTTCTGGGGCTCAGTCTGTAACTGATCCAGTCCCCCCCCCCCGCCCCATCAGCAGAGGGAGCCGTTTGGTTCATGCCTGAATTATTTTTTTTTTTTTTTGGCTCCAACAGAAAAACCTCACAGAAATCCTCTCTCAGATCTTCGTGGTTGTCATCCCAACTGGTGCTTGAGGTGGCTGTACCCCAGCCTTTTCCACTCATGCTGAATGCCACTGCTCTCGCTGTCACGGCCGTGTCACTGTTTGGGTGGCCCTGAGCCCATATGAGCGAATGGCTGATTTAATCCAGAACTGTACGTTCCATTATGGTGTGGATAAGTAAGGTCCGCAGGGCTGTTATTCTGAGCTTTCTCGTAGTCGGCTTAGTCTTGTTCTTTTTTGGTTTATATGTTCGTATTTTTTAATTATAAACTGCTCAACGCCAGCGGAGTGCCGGCCTCAGTTACTGATGTAATTAAGGGCTCAGCTTCATTCTCATTCATTTTAGGCACCTTCTGTTTTTTTCCCGGGCTCCGGAAGCATCAGCCTGCACCTTTTTTTTTTATATCTCTGCTCATCTGGGATCAAGGCGCATCATGTAGCGATTTATGCATTTTTGCAGCTGGATCCTTTCACGAATAGATGAGAACGGAGACCATGCATTTGGGCACCGGAATCCAAATATGCAGCCCTGCAAATTTCTGGCCTGCAGCTCCTGGTTCGCCTGGTCCCGCCGCCATCCTGCACTCTGAGCCGTCCGTAGCTGAAAAACCTCCTTTGAGTCTTACTGTAAAAGAAAGCAAGACGCTTTATTTAATAACTGCTCCCGAAGCTGGACTCTCATATACACTGCCTGCATGTAGGAGCGCCGTCATATGACCAGTGTGTGACTGGGATCCCCTGACTGCTGTGACAATTTATTTATAACCACCTGAGTGGGTGGGGGGGGATCCACCTTCCTCAGGGATCATCGATTTTATAGTTTTATTATTAAATGAGACATTGTATCAAGACGATGTAGTATCTCAGGTCCAATTTGCATCCTGCATTCGTCATATGTTGTTGCTTAAGAACTTTTTAATACATTGAATTATAGCTGATAACTGCTTACATCTGGTGTCAGGCTACACTTCTACTGGGCGTCCTGAGCAAGAGTGGAAACTGCCAGGAAAGGCTGGCGGATGGAAAACTGAGCTGGGGGAGTTTGGCATCAGTCAGTCCAAGTTCGGGAGGGGCGTCTGACGTCTTGGCACTAGTCACAGGAGCAACGTGGTGCCGACACACACAGAGACTTCTGAATAATGCGTCACATTTGCCCCACGGGGTCTCGGTTTCTATGGAAACCCACGCACTGTCGCTTGCTGGTAGTCATTAATCTGAGTGATATGCTTCCACGGTCCCTTTGCAAATGAACTGCTGTTGCTCAGTGTCTATGGTAAATTGATGTAAACATAATGGCGCAAGCCAGACTAACAAGCCTGCACAGATCTTGGGATATACTTCCCTTCTGGAGAGCCTAGTAATTTCAAAGGAGTAAACTGAAGTTAGTGTTACCAACTTTACATCAAGTAAAGCCAACTCATGTGACTGTTACCGAGCTGGCATGATGGGAAATTCAAAGGACCGGCAGTAACGCTGAACTGAACTTTTGCTGTCGTCGATGAACTGATTACAACTATAACTTCTTGGTAATTGATCATTATCCTAAATGCATTCGTGGCCAGTTATGGAGCTGGCATAGGAGATCAGGGGAAATTGCTTTCATATACATGACTGATGTGTCTGCAGTTCAAGACCGTTAAGGGGACATCCAGCACCGGTGCCAGAACTGTAATCACTTTGACCCAAATGCGCCCCTTGTGGTCAGGAGCGGAAACAACCCGGGATTTCCGCTGTCTGCTGGTCAACCCACCTCCCTCAAAGTGTCTCTGTGATCAAAGGGCTGGATGATCTGTCTGTTTAGACTGTGCTTGTAGGGCTCATCAAAGGCAAGGATGGCTCTCTTTGATTGGGTAATGCTGACTGTGTGGGCTTCGGGGAAGGGGGTGGAGCCAGTTCAGCTCGCTGCTTGAGTCGGTGTGACGCACCTGGTAAATAAGCCAGAAACATGCATGGTTTGGCTGCACTCCGCCTCTCTTGGTGTCATATCTGCAGGTGCACGTTCCTTGTGGAATAGCATGTTTTGTCTAAGAGGCACATGTTCATTTTTGAAGGAATTTTGGATTTATGAGTTTGGGGTTGTCTCCGCTCAGACAGCTGGAGTTAGTCCTCATACACCGGTCATTATTTGTGCGTAAAAATATGAAAACACGGTTTTATGACTGTGACCCGAAGGTGCTTGGTTCGTGAACCTCTCCTGTCCCTTTTCGTCTTTGTGGTAAACTCTCAAAAAGGCACGAGGATATTTGTGGTTGGGGCGGACAGGGGTGCGGCAGCGTGACACAGAGTAGAGGCCTGTGGGATGCTATTTTTTGTCGAAGAAAACATTTACTCCATCATTATGGGGTGCTGGTGGGAACGCCAGTCATGCCGGCTCCATGTCTGGCTTGGTTTGCACGTTGGAGCTTCTGGATAAAGTGCATCAGCCGTTACTCAACTGGTCACGGGGTAACTGCTCTGGGGTGAGCTCCGCCCTGGTTCTTTGGGTCCAGATAAGTCCAACGTTGTCCAGCCTGGGAGTGAATGGTGTGGCTGGAGCCGGTTCTGCCTCTCCGGGGCCCCGACAAGTTGCCCTACCATGCCATATTATGTACAGGAGGTACAAAGGTGCCCAAGTCAATGGGCATCCCTGTCCCAGTGCATGCTGGGATAGCCCTGGCAAGACTCCCCTTCTATGCCAGGTTCTGAGGCTTGCTCACATGCCAGTATGATGGAAACCTCCGCAGACACCCCCCTGTCTGCAAGCCTGGCAGCTCTTGTCAATCATCAGAGGTGAGCACGCTGACCTTTGCCTGTCTCACTGCAAAAGTGGCATATCTTTTAAGACCATAGGTGCTCGGCCGCAGTGGTGCAGATGTCACACGCCACATAATAATTCCCAAAATGACACATCTGGCCCCATGCCGGGCCACTCCGATCTGGTTCCTGTAGGGTGGCCTTTCCAGTCAGCCATCATCAAGGACTTCACTGAAATTCATGAAACGAGTAACGAACGTCTAGCAAGGCTTCATTTTAACTTACTGTTGCAGAGTCTGACCAACTAATTGTATTAGAATCAGTGTCTAATGAAGACCAGATTGGCTGTAAGCAAACGGCCTCATATGCCACCTTGTAGTAGAGAATATGGGCCCTCAAATTCACAAGGCATAGGAAAGCAATGGTTTCTCATTTGGTTTCACAGAAGAGCAGGCTTTGCATGTTTTGCAATATTTTTCCAAATGCTTTTATCCATACCTCTTACATATTATACGGTATGTTGCACCATGATAGCGAAGAACATTGAAACTGATCAGGTTTTGAAATTCAGTTTTAAACTTTTCAAGATCTTAGTCATGGCTTTATATGTTACTTTCTGAACGTCTTGTACTAGAAAAATTGCGTAGAGAACATTTCTGGGAGATTTTATCTGATATTTATCAGTGCTGGCTCTCTCTGTCCAGGCCATTAAGAGACACGGAAAGGGGGCTGTTTGAGACATGGAGACTGTTTTCTGATCCTATCGCTTCCTGTGCTAATTGAGGCAAGCTACTGAAGGCCGTTTCGCGTTCTGGAACATTTACGGCCCACATCTATGTATCAGTGTAATAAATCTGAAGAAACATACGGGAAACACTCCAAACAAGTCCAACTGTCCAGAACAAGCAGACTTGCAGGGTTCTGGTATTTGTTTTGCTGGGACGTTGAAATGTGCCAACCATGGGGACCCCAAAGGTAATGAGTATGTCTTTTTGGGGGAGGGGGAGACTTATTATATCACATGTTTTCATGAGATCAGTGGAAGTGTTTTGTGTTTTCGTTGGGTGCCTTGGTGGAGTCAGTTGATGGCTGGCATAGTCTTTGTGAGTCTTGCTCTCTGTGTTGAGGCCTGGTTACATTCCCCTCCCCCCATGTCAGTCTGAAGATCAATGCAGGTCCCCACATTCTGCAAAGCCTAACTAAGGCTCTTCTTTGCTGGTCTCCCCATTGTGGTGTCCTGAGGTGACTCGGTAAGGAGTTACTCCCTGAGACTGATGGTTCTGCTCAACCAGCACAGTGTCGGCGCTAGATCAAATCTGACAGAAAGCAGAAGAAACATCACCTGTGCTTGGGATTATTTTTGGGGGGCCGCAGCCGGTCATTTGGGGGGGGAGCTAGGCCCCCCCGTGGTGCCGACACTGCTAGGCCCAGCCTTTTTGCGTCAGAGCGCGGCTAAGCGGCTCCTCGGTGTGGATTCGACCATCTGTTCGGCCTTAGCCAGGGACACGTTACACATTTACGATGCCAGACCAAGGGACTTCAGAAATTCCTCCACAAAACAGGCAGGAGAACAAAGGGTTTGTAGGCATAGTTCTGTTTGTCCACCCTGCAGCTGGACAGGGGTGGTGGGGGTCTAAGGTGGAAGGGACAGCCCGCTGGAGGCCAGATGCAGACCCACAGAAGCTGCTGACCACTTTGTGAGCGTGTGTGCAAGTGGAGAAACACCAGCAGGAAAATTTACAAGAAACTGAGCATGGTCTTATAACACATTGCGAGAAGTGTGCTTCTTAAATCGAATTTGATGGTTTGTTTAGCAGCTTTGCCTGGGTTAAACACGGCTCTACATACGCTGTTTGACAATTCAGCTGATGCAAACTCACGACAGGATGCACATGAACACACAAATCTGCCACATACTGTTTGAAAGGGGGAAATATTTGAACCGTTTCATGCAAGGGAACCGTTCTGGGTCATGGTTCTGTGTTCCGTTTGGATGACTGTGGTTGTATGGAAGACATCTGGTCTTCCACTAGAAATCTGCTTGTTTGCATTTCATTCTGGAAGGATGTGATGCAATTCTGGAAGAGAAGGATCATCGTATAGACACTGAACATGCGTATGACTTTCTCCTCGTCCCCCAAGGTCAACAAGAGAGGCCCAGCTTCAGCTGTTTTGCAGCCCTTTTTGGTGACCTGCTGAATATATATATCCCATGGTTTATTTTTAAAAGCCATGAAAAAAGACGAGGAGTGGAGATGGCTGGTGTTTGAGTTTAACATTCCACTTGTATGAGACAGGTAAGAAATATCATTCACTCCCCCATCTACCTCCGCATACATATACAGTTGCCCCTAGATACTGTTAACTGAGAATAGTAGTTATAGACCAGAAGATTCCTCCATCTCAGAGCTTGCATTTATGTGAACCTCGTGAAGGACTGAAATCATAACAGCAAGGCACTGGTGTTAAACCTCTCCCGTTAAACCTGGATGATAGGTTGCAGGGGTCTTGGGGTGTAGCTGCGCAAAGTAAAAGTGGGAATGTTTACGTAGTGATCTCCTATGTATGGAAATATCTGGGACCCAGAACATCAGGAACATTACTTGTGTCCCTCTTGCTTGTGGGAGTTTTACTTGCACAAAAATGTTCTGAGGGCAGAAGGGAAAATTATCTGTCTGAACCAATCAATTTTCTTCTGCCCTCAGAACATTTTTGTGCAAGTAAAACTCCCGTGGGCATCCCTCTTTTTGGGGACTGGATCTCCAAACCTCTTTTCCTAATCTGGTACTTGGTGAAAAACATTCCCCTCCTTGGTTCAGGTCGCATGCCACTCAGTCATCAGATAATCTTGTGGACTGCTGTGGCTTGAGGGTAACGTATGGGGAGCTCTTGATGTTTGCTTAGTGGCCTAGAGCCTGAAGGAGAGGCGTGTTCTTGGCAGTCAGTAGCCAGTCCTGGGCCAGGGAGCTTGGGTCATTGTCTACCTCTGCTTAGTCTTAGACTTGACTGTTTTGGTTTATCTATCTGCGGGTCACCGATTTTAAACGTACGGTTTACTGGAAGAGGCCGATGCGTGTCATTTCCCCTGTTGACGGCATTGCCGAGAGGGTCTCAGATGGGTAAGCCAGTCATCTCAGCGGCTCCGGCTGTGAGAGACAGGCTGACGCGCCCCGGGTCCTTTCATGCTTGGCTGTCCAGCTGATAACCTGTCTGAAAACCTGCCTGCTTGCTGCTGCAGTAGCCCCTGCACATCTTCACAATTACCCATAATTATATTTTCCTGTCAGACTCTTCCCATAATTACAGGCTGTGTGCGAGTCTTTCTTCTACCCCACACACAGCTATTTTTGTGGGGACTTCCCCTCCCCCTGTTTTATTGTAGTCGAAATATCCCTCAAACCACTGAAGCCGGGATGAAGATTCATACATTTTCAGCACTTTTTTTTTTATCTTGAGGGCCAATTTTTTTTTTTTCTTCACGGGTTTGATTTACTGGGGACTGATATTTGTCCCCGCAGGTTGAACAAGATACGAACTTATGCACGCATACACAAATATACATGTACGTTTTCCGCTTTCTGTCAGTCAAAGCCTCCTAGATTGCATGACTCTTTTCTTAACTCATTCAATTTTTGGTGGATAGGAACCAAGTTAGCTGACAGAGAATAATTATACCTCCTATCTATGAGAAAGTTCAGAGAGTCATGGCAAGTATGTCATTAAAATATACAACACTTTCAGGGTGTCGGGGCCTGATTTTATATTTTTAAAGGGCAGATTTGAGCAGCTCTTTCCCAGAGGAAGTGTGGGGCTGCAGGGGAGGGTATTAGCATAGAAAGTTCGACCCACGCGGTCGCTCCCACGCCATCAAAGTGCCCTTGGAGAACCCCGCCCCGCAACTCATGGAGACCCTTGGAGATCCAGCCTGGCTTCCAGCTGTCTCCCCTCGGCGAACAGGCCAGGCTCATTCAACAGACGTCCCATGCCCCTCTTTGGGTCTGGTTTACTCTGACTGAGGCAGTAGGCAGCAGTGTGCAAAGGTTGGCAGAAGCTGTTGCAGGGGAGGGTTGGCTGGCAACAGTAAGATTTGTTGACTGAGGAAGTGTTGGCAATGATGAAAGTTGTTCACCTGGCGGGGGGGGGAGGGGGGGCGTGTTGGTTGGATAGAAGATCCAGTTGCGTTCTGCCTGAATCCACAGCCCTGGACTAAGGCCAACATTCACTTCCTTAACAATCATTTGGAGATTCATTCACAGACTTGCATGGACAGTAGTGTGAGTCCCTATATAAGCATTAATGACGACATGTGGAACAGACCATATAGACGTACTCCCTCTGTGGCCCTCTGTGGAGACCAAGGGACCACTTCCTGGGCTAGATTGTAAAAATATGAAGATAGAGATGATCTAAATATGATAAGCCTTAAAAAGACCTTGCCCAAAGAAAGATGTGACCCAGCTGGCTGCCTGCGTGGCTTCCTGAGTCTCACACCTGCATTTAACCTGAAACACTCACTTTCCACGCCCACCCAGTCAAACCTCAGGCACCTGAATGCCCGTAATGACAGTGAAACACTGCTTCTGCCAGAGTTCAAAGAGTAGATCCCTGTATGTGTCACACAAACCAGTCGATTTACACTGCACAGGCAATAATCAACGATTAGAACATAAGAACATAAGAACATAAGAAATTTACAAACGAGAGGAGGCCATTCGGCCCATCAAGCTCGTTTGG
>JAODLC010000140.1:23491361-23507806 GCA_026781145.1 Hippopotamyrus pictus | reverse complement strand
ACTCATAAATAACTACAAATAACTAATGTTAGGGAAATCTGTTAATGTTTTGTTGCGCGTTTCTGAAATTTAAAAAAAAAAAGGTGGTTCAACTCCTGTCATCAATACAAGATCTCGGTTAGAAATTAATGCAAATCTGGACGAAAATCTATGTTGAGATGTTTGTATGCGTTTGTGAAAATGATACCATGACAAACATGCACCATGATCAAAGCTAAACACAGTCCAACAAAATATTCAAAAGGCAAATTTCTCTTTGGCCAGTGTAGTATGCCTACGTGAATCCTCTGCCCTTCTGAGATGCATCCAACTACTCACACTCTACCTCAGCGCCCCCCCCCCCCCCCCCAAAAAAAAAAACAGAGTATTGAGTAGGCCGTCAGATTGTGGGCGACATTCAGAGGCAACACCAATCAACGTGAATACAGCTAATCACTTCAATATAAGCAGATACTCCTTTTACTAAATTCTAAACTAATTTCATGCAGGAACAATAAACTTCAGTTATGACCCTTGTCGGTGTTAATGAGCATGAACACCAATCACAGAAATATGTACAGTAAATAGAAGTATTTATGCAAAACAACCCTGTAAGAAACTCTAGCTTTTCTGGGGGAAAAACAGATTAAACAGCTTCCGTCCTCAAAAATATATAGTGTACAGGTAGTTTATTTTATTCAGTAGTTTCTTACAGAATGATGTTGAGAGGACATTTCTGTCATTTATGCATTAGTGATTGTTTATGGTCATCTGTGCATTAGAGATCATTTATGGTTTAGTTTGTAATGCTGTCAGTGGTTTCTGAAACTCCATCTTTCAAACTGTAAAGGAAGCCCTATTTTGTGGCCTATATATACTTGAAATTTGTTTCCTGTTTCTTCATCTGGTGATAAGGTTCAATCCGACTGATGGGATTAAACGGAAAAGCCCGGCTCTGATATCCAGGGTTTATGTTACAAGCTTCAAATCCCCAGACTTGGCTGGGGCTCTGGGGACCCCCAGGCTGTGTGGTGAGCTGAACGTCAGGTGGCCTTGATTGCTTTGGTGGAGCTGTTCTTAGGGCCTACTGCTTGAGACTAAATCAGTCACTAACTCAACCTGGAGGCCCTCTGTTCAGTTCCCTAGACTTTCAATCCCTCTTCAGTTGCAAAACCTTAACAGCTGCAGTGTTAACAAATGCCGGAACGATACAAGCATGGGCATTGCCGGGGGTGGCCACAGAGACTGCCTGTTAATACAATCACCTTCAGCGCATCACGATATGTGACGTTTTTCCATCACAAATGGAATCACTCAAAAATTCACAGCAATCATCTGAAACACACCATGGCATGACTTCCTCAGCAGATTTTATTTCATAATACTAATTATCATCCATTAATGAAGAGCCCCAGAGTCAACCACAGGGTATCGGCTCAACCTCCGATACCCTCTGATGCCAGAACAACCCCCTGCTCCCTCAGGTGAGTCCCAGGTAGTGAACCTGAACACAGCCATTAGTAGTAGTATTTATATTAAGTAATAAGTTCTCTAAGAACCTTTAATATCTACACCTGTTGTATTGAAAAAGCACCCAAGCAATGAAAACCATTTTTTTTTTTTTTTGACCAAAAAAAATCCCCCCTCATTAGTTACAAGCACATAATCCTTGCAGGCAGTGATGTCGCTTTCGTTTAAACTTTCAGCAAAGGTCAGATTAAAGTGGTGCTCACACCTAAGTAAACCAACACATAACATTCCTGCTATTGTTGGATGAAGCTGAAAGCTGTGCACAATGCATTGACATTGACTGCACTAGGCAAAACCCAACGAAAACGAAACGAAAACAAGCGACACAGAATGCAGACATACATGCGATGAGAAGGAAACAGACGAACAAGCTTCACAGTCTCGTTCAGGCTCAGGTTGTTCCTACGGGTCGGTACACTTGAGTCATATTTCATTTTGAATCTAGTTTTTTTCTGATATATAGTCAGTCTTAAAAATAATCTTTTAGAAATATGATTTCCAAAACCCTCCATTTTTGTGAATATTTACACTGAAGTTTGCTTAAAAACACATTCTCACGCCGTAACGACATGCAGAATAGTTTTTCCCAACTGATCAGTCACCCCCATTCATACTGTATGAAAGGCCATCTCTAGTAAATCTGAACAGTACGTTGTGCATAAAATTCAGCTAACCTACTACAAAATGAAAAAAGTTCTATAGCCACAGGAAAAGTGTTTAACAGTCACTTGCAGTTTCAACTATGGTTTGCCCAAACCAGGCAGCAGGGTTGCCCTGTTGGACCATTAAGTCCCTGTGAAGTTTCACTGGATGAAGGCACTCATGCAGATTCAGTGCTGGTTGACAGTTTTCTTCAAGGCCTGTACCTCCCCCTGCCGAGAAACAGAAGGTACCTTCAGGAAGTGTAGGGAGCCGGTGGAAGCGACTGCTGAGGTGCTTCACCACATTTCCTGCTCCTTTCAGCCAGGCACAGAAGTCGGGTGATGTCTGAGGGGGAGCCGTCTTACCTGCAGAGCCACACGTTTGCTCCTCTCGTCCTTCAGGTCCGCCTTCAGCTCCTCCATGTCTCTCCTGACAAAGCAAGATGGCTGCTGTTAACACTCCTCCTCTGGGGCCAAATCGTCAGCTCATGAGCCAAATAAAGTTTGGAGCTACAGACTGTCCCCAACTCACCACCTATGTGATTTACCATCTATGTGACTACTACTCACTTTTGGTTTCTGACTCTGTTTTTCAAAGTTTTTAATTACAAAATCATTAAATTATGTATGCATAAATAAATCTGTGGTATGTTTTTAAATGTCTTGTATTTAATCTGTATATGATTTGTGTATTGTCTGTAAATCAAATGTTCATTGTCTGTATAACTTAAGAGAGACACCATCGGTCCTGTTGCGAATTAACAAATTGACAAATAAGATTCTGAAATAATTAAGACTTTATGTTAGAAGCTATACTGTGTTAAGCTATATTGCAAACTGGGTTCTACTGGCTGAACATGTCGCACATCTGCCATCTATAGGTCATCAGTGGAATGACAAATGGCAAACGTAGCACAATGACTGGAGACTGACTCATGCTGAGCCTTGAACAGCTCCAGGGTCATCTGTAGGTCGCGGACGGCGGTCCTAACGTCATCCATGGTGCCGGCCTCCTCCTGGGATGCCTTGGAGGTGGGTTTGGGGACCACAACCGGGAAAGTCTCCTACGGGATTTTGAAGGGTCAACAATGATGCCAGTAGCCATGTTGGGATTATCAATGGCCATTATCATAGTCACATGACTTCAATTCCCACTGTCATTAGGCGTAAATGTAAATGATGTCTAGGGCATTGATTGGGTTCTTGGTTGTGCAATCTCACCTTTGCCAGCCCAGGTAATTTTTTGGGGGCCATATCAAATTCTGTCTGCTCCGAGTCCCCTGTAGGCTGCAGGTGAAGAACACGTAGTTTTATTAGGTAGCTGTCCAGCTGGCAACCCCCTCCCCCTATAGGAAGTTACACTGCATGACAGAATTACACTGCATGACAGAATTACACTGCATGACAGCATGACAGAATTACACTGCATGACAGAATTACACTGCATGACCGAACGTCTCAGACCTGAAAGGTCCTGCGAAGGCATGGATGAGGCTGATGGCACGGAGCAGGCAGACTTACGCTGGATGGGGAGTGGAGGTTGGTCGGGGGTCGCCTTTGGGGAGGCTTCGCCCGGTTGGCCGTGGGGTGGTTCAGTTTGGCGGGGGACACGTCCACATTGTCAAACTGATCCACATCTGAAAAAGGAGGGGGTCCCATGGAATCCCCACGCCACATTACCATAACCAATGACACCAATGGCTTAGTAGACAGGGGAACCTGTTTGTTTATATTAGAAGTCGGTATACGCTACTGTATATACCAATATCGAGTTGTATTCTCCTAAGTTTCCTATATATTACTTAATTTTCTCCCACAAGACTTCGAGTGGTGCCATATGAGACATCCGTGTGCCCGTATGTCCTGTGAAACTGGGCACGACTAGGTGGTCTGTCTGCCTGAACGCCTTGTGAAATTGCACGTGATTGGACAGCCTTTGTGCCTGAACGCCCTGTGAAAACGGACATACCAATCTCAGGGAGAGGCAGTGACCTGCCTGTGATCTTGTGTGGGTGAGCAGTTAAGATGATATGGCACAGAAGCTGTGATCTGATGTTCACACGGACAGCATGTGAGCTGATAAGCTTCTAAAGCCACAACATTGCATTCTCACTGGACACTGCAGCTGGATCTCCAGGTGGGCCACCTTCAATATGCCCTTAGCTTCTCTCAGATGAACAGGCCAGTTCAAAATGTATGCTTCATATATATAAAGGTTTGCTCTCCAGCTTTACATACATGTGTGTGGTTTGTGTATTCTCCCTGTGGCTCTCTGCCCCCTTCCTAGTCCAAAAACACGCCACGTCTACTTGATTAATTTGTGAGAGCCCTGCGATGGGTTAACGCCCCATCCTGGGTCACTCTCTGTAGCTTCTGGGACAGGCTTGGTACCCCAGCCACACGGGTGCAAAAAATGGATTTAAAAATCTAAGATCAAACCTTTTTCTTTCTTTTCCTCTGCTGGCTTTGGTGATGAGGGTGACTGCTCGCCATTGGTCCTGTATGGGGGGGGGGGGAGACGGGCTGTGAACAACGGCCGTCGGTGTTCAATTACAAACAGAGCGTTGCCAACCCCCCCCCCCCCGCTCACGGTGCCAGTTTCTGCATTAGTGTGCCAGCCCAGCGTCAGCCGACTGGCACGCTCGCAACGACGCCTAACATCCTGTTTTTCGACTGCGGAAGCAGAAGGTCTGCGCAGTATGCGCATCGAGGCAATGTGACACATTCAGACCTAGAATCCCCTGCATATTTTCAACTTCATGTTGCAGAAGCAAAAAAATTGATAAAAAAAAAAACTTGCACATTGATTCGGCTCTGAAACGGGGTGGGGGGGGTTAGAGATTTAGCCTGTCTGCTTTTATTTGTACCCGTTCCCCAAACAAAAAGAGGGGCAAGACTGTCAGGGGTAGATCTTTCTGGAAGCTGAGAAAGACAGCTGCATTTACAACCATCCACGAACATCTCCTTAAAAGGACACAGCTGCTCCCACCCTGTGGGGGGGGGGTGTCAAAGCATTACACCTCCCGGAAACAGCCCCGGGCCCCAGGCTCATCACTCGCCTTTTGTGGGAGGGGGCACACTGGCAGAGCGTGGTTTCCCGTCCCCGCATGCCATCCTGGAGCTACCAGATAAGGCCTGTGCTCAAATTTACTCACAAGATACAAAAGCAGAGTGACGCACACGGAGCTGGAGGCTTCGTTCATGTTAAACCGAATACATACAGGACTGTGCAAAAGTCTCAGCCAGTCAAAAGAAACGTTTAACGCAGATCAAATCAAAAAACAATTTGACATTAGTATATATGCAAACAAACCGTAACACGACAAAAAGTAATAATAATTTCTTCTGTTCTCCAAAAAGTCACCGATATCTAGTTGGACGGCTAGATGAACACCGCTTCAGTTCTCAAACCTCTCCTCAGGGGCACCCCAGACATTCCATGTATTCATTAAATTTCACCATTAGCTTAATTAATTAATTAGTTAAAACATGCGAGTGAGGTATTGATCAGCTATATGAACTGTGCCAGTAGTCGAGTCAAAAAAATCCTCGGGTGTTTGGGATGCCTGCTGGAAATAACAGGGTGGTTTCAGCAGAGGGTTGGAAATGGCAAAGCTGACACACTTTACCAAGCATAATAGCATAGTTTTACACCAATATAAAGATCATTTAAGCATAATTTTCTTTGGCTGCCTATATTATACACACACACACACACACACACACACACACACACACACACAAGATTTTTCTTTTTTTATTCTCTTTTAAATAACACTTCACTTGAGGGGGAGCAATAATGTAATATTATGCTATTGCTTATGTATAAATTTACCACAAACATTTAGTAACATAGTGATCTCATATTTATTCATCATTAATGAATCATGTCGTCTTCCATCCCAAGTAGTTACTCTGTTTGTTACTATATCCGTTAATTCTGTAAACCGTTGTGAACCACTGAAGGAACGGGTTGTGAATAACGCAAGTTTTATACTGATCTCATGTTTGTTCATCATTAATGAATGGTGACACATCTATTATCTCAAGGAATTATTAAATTTGTTACTGTATCTGTTAATTCAGTAAACATTTATGAACTACTTAAGGAACAAGTAATGAATAACAAGTGAAATACTGATCTCATGTTTGCTCTTCATTAATGAATGATGATGCATCTTTTATCTCAAGTAGCGACTATATTTGTTCATGATTTCTACTTCAGTAGTAACTGAGTCACTACTAAGTATTTGTGTCTCCTCAAAGCGTTACCAAAAAAAGACAATTCCTTCTAATCAAGATGTGCAATTAAAAAGTAGCCAAAATAAATTTCGAATGACAAGTCCAGGTGCTTCTAGTTCACTGTGTTAGTTCAGTAAAAAAATTCAGTCCAACATTTTACAAAGTATTTCTGCCTCTTTAAGAGTAACTCAGTTACTACTTAAGTACAAATATAGTCGCTACTTGAGATAAAACATGCATCATCATTCATTAATGACTTAACATGAATAAAATTTCACGTTATTCATTACTTGTTCCTTCAGTACTTCCTTAGTAATTCACAAAGATTTACAGAAATAAGATATAGTAACAAATATAGTTACTGCATGGGATGAAAGATGCATTATGATTCATTAATGATGAACAAGTACGAGATCGATATTTAACGTGTTATCCGTTACTTGTTTCTTCAGTAGTTCTTTCAGTAATTCACAAAGGTTTACAGAATTAAATATATTAAGAAATACAGCATAGGCAGTGGCCATGCATTTAGCCTTTTGTACTCGGCCTTTGTCTAAATGGTTGGCCTCAGGTGAGTGGATAGGCTTAATTTGCAGCACTGCGAATGTATGCGAGTTTTTGCAAGCAGCATTACGCCCAAACAAAGACGACAAATTGGCCCTGCTTTCATCTACAAGCCCGCTTTACTGAACACCACACACCTGACAGCATTGACCCAGACGCCTGTGCTCTTTACCACCCCCCAGCTTTCAGACAGCGTACGGACCGCGGGTCAGGAGGAGGGACATACTTGATCTGTGGAGGCCAGCTGGGCTTGTCCTTCACCGGCGGTGGGGGGGCTTTCCTCTGCTTCATGGGGCCGTCAGTCTTCTCTACAAACAGGGGAGGGAGGTTCAACAGACAGCCGCTTTGCCGAAAATCTAGATCCTCCAAAGATCAGCTTCATGGTGACGTTACGGTCGATTGCAGAGCTGTGACGTCCTTTTATTTGCATGAACGGTTTGAGTTCTGATCAAAACAAATCTTCCCTTCAGTAGATGAGTTTTGCTAGCTCTCAAGTTTCCGTGCTGCTCGGTTCAGAAACCAAGCTCTTTGACACCACAACCACTAATGCGTCTCAGCAACATCTCTATGAACAAGACGTGCAAGGTGGAAAGTAACATATTACCTAAGATAGAGAGACTTGATGTTTGTTGCTTTAGCTTGCAAAGCAAAATATGGATTCATTTTCTTCCTGTTAATTGTACATATACACGAAATCCGAGGCCCCTAACTTCACAGTGGATTCAACCACCTCATCCGTAAATCTCTTCTAACACGACCCAAGTCTTTACATTCCTTTGACCCCAGGCCCTCTGAGACGAGTCCACCTTACCCCTCCCCTGGCCAGGTGGTGCGAGGTCCGTCCCGTCTTGATGAGGCGTCTTTTCCACTGGGGGGGGCTCAGTCTCACCTGCAACACCATACACAGAGGAGTGTCAGGCCGGGGTACTTATTTCTGCACGTCCCAAGCGTGACGGTCACAGTTGATTCTTGGGCGGTGGCATTTTTGTCAGGCTCCTTCCCACCCGCTGACTTGGCCGTCACTCTACCACACGGTGACCGACTCGCAAACACACCCCATTTTTCTTCACCGACACACTTGTCACGTGGTATCGGGAATAGAGCCTGTGACCTTCCAAGCATGACGTCCCGCGCCTTAATTGCTGCGTTCAGCTGACCGGAGATCACTGCAAGACGGAGGCCTCGTACTTTTTTTGTTTTTTGCTGACACCCTGCCGCACAGGAAACGGCCCGGCGCGGGGGAGAAACAGCGGTTGTTCAATCACAGCAGTTTGTCAAGAGGCTCGCAACGTCACAGGTGGACATATCGGGCGTGAACGCCGTACGCTGCCTGCGGATTACCCGGCTCCTCGTCTGAAATCGCTGCCCCTTGAACAAAAACAACCTTGCGAACTTCTCAGGCACCAAAAAAACACCTTAGCTAAAAAATATCAGCGAGAGGGAAGCCAGCACAGCCGACCTCAAAAGCACACCAGGTCAAAAAGGCCAGGAGGCGCTCGCCCCCTCCCGCCCTGGCAGGGGTCTGGACCCGCCCCTGAGCCAGCGAGTCGGGCAAAGCCACAGAGATCCCCCACGCGCACGTCTCACCCCAGCTGCCCGTCACGTGACCCCGCTGTGGTTTCTGACTTCCTGGCAGCAGCGGATGCGCACGCGTGCCCATGTGAGCGAGCTCGTCGGCTGCGGAGATGCTCACCTGCATCCGAAAGTGTTCGGTGCCTTGAATCCCGTATCTTTCCGATCGGCTTCAAGCCGTTCCGGGAAAGGCCGGACAAACCGTCCCCATGACGACGTCAGTTCCTGAGGGAGCTGGAGCCCCAGCACAGAGCCGCGCGCCCTTACAGTACCATCAGCGCCGTATTTCCTGCGCCGACGGCTGGCCCCGATCCCGCCACTGTGGTCCCTGTCTGTAGGACAGCTCCACCTGGTGGCGACGCCATGCTTTCTGCGCAGGAAGCCCGGCTGGTCCTGCCTCATAAAGGCTGCCCTCCCAAGCAGGGTGGGCATTCTCTTGCAAGGGGAACTGAGAAAAGGAAGTCCGACGAGCTTCAGGAACAAGCCGACCAAAGCCGCCGCGTGAGTAGCACCAAGTCATTTCACCGCAGTAGGTCTCAGTCATCAACCTGATTAACCAATCTCTTCTCCGTCAGGTGCTCAACTGTCCAACATACTTCTAAGCCAGCTTTGTTTATTTTGAGCTGGTCTTAACTGGAGTGAGTTAGTTTGCAGACCACTACTGCGGGTGAGGGACTTCCCATGGACGGCTCACTGTAAAATCCCTTGAACACATTAACCAGCATCTGCACGGTTACTGACCCATGCCCTTAACCACCAGGCCTGATCACACTCTTCTCACTGGTTATGCATCTCAACGGAGCGAAGATGAACCTTCAGTAAGACAATGGTGTAATATTCCGGAACCAGTCCACCTCCCCACAGACTCAGTGGAACCACTTTCATTCAGTCATCTCAGCCCAGCATGGTCACTGTCACTGTGGTCAGCGCCAGTCAAAACAGACCCAAACCCAAACCTCTGACAGATAGGACAGGATTCCTTTCCACTTCAAAGGCTATTTGATACATAGTATTAAATTGATTAACATGCTTACCTCAAGCAGTGTTTACTAAAAGTTAACCTCTGATATACACCATATTGATGCCTGCCGGCACAGGAGGGGCCACGTTAAACTGGGCGGCATTCAGAACCAAAACTAGCACTGCTGAAGGTGAGGGGGGGGCATGACAGTCATTTCCGTGATGCAGACGAGCCTGTCGGGGGGTGTCCTTACCTGGCGGCTTCTCGGGTGACTGGCGGGCGGGCGGCCTGCTCAGGGCGCCTGGCTGCGGGGAGGCAGAGCCACGGCGAGCGAGAGGGAGAGAGAGAGAGACTCAGTCAGGGCCCTCTGCCTGCACCTCATTCACACAACCATGAGCGTCATCCTAAAACCACAGAGAGACTGCAAAACAAATTTGAGACTTAGGTCCATCCCCAAACACCACAGAGGAGGAAGTGTGAATTTAATAAAAACTGCTGTATTTGGCAAAATCGTTCTTCTGCCTTGATTCGTTTGTTTCCTTGACTGAAAGACTCATGCAGCAGCTTCACATTAACATAAGTGACACATGCATGATTATAGGAGACTGACCAATCAGCACACAGCAGGAGCTCAGTGAAATCCAGGTCCTTTTAATTGAAATACTAGTTTATGTTAGAAAGCATCCCCAGCCCTGGCCCCACACATCAAACCCCCCCCAACCCCGGGCAGGAGCTTATCCCTGGTATCACAGAAATGCCACGGGCAGAGACTCACCAGGTGGGGCACGGTGAGCACCATGACAAAGTTGTCCGGGAAAAATCCCCTCCGCCCGTTCAGCTCGCCCTCCCACCAGCCCTCATCCTCCGAATCCTGGGTGGGTGGGGGGGGGGGGGCAGTGGTAATGTTGAGAAAGGCTAAGTCGCATTGTGCAATGTCACCAAAACAACACAGACAAGAATCTCCAGGTGTCCTCCCATTGTCCCTCATTGTGTGACTTCTCCGGCGATGTCACCGCGCGGAGAGCATCGTGCCAATCTGTTGACGGCTTGCAGACTCTTACGGCTCTCCGTTCCACCCAAACCTGTAAGACAGGCCAGGGGACGCATTCCCATGCGCCTTTTTGACAGGGGCGGCCAAACCCACGCCTCGCTTCCTGCACAGATAGTATCGGCTCCCGACACGGAGCCCGTTACCTTGGAGATGATCGTCACGATATCGCCCTTCTTCAAATCCAGCTCGTCATCCAGGACCGATTTGTAGTCGAACATGACCTGGCAGCATTCATTCACTATTAATGTGAGAAAGAGCAAGATCCAATCAAAAAACTGCATCTTTCCTTTGCTTGAGGCTGGACAGATTCAGCTCAGCTAACCTCTCATCATAAGACATTCCTCTAAGGCCAGGAATCATTCTTGTAGCCCTACGTTGAACCTTTTCCAAGGCAGCGATGTCCTTTTTAAGGTAAGGTGACCAAACCGGCACACAATGTTCTAGGTGGGGTCTTACCAAGGAATTTTATAATCATAGCATCACCTTCCTTGACTTAAACTCCACATACCAAGAGATGTAACCCAACATCCTATTGGCCTTTTTAATTGCTTCCCCACACTGGCGAGTGGGACAATGAAGCAACAAGGTCATTCTCATAATCCAGTACCTTTATTATTAAATGGAACCCATAAAATATCCGTGTTATATTTCAGTTCCCTGCATGAATTACCTTATATTTGTCTACAATAAATTTCATCTGCCAGGCATGAGCCCAGTCGCTAAGTAAATCAAGATCCCGTTGTAACCCTCTGTGCTAATTTAGTATCTGCTATACCGCCCACCTTGGTGTCGTCTGCAAACGTAACCAGTTTACTGTATATATTGGTGTCAATATTGTTAATGTAAATTAAAAATAACAGTGGGGGACAACATCAAAGGCCTTCTGGAAATCTAAGTAGATCATGTCGTAGGCCTTTTTGTTGATCAATTTCTCTTGTAGTTTCCTCAAGGAACTCAATTAGATTAGTTAAACAGGATCTCTCTCTCTTAAATCCAAGTTGGTTACCCCTCAGAAAGCTATGTGAATGTTCCAGTAATTCTTTCATTTAAACTGATTGGCCTATAGTTTGCTGGATTACTTCTATCCTCTTTTTGAATATGGGCGTTATATTAGCATGCTTCCAATCAGAAGGTACCACACCAGTAGATAAGGATTTCAGAAATAGTAAAGGTCGGCAAAAAATGTCCATATCCCTCATCTCTTTTAAAACTATAGGTAAGATGCCATCAGGGCCCTGTGATTTATTTATTTTGAGTTTAGGCAGGCTTTGTAGCACATCAGCTACATATATTAGTCATAGACAACACTGGATTAGTAATAAGAGTCCGTAAGTTACTTGTGTCCTCTACAGTGAATACCCATGCAAAACAATCATTAAACTCATTTACTATAAAAATATCATTTTCAATTATAAGGCCCTTACTATCATGCCGATTGGTGATTTCAGCTTTTAGAGTTCTTTTGGAGTTAAAACATTGGAAGAAACTTTTAATGTCATCCTTAGCCTTCAGTGCAATCTCCCTTACGACATTCCTCTTAGTGAGTCTAATATTTTTTAACTCAACTTGTAGACTTAGATACCCCTGCTTTATTCCGACATCATTATTTATTTTCCATTTGTGGAAGAGAGCCCTTTTCCTCCTGACGTTATTCTTAATTTCACTAGTAAACCACCCAAGTTGCATTTTCCTAGATTTAGTTTTGCTGGAAACAGGCATGAAGTCCTCTTGCACTTGCAATGATGTGCTTTTAAAAAATTCCCATGCCTCTTCAACAGTTTTGTTATTTAACTCCATCCAGTTCACAGTTTCTAGTTTCAGTCTCATACCATTAAAGTTAGCCTTCCTAATGTATATTTTTGTTTTGGTCTATGCTCTCCAGATACTAAAATTAACCTTGAATGTTATGATCTCTACTGTCACATGTTTATATAATACACACTCACGCCACAGGCATATACAGAATAACTGTACTATAATTTGTCGAAATCCAGATATATCTGCTGCTCTTGAAGTGTAGGACACATTTTATTTTGTTTAGATATACAAAGCATGTCTGCCATTAAAGCAGTGTGTTTCCCTGTGAGGCCCCCTACATTGAGGCAGAGGGACACTTGGTTTGTACCCCACTTAAGGGGTGATTCTAGGAGTTTTTTAAGGTGGGGGGTGGGGCATAGGATGGGCCATAATTCATACAGAGGGGCCAACCTTGTCATTAGCCAATGAAATGTTTTGAGATGGTAAATGACAGGGGAGGAGTCCAATCAGCTTTCAGCTGGGACCAGTCCCCGTGTGTTCCAGCCCCACACACACCCCTGTTAACACAGTGAGGCCGAAACCCTCTGATAAGTCACAGGTTCTGCATGGCGACAGAAGCTCAGGGTTACTCACCGCTGTTAATCTTTCTCCGCACACTCGTCCTCTGCTGCTCCTTCACCTGAAACGCACCAGGAAGTTCAGCACTCCTGGCCCCAAACCGACCCCACCCAGGGTATCAGAACTGAGCCGGAACCAACCTCTTTGGTGAATATGGCGTCTGTCAGCTTCGGCCGGGATTTACCTTCGGCAGGCTTGTAATCTTTAAAAATGAGAAAACGTGAACAGAGACGTGATGCATTCCTGCCGAAACTGCCACAGGGGACAGTGGGTTAAGAGGCTTGTAAAAACACACAAGCATCATGCGACGTTTTCTTCATACCGGCATCTTATTCACAGAATCGAAAGCCACCTGGCCAGATGGTGGAACACAAAACAGCAAGCACCAACCGAGGTTACTTTACCAGAGGAATGGACACCACGCTGCGGAGAGTTTAATTTCTAGGGATGCGCCAATCCTACTTTTTCAGTTCCGATACCGATACCTGGGCTTTGGGTATCGGCCGATCCCGAGTACCGATCCGATACCGGTGATTGATTAGTAAGACGTATGCCAAGACCAAGACAATGTAAAAAATACGCACACACAAATATGTTTAAGCTGAATTATTCACCATTAACATAATACCAACAACCTGGGAACAGTAAAGTAACAGAAATTCCAATTCCAATGTAAGTAGTGTTACAGTATAAGTATACTTTTAGGTGCAGCGATATTCAGGAATTAAAATTGCAGGGAGTTTCTCGCATCTTTGCAATGCTGCCTGTAGAGTTACCTGCTTCGAAGAATCCCCTGTTTTGTTTTGGTCAACTCCTCACACTCTTTGGCATGAGGCTTTATGAAGTTGGTCGTGTTAAACTTTGCAGTGCTGCTGCCTCCCCGCGAAACATTGGCTTTGCAGATATTGCAAACAGCCGTGGAACTTGTTGGCGCAGCAAGCGTGAAATACCTCCACACAGATGACAGTTTGTTGTTAGCTCCTACCATACTGTTAGCTGTTCTTGCAGCTTTTCTTAAAACATGGATTTAACTGCGTGCCGCTGATGCATAATGGAGTTTGCACGTGTTTGACGTAGCTTCCGCACGTGTATGAATACAGAAAAACTTTATAATTTAATCAAATAGATCAGTCACATAGATTGGCCCAATGCTACCGATATCCAATATGCCTATTTAAACCATTATCGCACCGATATCTGATATAGATATCGGATCGGTGCATCCCTAGTTGTTTCTTATGCGGAGGATAAGATAGATAAAAATCATTGGACTGACACCTCCAGTGGGGAGGAGCTTGGCCCCTTCAAGGTTATGGCATAGTCTGAACATTATCTGAAGGCCAGCGAAACACTGTCTTACAGTGACATCTAAACCTGCAGACCCAGAAACCTTCCGGCACAGCAGGCATTGTGTATTCACAAAAATCCTACCATCATGTAATAAGTGATTATGTCCTTAAACTGCAAAGCCATCACACAGGGAGAAGTTAAGGGAATATTGCAAGGAATGTCATCACAGACATGTGGCTCATCCAATAAGCAAACAGGTAAAACAGCATGAAATAATGTTCACTCAGGACCCCGGTGCAACACACAAACTGGGAGTGACAGGGGAGGGGTCTCCCAGTACTTCCCAGTAGCACAAAACACAGGACAGTGCAAAACAAGGGGGCTGGTCGAAGGATCTATATACATACTGCAAAAAGCATGTGAACGGTAAACAAAATAAATTAAATGTTTGTGTCCTGACTCACCTTTTCCTGTGACGAAAATCTCTTTGACAAAATTTGATGGGAAGACCCCTAATTTGTAATTGCTTTTGCCCAGCCACCAACCGTCTTCAATCTGTTAAGATGATTGGAAAGATAAGCAATGAGATTAATCCAAAAGGTATACAATGAATCATTAAAAAATAAATGAAACGCACGCATACATTTTCTTTCAAATACTTTCATTATATTGGGTTGCTACTGTTGCTCTATTTATGCACAAAGTGGAACCCATCTTCATTAGACAGATCTTTATTTCTCAAGGGGACAATAACTTCTCAACCAAACACGGCACTCTATTAACTTACTGTTAATATTCACTATTAAGTAGGGCTGTGTGATATCACACTGTCACGTGATATGTGAAATATCCACAAGTGATACTGTGATATTCATAAAACAAAAAAGTAGATGAAATTACCGGAAATAAACTATAGCCAAACAGAACGCTGTTATCACCCTAGAGAGTGTGTCAAATACATTGGAGCAGTTGCCGCGAGTTGTGGCAAGCAGCGCTGACAAATGCGTCGTCATTATTGCGCGTGCACATATCGCGATAATGATGCTGAAACGATATATGGTGCAGCTCTGCTATTAAGCAAGATCAACCAAACCACAACAAAGAGCAACATTAAGGAAAAGTTCTGGGCAGCTACAGAACTGACATGAGAAACAGTTCAACCTTCACCAGAAAGTACTGGCTGGGGCACCGCATTCGGAAGCAGCACCACAAGCAGTTTGACGCTTAATATCGATTTTTTGTTTGCTTGGCCAGGTGGTGAGTCAGAGGGTCCACGCCTGCAATCAACACAGTCTTCTCCCGTTATTCTGAACCCCGCGGAACTCCTGTGAAGGGACCCGAATGAGCCCGCTTCCACAAAAATAAAAACATAATACACCAGTCTTTGTAGAAAACTTTAAACCATATACGTGTTAAAAATGGCTGTAACGGCACACAAAATTCACGGTTTGATACAGATCTCGGTTATTTACTATGAAAACTACAAACACATTTAGGAACTGTTGGGAATCAGAGGTTCTAAATAGCAAAACCTAAGGGATGCTTATTTGCGCAATTGTGTAATCTGGCTGTTTTGATTTCTTGGGGCCTATTTCTCATTTAAAGAAAGATTCAGTGGATCATGTCAGATAAAAGCAGATGAATAATAATAGTACATCAGCCGTAGTGGATGCATTTGATTTAATTCTATATCTTCAGAGAGGTTCATGTACATTATTGTTTTATTTAAAAAGAATTTTCTACAATAATATTTACTACAAAGTTCATATTTTTAAATAATATTTATATTAAATATTTCAATCAAGTAACTGCAGAGTTTGCGTCATACTGTTATGAAATAAATATAAGCTTTGGTCTGCCGGCAAATTCTTTGATGGTTTTAAAGATGGTTCTTTCAGCGACTGAGCTTGACCCGTAAGACTTAAACAATTGGATAAACCATTACTAGTACAGCACAGGAAAGCAGTCCCTTTACCTCTTTGAGGATCTCTACTATTTCACCCACGGTAAGCTCCAGTTCGTCCTCGTTCATTGGGGTGTAAGGGAAGAGGACCTCACATCTCCGCGTTGGCACCCCCTTCACTGTCTTCGCTGGAGAGGGGTAGACATATTTATATATAAAGGTCTGACTAGATATGTGAACACAGCATTTCATCTAGATCTATATACAGTAAAACTGGTCTAAGTCGCCGGCTTGTAACTCGTCAATGTGCACAAGTCGACGCTCAGACAAAGTCCC
>JAODLC010000140.1:23459537-23491261 GCA_026781145.1 Hippopotamyrus pictus | reverse complement strand
TTTAAGCTGGTCCCGCGAGTGTCGACTTAGACCGGTTTTACTGTATATATATATATATATATATATATATATATATAATATATACATAAACACACACACATACACTTTAGGGTTGTCAATCGATTAAAAAAAGCTAACTAGTTAATCGCACATTTTGCAACGAATTAATCGTGATTAATCGGGATTAAAAACTTGTGTTTCTTTAGTCTTAAGCCTCCACACAGGAAGTAAACGAAACACATATGCATTAATTGAGCTAATTTAACATGTCAAATATTTTTAATTAATCACAACATTCAATGCACTAATTCTGACAGCACTAACATATACAAAACAACCATAGCAACATCACCATCACTACAAAATAGTCTCCAACCCAAAAAACAGATAAGCCGGAATATGGATGAGGGACATCTAGAGAACAAAATGTTCATATTTAATTAAATGATCTCCGGGGATTTAATGTCAGATTTTTGAGCCAATGCATGCTTCAAAAAACGGCCAGTTTTACTATTAATTAATTTAACCTTCCGCATTTCCATAGAAACATTTGCGTGGCTGGCCAATGACTTTGAGTATAGTGTCCAGAAGATAAGTCAGTTTCAGAGTCAACAAAAACCACACTGAAGACCAGCATCACTCAAACCAGATATACTTCCTCAAAACACACACAGGCCAACAAAAAAGGTGATTCACACTCAAAGAGGATATTTACCTGCCTCATTTATCGTGGGTACTATTTTGATTTAGACCTTCAGGACCAATAGCAATTCGATGGGGGTTCCCAGGATAAGGATAATAAAGATAAATCATTACGCAGTTCATATTCGCAGAAGAACCCCCCCCCCTCTGACAAGGTGAAATGGTAGGACATAAACTCACGTTTTCTGATACTTCTTGGTTCCCTGTGTTCACCTCCTCTCAGATATGCAGGAACTTCCTGTTTGGGAAGAGGACCACACACTGTCACGAGCAGTACACGTGTGACATGGGCTGCTGCAAGTCTTCAGAGCCCATGGGGCCTCAAAGGGACATCTGATCTCCAGAACAGACTCCGAGCCCAAACACAGACCTTGACAAAGTTGGCGGGAAAGATGCCTCGCACCCCCCGCAGATCCCCTTGCAGCCAACCATCCTCAGCCGCCTTGCTAACGTTCTTCACCAGGTCTCCCACGTGCACCGTCAGCTCATCTGCCTCACTGCCTTCAAAATCCATCAAGACCATGACCTCTGGGGCATGGAAGAGACCACAGAGAGATGTCTCAAATACAGAACACATAGCCACTACACACAACAAATGTTTTACGGTTATGTTTCTTCAAGCTATTCTGATATAGTGCATTTCACATCAAGGGCTCTGTCCTGTGAACGGTACCTGCAGCATTACACTTGGTTAATGTTGCTGTTCCTGTCAGGTTTCAGTTCTCTACTAGCTGAGACGAATAAAATTCCAGAAGGGGCCGCTTCGACTTAAAAGACCCTGGCTTTATACTGGCCACCGGTGTTCCTTGTGGTGCATGTTCATACAGGTCACAGGTTTTTGAGGATCTGGAATGTTTTGGAATCCCAGCAATCAGGAAGGAGGGGATGCCTTATCAGAACGGCAGCCTTACAGAATGAGAGGCTGCTCTTACAATGCAGCGTATAGGAACAGGGGGAATGGGAGATGTATGTCTATCGAGGCAATAGCCAAGGAACCAACACTGGGGGGGTACCAAGGCCGAAATTATAATAGAAATTTGTTGGGACATCGGGAGCACGTCTGAATATTGGGGAGGGGCGTGTTGTTTGCTCCCGACCAGTGACGTAGCCAGGTAGTAAAATAACGAGTTTAAACCCCCTAGAAATTTAATTCTGGTTACAAGTCTGTATTTATCCCCCCACCCCAACAGATTGAATAGATAAAATTATAAAACAGCAGGAAAAGAAAGCCCAATCCAGAATTATTTCCTCTAAAACCGATGTTTTTATTTATTCGGAACGGAACTTCTGCGGGTCTGTGAAGGAGTTCGGAGTTTCGTAATAAATCATATTCGCCACTTTCGAACTGTTGTGCTCCAAAGCGCTGGTACTACAGTTAATACACACAAAGGTACGTCTGTGGTTTCATGTCATGAAATAATGTGGGGCAAGAAGGAATAAACTCGCTGTAGTCTCATCGAGTAACCGTTTAACAACGTCTCGTTAAGTGGCTTTGATTCCAGGCTCATAAATAGTGAGTTGGTCCGTTCTTGTATTCCGAGCGCTTTATAATAAGTTTTGTCCATAGCACCTTTTATTTTTTATGAAGACAGATATCCTTCCACTCTTAATCAGCTTTGGGTAATTTGTTGCGTTTTAAGCACCACGATCTTACACGCAACAGCAAATCACTACCCTGGGGCTGAACGCGTGTAGAAATGAGCAGGCAGAAGACGTGAAGTATCTCCGTACAGTGACACTCGTCCGTTTCTTTCCATATAAATGATCAGAAGAGACCAGTATGATCGACCCAGTAATAGCGGAAAACGTAAAAAGGGCGCAGAGGCGCCCGTGGGTTCCATGCGCGCACAGGTCGGACTTACCCATGCTGTCCAGAAGGGCTTTCCTCCCTGCTCACCTGTGAAAACTCAACTCCCCCCTTTTCTGTTCCTTTAACTAAATGTCCCCACAAAAGCGAAAACAGAAGAAAAATAACGTGCAACAGAAGTATTGCCTAAGCACTAGTCACCGCAGCTTCTTCCCACTTGCGAAAGACGTAAAAAAAATCTTTTGAACGAGTCACAACAAGCTAGGAGGGTCAGCGTCGTCACACAGGTAGGAACAGGCGGGACAGGTTTGTGTCGAAAGAAAACAGCTGATAGGACCTTATAACTTCTCCCTGCTCGTGTTTTCATTCGAAAGATCTGTCAACTAACAGAGTGATGGTATACACACACACACACTGGAAAAAACACGGTCGTAATGTGGTAATGTATTGTACATGGTGCATTTTGTGCATGCAGCCCATGCTTTTCCCAGATTGTTTCGTAGATTTGATGTAGATAACGACACTATTCCCCCGGAATAACTTAGTACCAAAAACATATAACAGTTTCACCTATAACGAAAATAGATCGTTTTAACTGGCAAAATCTTTAAGCATACATTTCCTCCATATGGCCTCCAGCAACCTCACCAGGATAAAGTAAATCCATCAAAAAAAAAAAAAACAGTAATATCTTAATAATGAGGAAGCATTTAAAAAAAAAAAAAAGTTTGAAGACGATTATCGGTTATCGCAAATGTTAAATATTTTTTGGCACCAGAACCAGCAGAACCCGTTGAGATGACGTCAATAATATGCCAAAAACGTTCTGAGGGGGAACCTGCAACAGGAGAGCAGGCTTTACCGCACAAGGCACTGAAAACCGCAAGTAATTTTTCCCCCTTGGAGATTAGGGACATCCCCCGGAAAGTACTCTAATGGCAGGAAAGGGCCAGAGCACACTGACCTCAGACTGGTTCTTGGAAGAACGGTCTGAAGAGTTTAATTAAATGAAAGTTCATGTAAACATGAATCATAGTGAATCCGGACATATGCAGCATGGCACAATGCAAATGCCAGAGCAGATTGCGCAAATAAAGCTGCAACTCCTTCCCTCTGATTAACTGGACATTAATTGAAATGTTTATAATAAAGCTTTTTTTTTTTTTTTTTTTTTTTAAAGCAGCTGAATCCGGAAGCCTGACAAATTGTTATATACACCGCGGTTACACCTTTGTTTAATTTCCTACGCGAATACCTGTGGGTCACAGTCCTGGTTGAAATGCCTGAACTCCCAGAAGAGGAATGCAAGCCCTCATTTATAATAAATGACACAACGAATAAATACACCAGCCTTTTGTTTAATTGACAATTTGGGAAATTACAAGAGTTACAGGAACAATTTAAAAATGTTTCAACTTTGCCTCAACATTGAATAATCACAGTCAAAGTATATCCTGTACATTAAAATGCAGTGCAATTCAGAACAAGATGTACAAATCACTATAGTGCCAGAGTCTTTGCAGTAGTTCCTTGTGAAAGCAAAATTCTTCATACATACTGTTAGAATTACAGGATTGAATTGACACAGGAATTGGTATCCCCTTCCTTAAACATTGTATGAAACACAAAATTTCAGACTGCAGAAAGACTGGGTTGCACACTGCTGATGTACGTCAACTGAAAGGAAAAAAATACGAGAAGAAACGTAATTTGGCTCCAAAAGAAAAAAAAAAAAAACCTTGTACCCTATCAAATCTTGGACTGAACACCTACAGAACACATTTTTTAAATTTTCCCCTAACATAAAGGCCACAATAATTTATTTTCTACAATCTCAGTATTTCATTTTGTCTATTCAGAAGTGATTTCTCTAATATCCAAGAGGCACTAACTTAAATCTTCATCTTAGATGACTAAATTCTGAAAACCGGTACAGATGAATAAAAATATAAAAGAAAAAAATAATCTAGTACAACATCCACAAAACCTTCTGCACTGAACACACACCCATCGAAACCTAGACAGTTCGGTCTGAAAACCTAAAATCGACCTCAGCAGCGAGCACAAGGAAGAGCCCTGCATTTATGGGCTGCCATCAGGGCAGCTTGACATCTTCACTTGTGATGGACGGTACATCATGGATGTCACGGCCCACGGCAGGGAGAAAACGTGCTGGTCTGTTGTATGTGACCCTTGACCCACACAGCAGATTGGTCCCATGGTCAGTTGAAGGTCTTTGCGTCATGTTGGGCACAGCTAGACGACAGCCCAACAGTCAAACACAACCCCACCATCTTCAACTCCTACTGGAAAAAAACCTGCCCTCAGGAGGAAAAAAAAAAAAATAATAAAAATTTACCTGCACGGATTGTTATTTGTCATCATCTAAGGCACGAACGCAGTTCGTGCTCAGAAAAACAGAATCCCTCCCCATAACCTGACGTCCTGCTGTTTTGGGGCCACATTTTTCTTTCATTTCAGGAATCAGTTCCTGTTCCCTTTCCTATTCCTCGTCGCTACTATCAGACGATGCTGTTTATTTGCTCATTGTAAAAATGAAAACGGGGGGGGAAAAAAAAAAAAGAAACATGAAGGAAATTACTCCTAGACAGTATCCTTTTGATAAAAATACATATTGGGAAAAACCCCCAAGTCCTCAAAGTCCAAAAGTAAAAACCACTTTAAAAACTGTCATCCTACTCTAGTGAGTATTTAAAGTGTGTGAGTTTTTGGCTGAAAGTGGCTGGCTGGACAGAGCTGTTACTGTGGTGGTGTGGAGGCTGCCTCTGCGTGTCAGATTTCTCCCGGAAGGGTGAGCGCCATTTCCATGCTTTATTGCTCGGCCCCGGGGCCGCCGGCCTTGTCTTCCTCTTTATGGTCCTGCTCACTCTCCTCGTCCCTCAGCTCTCCCTCCTCGCCGCTGCCCTGGAACTTGTCGTGGGTCCACTTGGGGCTGCTGCTGCCGACGGTAGCCTTGCGGAAGATGAAGCGGCCCCGGCCTCGGATGAACGTGCCCCGGCTGCGGCCTCTCGTGTCCAGCCACTTCTTCTCCCCTTCGCCCTCCCGGTCATCGTGCTACGAGGGGCAAACATACGGCATTCATAGAGAGGAGACCTTTCCCTCCAGACACACACATCAGTGATTCTAAAGTTTATAGTGGCCGTTATTAAGCCATACCTCTGATGAGCAGAGATTCTCTCATAAGACAGATAACCAACTCAACCATGGGGAGCTACTACTACTCACAGTGGGAGGGGAAAAAAAAGAAGTACATTTTTGTTTATAATCTGTTCCAGCCACATTCTAAAGACTGTAATTATAGGGGAAATTTCAGCATGACTCCGTATCTTCAGTCTCCCTCCTCTGCTACTCCCATCTGCATGCTCATAAGGAGTGGCGATCAACCGAAGCGGAAACAGCTATGACAGGAAAACATACCAGGTAATACTTCCTGCTCTTGGGGGTGTACTCTGGGTCCCAGTCCTCGTTCTTTGGGTGCGGAGGCGCTCCCATGCTTGCTGGGTTGCCGTTGCTCTGGTTCCCCGGGTAGTTGCCCCTGTTCCAGCCCCGTCCTCTTATCCTGAACTGCTGCAATGAGAACCGGGCCGAGAAGCCAAATGACTCGCTGTGCTGCCAAAAGCACTGTGTGCTGGGAAAGAGACTGTCAAGGCTTTGTGGGGGTTTGCGTGTCAACAGGAAGACCAAGAGAAGGGTCCCCAGAATGAGAAAGCAGCCCCCTCCCACAGCTGACTCCATTTAGAGCAGACCCACCAGGAGATGTGCAAGCCTGTGACAACAGACTGGCTAAACCCCCCCCCCCCCCCCACCACAAACACACACATCACCACTGCCAGAATCTTCTCCATACATGCACACACACTGAGAGACCCAATATAATTTCTTATATTTCTTAAAAGGGCACACACTTATACATACATTGGTAGGGAGTCTACCTACTTCATTATATTTATTACAGTGTGTATTTAAATGCATTTACTATGCATATTTGCCGTGTTACCCTGTGTATTTACTATATTTTGTATGGACAGATTTGTACAAGTATTCTGATGCCTTGTACCTGCGCAAATGGCAAACAAAGAATTGAAATCGTTGAAATGCTGAAGCTGGGGGACACTTACAAAGCCGCCGCGGGCGCGGCCTCGCTCCATGGGGCCCCCATACTCTCGCTCCATGGGGCCCCCATACTCTCGCGGCCCCAAGCGGGCTTTGTTGAATCCCTCCTCGCGGGGCTCTGGCTCCTCATGAGGGTACTCCCCGGTACGGTGGGCATGTGAGGGGGATGAGGACGAAGAGGACGAGGAGGACCGAGAGCGCTCACGTTTTTTCTTGCTTTTCCTTCAAGAGGAAGACAAGAAAACAAAACACTACCAGGTCAGACGATACTCCAAGAAGAAATCCTGTGAACTCCATATTACAGGATAATGAAATCAGACTAATGTGCTGAGCTGTTTAAATTGATAGGCAAACAAGTACTGAACTTGTTTATAAAATTATACAATTTAATAGCCATTAAACACCAACGCCCACTAAATCCATGTTCAAGCAAGTTTTCTGGTACATGTTTAAGATGACATGCATAACCAAGAATTCAGTGCCTCAGAGTTGAAGATCGCTAGGCCTGGATAATACATTAGGCAGGGAGGAAGCATGTAAAACATAAGATCATGTAACAAGCCCATACTTGGATTTCTTGTGATACTTGGTGAACTTCTCAGAGGATCTCTCCCTGCTGGACCCGTGGGAGTCCGAGTCTCTCACTCCGTCCCGTTTGTGATCCCGCTCCTTGCTCGAGTATTTTTTACGGCGCTCAATGTCCAGACGCAGATCCATAGAATCACCTTTAAATTTTTTGCTGTCCTCCTGTGAAACACAGCGATGCAGACAGGCCGCACATTAATGCCAACACGCTCGACAAGGCACGCCTGTAAGAGAGGGGGTGAAAACCCGAAAGGAGTGTACAGGCGTGAGACAACCGGTCCTTAGCGGCATGCTACTGTAGCAGTACAATCAGACAGGGCACGGCATTTTTAAAATCATACCAAAGTTTCAAACAGTACAATGGATTTGGGATTCATCACAAAGAATGGTCTGTAGCAGAACACACAAATCAGCTACAGGAATGTTTGTTGGTTTCTGTTCACCGTCAAGCATTTTTCTAAACAGCCATTTTACTTTTTCATTAAAAAGATCTTCCTTCCCTAAGGTAATATTTTAAGGTTGACAGTTAAGACTCCCTACCGAAAGATACACAAGACAGCAATGAGCATACAAAGAATGAACAAACTGCAGGAGGGAGCATGAAGTTTCAAGTGTGGACCACCTAAGTGAAAGATCTCGGCTCAAAGAAAAAAAATACAGCATGCCTTTATGGATTCTCAAACAAAAAAGTATGTGCGTTAACTATATTCAGGTTCTTTGTGTTACTCAGGTAGAATAAAAATACTTACGATGACAATGTTTAGATTCCTTTGTCAGGCTTGGATACAGGAGCAAAGGTCACCTCCATGTCTGACATCTCAAGTCAATTGCCTTTGGCAGGCTTGTACCACAGTATAACCATATCACAAACGTGGAGGGGTGGCATAGTAACACAAAACCAACAGTGTGCTGCATTTGCTTTTAGACTTAAGCACCTCCTTTGAAAGAAAGCACAGACTTAAGACAGAGGGCACTCTAAGAGCCTCTGCTTCGTTTTAGTCTGGTTCTGCTCTCCA
This sequence comes from Hippopotamyrus pictus, assembly GCA_026781145.1. NCBI lineage: Eukaryota > Metazoa > Chordata > Actinopteri > Osteoglossiformes > Mormyridae > Hippopotamyrus > Hippopotamyrus pictus. Next base: position 23,483,017 of record JAODLC010000140.1, on the reverse strand, counting down.
AATACTTCATATTTCAAAATGTTCGGTCACCTTGTAGCTGCTTTCCCCGGAGCTTTTCATCTCCTCAAACAGGTGAGAGTGCTTCTTAAAAGCACTGGGAGAAACATCAATTCTCCTGGAAGAGAGAGGTCAGACAATGCATGACCATAACAGGTTGGGGTTCAACTCTTACTTACAAACAATAGATCCTTCAAAAGAAAACAATATGTTGCAGCTTAGCTCAACAACGCCTTTAAGAGGACAGCGGCCACACGGGTCATCCTGACAGCGGGGGACAAGGATGCCGCCCACAGACCTACCTGTGTATTTCTGGACTTTTTCTTGGCTTCACTGTTTCCTTTTCAGCAGCCCTTCTTTGGTACATGGCAAATCGCTCATTTAAAGTCATCCCTGAGGACGAGAAGTGCTGTGCTGCAAACAGGAAGGAGGCAGGTCAGAGGTCATCCCGGCCAAGAGGTGGGGCAAACGGAAATGAGCTAGAGCCATTTATGTTGGAAAAATGCAGGTAGGGTTGGGTTTGCAAAGCCAAAAACAGAAGCTCATGAACGCTTTCCTTAGAGGAGCTGTTAGCTTACCATAGGACCATCAAACCATACAGTGGTGTAAGACATGAGATTTAATAAATATAGATTACAATTCTGTAAGTATGATATGGATTCATAATTAATTGCCGTCTTCAAAGCCATAATGGGGAGAAATGTCCCTACAGAAAGAAGGGTACAGGCAAGAAGATCCAAGGGACTCCACACAAAACACTCCCTCTGTACTGATCACAGGCCATTAAATGACCCACTAGCTAGAGGCTAAATTAATATTCCCTCAATCTAAGAGGACAATTGCTATCCCATACAGCTCCACCTTTTTGGTATTTAGCATCTTAACAACAGTGGGCATCTTTGGGATGGTTGGAATGATGTTACAGTATGCTGTTGTCATGCCGCACGTGATGAGCCAAGACACGGTGGGGCTGGCAGTGACTGGCCAAACACACATCAGGGATGATCTACCTTTGATATGGTGAACAATGGTGACAATGTGCTGGGCAAACAGCTCCGAAGGGCTCCTGCGCAGTTGGGTGGCCTGAATGTGCTGAAAGATGGAGCGGAATTCCTTATCTTTCTTAGTGGGATGAACCAGGTCCCGTGAGATCCGGCGCTCGTTGGCCAAGGTCCCGGAGGAGCTGGAGGACAGAAAACAGGTTAATCCAGCCTCCCGGACATTTGGCTTCTTAGCTGCCACTGAAGGGAAGAAAGTATGGAAGGATGTACCAGTTCCATGAGGAAGGTGATTACCTTGCAATTTCATCCCATAGAGGCTCCATTCTGACATTAAACTCAGCCCCTCTCTTCACAGAGGCTTTGGGAGGAGAGTCATCCCTGCGTACCATGAACATCTCATGGTCCCTGCTCTCTGTGCTCCTCCTCCGAGGTGGCGGGGATGGGCTGGACTCTACCCGCTCCTTCTTCCTGCTCTTTGTCGGCTTTTCTGGGGAGAAGCCCTTGTATGCCTCCTTCTTGGCCAGCGCCGAGGCCCTCTCCTGTTTGCGGCTCCTGTATAGCTCCTCTTCCATGTCGTCAAGGTCATCAGTGCCAGCCGTCTCCACCTCCTTGCGCATACGTTCCTTAGCTGTGGGGAAGTAGGACACATCTTCCCACTTGCCAAAGCGCTCGTCGAAGACCTCGCGAGCTGAGAGGGCAGCTTTGCCCTTGGGCTTGGGCTCTTCCTCAGCCTCCCGCTCCTTCCGGAGCTTGGCCCGTGGCTCTAGCGCCACTTCCTCCTCCTCCTCTCCCCCATTGCCACCAAGGAAAGGAGGCCCTTTCATAAAGCCACCCGAAGGCTCACCCTCAAAGCTATCGCCATATTTGTACTTGTCCTTCTCAGCCTTGCTGCTGTGCTCAAGGCTCTTTGAGGCACTGTACACTGGGCCCCGGTCAAAGACAGACTTGCTGCCGCTTTTCTCCCTGTCGCCATCAGCAGAGCTGACGTCCTTGTCCCTGCCGTTCTCCCAGTCAGACGCCTGCTTTTTGCTCTTGTGTTCTTCCAAGAACCTAGTCAGAGAGGGGGTGCACACTTCAGTGCTTCTCAAGAAAGCACCAGCACTTATACACAAACATCTTGGAGGCATCTTCATAAACTTAAGTGGCACAACAGGCAGCACCACCTTCTCCTCGGACTTAAATTACAGGACAGACTTAACAAATTACAGTTTTATACTTTGCATTTGGCAAAACAAGAAACACACAAAAACAACTGAAAAAAAGCGACTCAAGATCTGCTTTATCCCCCAATGAAACCTTTAGACCTTGGGGGGGAAAATCGGGCAGCACAGGCGAATCCCCAGAGCCACGTTGAACATGCCATGTCCTGTTTTACCCTGTTAAAATCCCAGCCCGCCGCTACATCTATGGGGTTACTGTGCTCCCAGCCACAGATGACAAACAACTGCAGTTCTGACACGGCACATACAATGGTTATGGCGCAATCATGGACACAACGAACCGTAATTCATATAAAATTCATACTTACTTCTACCTTACTCACACTCCTAAACATTTGGGATAGCTTACAATGTGCGGCTAATGCACAGCAGCAGGTGTAAAAAGCAGTCACATGTAGGTGTTATTTAAGCAGAAGGCTACTACTCCCATTTTAAATATTATTCCTCCACGGATCTGTGAGGCTGACTAAAAAAATCAAAACAAAATATAATTAAAACTCTGAGCATAAATTTGAAAGGAAAAAAGACTGAATTTGAAGACAAATTCAAGTAGTTACTACAATGAGTCACTGAATTAACGGCTTCTGCATTTTAAATGGCGGCGCAAACAGAATGTTCTAGCACATAACATAAGGAGAGCCACCATTTATAAATAGCTCTGAGTCACACTGGGTGTCAGATCAGAAATAACATAAAGAGAGAAATGAACTTACTTCTTAAACGCTGTTGAGATGGCAGCTTTCTCCCCTGCTCTGTGGTCCTCTTTGGAGAAGAGCCCAAAGCCAGAAAAAGTAGCAGTGGGGCTCTTTTCTGCAGGGCTTTTGCTGGAAGGTGTGGGGCCAGTACTCTGCCAGGGGGCGCCGCTGTTACCGGATGTGCCGGGGTGGCCGGGACCCGTGGCCCCCTGGCTGATGATGACTGCTGAGCGCACTGCGGGGCTGGCCCGTTTAGGGCTGCTGTTGTAGTCGGTCAGGCCTTGCCAATTGCTGGCAGCCTTTTCCGCATCGGCCCCATCGTCGCCCGCTTCACCGCCGCCTCCACCTCCTCCCGCCAGCTCCTCATCCCCCCCCACGGCCCGCTGGGCCTCCTTCGACGCAGACCGGTCCTTCACATCCTTAGAGCTTCTTTTGGCAGACCCAGATCCAGACCGACGGCGTGGAGACGAGGAGCGGGAGGACGACGACGAGGAGCGGCGGGAGCGTCCGGAGGACGAACGGTCAGAGTAGCGGGAGCAGCTGCGCGAACGTGGGCTGCCCGAGCGCTTCTTGGGTGTGCGGGAGCGAGAGCGCCCCCTCCTGGGGCTGTGCTGGTGGTGCGCGGGCTGCTGCTGTTGCTGGTGCTGACGGTAGTTCTGCCAGTTGTTGGGTCGATAATTGTTGTTGTATCCGCCACCCCCTCCCCGCTGGTAGCGGCCCCGTGGGAAGTAGCCCCGCCCACGGCCACGGTAGTAATAGGGCCTGCGAAAGCCTCGGTGGTAGCCCCGGAACTCACGGTTGTTCTGGTATTCCCTTGGGTAATTCCGGTCCCGGTGCTGGTTTGGGGAATGGGATCTGGAGCGGGAACGAGACCTAGAACTTGGATGAAAAAGAGGAAGCCAACTAAACGTCTGCCAAGAAGATCAAAGTAATCCATGATGTCATCTTAAAGTATAATTAAACATAGGTCTCATTATATCGTGTTATATACACAAGCACAGGCAGACGGCCTAACATTTCACAATAAGTAGGAAAAAGAACACAAATCCCACAATCCATTGCTGGTAAAAGCAACTCACCCATCATGGCAGCAAACGGACATTTTAAGACAACTGCTTGCCGTTTGTGAATCCAGTCACGTCCACTGTGTGGCGCTGTTCCACTGTCAAGGGTTTCTACATCACACCATCTTTATACCCTATCTTTAAGCTCTAGCAACCGCAGCAACTCTAACACGGATGTTGTTTTAACCCTGAAGGCAAAACTCTTTGCCGTGTAATGCAATTATTTACGCCGATACACACATGCAACAAAACAGACATAAATATAAAACATGCCAAGTTACACTAAACATCCTGGGACTATCAAAAACCAAGAATAATTGAGTATTTAAATTCGCGTGGTTGACTTAAAACTCCGAATTGCCCGTTCACAAACGGAGTGCATAGATTATACAAAAATGGCAAGACAAGCTAATAAAATAATAAAACAGCTTTTGCCAAATGGCAAAACGAATGGAGAAAAGCACTCTTCGAAATGCATAAGAAACCACATTAAGTTGGAATCAAGTCCTCTTTGCTCAAAGTGTTTCTGCTCCTGTTAGCACCAATAAAGAGCACCCCCCCAAAAGTCACCCAGGCAAGGTAGCTTTAAATAAAGTCAGAACAAAAGGAATGCTAAGAGTTCACTCACCCAGCGTGTTTTTTCATTGGAATCGACCGTGAATGGAGAGCGCACTACGGAGCAGCTCTGCACACTCTCAGCAGTGTGAGGGACGCACTATCTCTTATGTGTGCGCTGGTGGAAAGAGGCGGGCGCTCGGGCCATATGGGAAACATTTCTACTTTAATCCTTCACAGCAAGGAGGGGCCTAGCCCACCAGCTGCCACAGCAGCAAGCCTGCAGAGAGCTGCTGCCGCTACACGGCAGGCGGGGGTGATCAGTCAGTCGGAGGCGGCACGTCTGTCACCTTCCTCAATCTCACGACTTCTCTTATCCTCGGTGTGACGCGAAACGACAAGCAACAGGTTCGTCGAGGTACGGAGCGACGGGCTTAGGACACACGATGACCGCGGCACCGGGACGTGAATGTGAGCGACGAGGACAGATGAAATCTGCCGTCAGCCTCTTTTTCAGAGGGACTATGATAGGACAATGGAGACCAGGCCCAGCCTATCAGTACGAATTCAACCCTGCGTGCTGTCACGATAAGCCAGACCATTTTTCAATGAATGCCGTGGCCACGATTCCTGGCTAAAATTGGGCATTTGGGATATTCAGCTAAATCAATTTAATACCACAATACAAGCATGCTGTTAAACCACAAGGAGAAGGAACGGCACAGAATTTACCCTCAAAAATGAGCATTTAGACACACTTCCAAATTACCTCGTAAAATGTGTGATTTTTTTTTTTTTTACATCCATACCTGAACCTGATTGTACAGAAAAGTCCAGAACACTTGGTATTTAACAGTAGCAAGCAAAAACGAAAGCAATTTCCTTCACTTAAGCAGCTCCAGATCTCCAGTCTCAGAAGATCTCTGGAGGATAAACTGGTCTATCTAGATAAACTGGCCAGCTGGACTCAGAAGACTCCAATGTGGCACCAGTCCAAAAAACTCCAAAACCATAACCATGCAGAACTTTAAGCCATGAGAGAGGGGGAAAAAAAGTGAACACACTGGCTGACTAAGCTCAGTGACTCAGATATTTTGAGCTTGTTCCCCTTAGCTATTCAGTATACAGTGGGTATTAATAAAGGAGCTCCCGCAGGAAACCCATCTTAAACATGGCAATGCTGTTTAAATGGGAAAGACTGCTTGAACAAGTATGTAGTCCTGCCACGAAGTCCGTGAGAACCCTGGCAGGGCTGTCAGAACAATGCCTGTCAGGACTCACTTAGCAGACCTTATCTTGTTTCAGCCTCTCAGTCCTGAAGCTGGTGTAACATAGAACGTGGAGTGTTCATAGCTTTCTGCAGACAAGTGGCACGGCAAAAATAGGCTGGCCAAATATAGTGTGCGCCCATAACCTCCAAGACTATACAAGATGGCCTCTCTGACAAAGGTGCGTCAAAAGTGAGCTACTGAGCACAACGTTAATTTTGAATAAGTGACTTGTACAGAGTTTTGTGCAAGCCGCAGGCTGCTCCTTTTGTAAACGTCCAGTGGGTGAACCGCCAACCTCAGAGAGAACTGTTCATGTTTACTTCTCTCTCTCAAAAACACTTCAATGAGACATCTATCAGCAACTGAACAGTAATGTGGCAGCAGTTACAAAAGCTACAAATATGCCACTTCAAGTTTTGGCAGACATCTGCAGGTTACGTTGGGCAAAAGCATTAGAGACAAAAAAAATGTACAAGTCTGTGTGCCTCAATTCTGTCCAGGTGCCAGCTCTGAATGCTCTGGGATCCATCAGTTTGGGAAGCCTGGGTGGTAACCATTAATTTATGTTTTATTTCAGTGTGGGTTTCAGGGTCATGCTCTACAGTTCATAACGTATAAAAAATGTGAACGTTTCACCTGATGCTTCAGAAGATAGAAAAAAATGGTCATAAAATAAATTCATAAAATTACCAAAAAAAAAATCATGCATCCAAATTCTCATGTGAAAGAAAATAAGACCAGAGGAAAGGTGGAAAACAATTTAAGTGGTCACTTTTCAATTATGCGATGGGACCAGTAAAGAGGTAAGCAACCAGAATGGGCAATTTTCTTCTCAAAAACAGCAAAAACAAAAACAACCTTAACACAGTCTAACAAGTAAACAGGAAAAATGCACATTGATGAAAAACACTCAAATCACTTGGTATCAACATACAGTACTGAAAGTTTAAGAAAAGGATTTGCACACTTCTGAAGTTCTCCCTCCCTTTTTCATTAGAAATATGGAATTTCTTTATAAGGAATAATGAAAGGTGACACCCACAAAGACTCATGCCATTATCTACTGTATTGACTCTGCTTAACTTCCTCCTCTATGCTTTTCACATTTCTCTTTAGGTCTAGGGCGGTAAATACCTGTAGCGGTGCTTCCGGGACCGTGATCTCGAGCGGCTTCGAGAGCGCGACCTTGAGAAGGATCGGGAACGTGACCTTGAGCCGGATCGAGAGCGGGAGTGTGAGGGAGATTTTGGTGCCTTAGACATCTCTGCAGGCGGACTCCTTCAGATTAGTCTGCTGTGAAACATACAGAAGGGAGATCGAATGACTATTCATACACACCTCAAAAAGAACGAAGAACTCTACGTAAATGTCGGACTGCCGCGATTAGCTGACAGTCGATGGTGCAGACGCTGAAAATGCGTCGATATTAATATTTTAAACTGATGCATTGTTTTTTTTTTTAAATCTTCATTAAATTACCATTATTTCCAAAACGCTTCACTTCATTATAACAAATGTTTTTCTTTAATATCACTATGTAATTATAGGAGTAGTTCAAATTATCACAAAGGAATTGGGTAGTTTTACACTGTGCAAAGTGTGATGGCAAACCACAGGGCCACTAGCACTACACTACAGCGTCTGAAGAGAAAACACGCGGGTGCTACTCTGGACCACCAGAATAAGCAGAACCACTGAACAAAACCAAAAAAATGTGTTTATGTTTATTCAAATTACCATTAGTACGGAGAGCTTTTTAATATCTTTTGTCCTCGTAGCTGCTAAACACACTCATTAAAGCTACAAAATGTCTGCCTACCACCTTAGAATCTCCACTGAATAAATGTCTGAGAAAATGTTTAGGCTAAAACCTGGGTTTATTATAGGTGGACTGACAGTGCCAGTATGTGTTCGTGCGCATTGGGCTTGTCAGAACCAGTGTTATCATAAACTAAAACTGAAACGAAAACACACACTAAATAAAAGAAAATAAATTTGTCAACAGAAACATGAAAATTATATTGGCAAAAAAAAAATGTCAGATTTAAATCAGCAAAGAGAAGCTCCACACCACCAACACCTTTTTACCTTGCTTTTCCACAATTTCTCCACTTTTAAAAGATGTTGTGGCTGCTGAGCTGTGCCTTTCTTCACTGCCACTTCAGCGCTTATCGATTCCGTGACTTAAAAAAGTAGTACGTGATGTGCTCTGCTAACCAAATTTAATAAACATAAGGATAAGCCAAATTTATACAAATTACTAACTTTTGAGTGTCACAAGATACATCTCAATATTTTAGGCATACTACTAATTTGAATTGTGGGCGAAAATAATGTCCACATAATACCAAAAAGCCAGTGTCCATTATGTAAATAAACAGTTTGTTGTAACAATAAAATAAATTAAAAGGTCTATTTGATCTTCTAGAGAAAAATTACCCATTTAGATTAAATCGACCAGTCAGTAAAATAGTAGACAGATTAATTTAAAGCAAAATAGTCGTTAGTGGCAGCCCAACTTAAATGACGCAATAGATGATTAGTAGAATAAGCTGCCATTAAAATTGTAGTTAGGGAATATATTCATAATCATAAAAAGGCAACAAAAAAAAACTACAAAATAGCGTACAAAGCATATAGGGACATACTACAAATAAAAGGAAGATTTGCAAGATTCCTTCAAAACCATTTGCAGTTACAGTGGGAGGAAAAAAGAAAATTCCAAATCAAGCTGTCGACCCAGCAAACAGAAATGCCATCAGAACATCTGGCCTAACAGATGACAGTCTCCATTCCTGCTGTCTTAGTAACAGATAAGAAACAATCATCTTAGGTGCACTAAGAATTAGGTGCCAGAATTCCCTTAGCTCCAAGACTATAGTATTCAGGACGTGAACTGTAACTTTAAGAAGATGACGGGAATACATCTAGTGACCAGTGAAGTTAATGAGAAAGACTGAATTAAAATGAGACTACCCATATTGCATAAAAGCCCATGAGTAAAAACATTATTATACTTGTGAGGCTGTGAGGGTGAACAAAGTTACATAGGCACAGCAGAAAGCCACTGAAAAAGACAGGCATATAAAAAAGTTCCTTGAATGAAAACGAGAAGACCAAAAAGGCTGGTTTTGTTTTCAGGCGTTCAAACAAGAAATTTTCACATTTCACATCCCCAAAGACCATTTTGGAACTACTGTAAGCCAGAGTGCCTATCCAAACCCATTCTATGTACAGCATGCAAATTTATATTGCATAACTCATATAGATATTAACTCTTACAGATTAACCTTGATCAAAATGGTAACAAAAATCAAACACTTAAAGACAAATAGAAAATGGGCCAGTCTACTCAAGGTTCCGGTGGAACCACTTTGCATCTGAAAAAAATCTGAACAAATTAATTTCTTGCCAAGCGGAATTTTTCAATATCTCTCACAAAGATTGTTAGTGTGAGCACAACTAGATACAACAGGCCTCACTGATGCCCATACTGAGGAAGCCTCCTAACCACAGCTACCAATTCTATGACATTGGTGAGCTTTTTAAAATCATTAAGGAACAACAGCTTGTCTTTTATTGGCAAAAAATCCCTAAAATCATGCCTAACTATGTGCACTGTGGAACAGCAGCACTGGAGCTGACCTCAGAGGCACCACACTATGTTTTGACCGCCGTCTCTGGGTCTTAAGCCCCTCTTCACCAGGTATTCAGGCATGTGAAACCCTGGGGCTTCACACACAGATAAAAAAAAGATGAGTCAATCTGAAAGAGAGATAATAGGGAAAAAAAAAAAACTAAATACAAGCACCTGTTTATTACCAGCTTTTGATTTCAGTCCTGCTAACATGCACACTGCCATAGTAACCCCCCCCCCCATTTCCTGTAAAATTACACACTAAGGTTATTAAAAAGACTTTTTAACCTTTTTCCCTGTGGAACTCAGAAGAGAATTTGTTTCACCGTAGACTGGGAAGAGTACATTACAGACATGCAGCGACCATTAAAGATGAGGGAATCCAAAAGTGACACGTGGACTGTGTACGGGGAAGCTTTGCATTGCGTACCAGGCTGCAGATGGGAAATAGCTGAATAAGTAAAGCTTCTACCCAATTTCTCTAGTCAATATTGGTTTATCAATTAGAAAAGAAATATGAAATGGTGTTAGAAAAGCTTTTTTAAATAGGCAATTTTACGCAAGAATCAGTTCATGATGTAAAAATGGTTCAAAAATAATTATGTCTGAGTACATGAAGAAATGAATTACCATACATTAACCCATCTACAGGCCCTATTATGTAACCCATTAAGATAAAATGATTTACCGAGACTTGAATAAGAGCGGAGCAAAAAACACTTTCACCCTGTTCTAGGCTAGTTTGCAGGTTGGTTTTTCCACATGCAAATAAGCCTCACCTCTTAACAGAGGTAAAGGTCACTCTTGTACATCACTTTGGACAAACGCGTTTGTTAAATATGTATATCTACATGCAAATGTAATGAATGCAAGACCACTTCTCTAAGGCAACTAAAACAGGAAAACACTTCCATTTCAACACAAATTAGGGAATTTCCACATGCTAGGTCTTCCTGGAACAGCCCTCAAGCTCCTTATATTATATTATAACTGGAGGGAAAGGGACTGAAGGCAGATCTAATACATATACGCACTTGTACCGGCATAGCATCTGCTGCTAATACATGTCTGATCCTACTAGCAGTACAGCGGGAAATTAAAGCATTCCCTTCCTGCTCCTGTTCTGGGGACTGTAGTTGTTTCTGGCCAGTAGACAAAACTTTTCCCTTGTGAGGCACATTTTAAGGATAACTTCTGTCTCACTAAACACCCACAGTGGAAAATGGAATTCTAGCTCTCAGGCATAATGAAAATATGCTGTGACCTAATAAACCATAAAACTGTATTGTAATAACTAAGAAGCATTCAAGTCTTCAGATGATTTAGGAACTTCAACACCACTCCAACACAGACAGCGAACTCCCCCACCCCCACAACATAAACCCACCTCCCAGAAAGCAGCAGTTTTACCACCTGTTTATTTCATGACAGTCTCTGGACAACAATGGGCCTGCAACTCGAGACGGCAGTGAGGTTAACCAACTGCGGCACCTGAGCTGCAGATACTTCAGCTGCCTCAACTGCAGCTGCCATCCATCTAAACTTTTTACGGACGGCAGCCAGCCACGGCAACTGTTGTTTCCAAATACTGCTCAGCGATTAGAGGGAGGGGCGAACTGGTATCACTTTCAGCATTTCCCCCTAAGACACGTCTTTATCTAAAATGAACTTGCAGAGTGACAGAGAGCAGGGCCTGCGAAGATCTAGACCCATGTCTCACGACTGTCTTCAGGATGGTTTAATGACCATATACAGCAACTCTATTACATCTAAGCCCATCTTCTCAGAGACTCACCATGTACTCCCCAGTTCACACAAACCATACCTGAAAAAACAACAAAAGCTGAATGCAAGGGGTTGGAAGATAAAAATGGACTAGGAATTTTTTTAAGCTTGATTGCAACATACACATTGCTCATTATTGAGGATGAAAGACCCATTTCAGTACAGCATCATGGCTTATACGGCCTGAAATGAACAAGGTGCCTATATTTTGTACTGGGGAATCTACATAGATTTGCATGATTGTTTTTCCAAAAAATGTCATTGTCATCATCACGCTAAAATCAGACAAAATCTACTATAAACAGAAAACGCACTGTATTCTCCAAAAATTCATGCTCCAAAAGCATATATTTAAATAAGGCCAGGAAGGCTACAGCTGCCTGGTCAATTTATTCATGAAGATAAACTTCACTGATCTCAGGGGAAAAATCAATATGCAACCTGCCTGTATTGTTCTGATCAAAAAGACCCCAGTGCATGCACCTGGTATCCTTCTGTTTATCCTTGTTTAGCATTTTTTTTTTAATTCAACCCTGTCAAAGAAATGCAGAGTCCCAAATTCCAAGACTGCATCAAATCTTTAGTGCTGCACAAAGGTAAGAGAAGCTTGGACAGTGGTCAAACACCAAGAATAGCATAAAATTAAAGTAACTATCTTGATTCAAAATGGTGAATACTACTAGTTTACATAAAGTGCCATTCAGTTTATTAAAGTTAGACTAACATTCAGGACGAGAAGTAAAACAATTCCTTTGCTCTACATCTACTGAACTTAACGGCTGTCTGCAGAAGAAACAGCACTTGACAATAAACAAGCATCAGGTAAACCTGAAGTGTATAATAACACAGATATTTGTATCCCAGCAGCCAATTCATCAAATGAAAGACAGGACGTTACCTCATTTGGGTTTGCAGGTGCTAATAATTTATGATCTAGGACAGCTTTCTGCAAATGCACATTTTTTTAACCACCAAAGGTGAAAAACCGATATGGAAATTTTGACTGATACTGATTGATATATTATTCTTAAATAACTGGCTAAACTTCGAGCCACTATCCAAGTGGAGGGGCGAAACTTTGCGGAATAATGCTGCATCATTTTAATTCTGTGAGAAACAAATGACCGATCTTTTGGCCAAACTAATAATAAATTCAAAATATGCCACAGGCTGAATAAAAATCACGTTGCAGGTCGGTAATAAAGCAGAGTTGCCACATGTCCTGAATTTTACAGGTTTGCCCCATATTGTGGAATAACATCCTGTGCCTTGTTTTAACATTTTGTGACTGTTTTGAATCTTGGGGATCTGAGAGCCTTATTTCTTCAGATTAAGAGTGGCAAGCCTACAACTAAGTAGTGACTGAGCTGACAAAATCCTTCATCCTCCACTACAGAAAATATCTGATTGGCAGTCAGTGTTTAAACTTTATTAATATTGTAAGTAGGGGTAAGAAATTTGATATTACATTGTGAATGATTCAAGTGTCTCCACAATCTGCTTTTACGGAGGGATCATTAGTATTGTGCTACAGTACACATTCTATCAGTTTCGGTACCATGGGTCATACACGCATCTAAAGTTATTTTTGTCAGTCAAATCCATTTTGACATGCCAATAAACCAGTAATAGCAAACGGTAAGTAGTGCCTTGGATTTCCTCCTCTTTTTCGCGCTCTCATCCCATCACGCAATGCGCAACATGCAACAAATTTCCTATTTGGCAACTTAGTGGACAAAGTGGAGGAGTTGGTCCATAAAAAGAATTTGACATTGGTAATGAAAAACTTGTTTGGATTTCCCAAAACTGATACAGCAGTTATTTGTAAAATTGGCAAAGATAAGGGGATCACATCAGATGGCAGCACAACAAACCTTTTTTACCACCTCAAATGAAAAGATCTGAAAGAGTATGCCGTGTTTTTCTTTTGGGTTTTGTTACATTATATAATATTATTTAAAATTGGGGAATTAGTTTGGTTGTACTGTTAACTAATGTCCAAAATAGTCTTACAAACAAAAAATGAAAAAGTCGTCATAAGATTGTGACTGTGTTGGGGGAAAATCGTAATGAGTTTTTCCCGTATCGCCCACCCCTAATTAAAAGTTAGCGGCATCAGCGCTAAAGACTAAAATACTAAAATAATGGAGATGAATGCAACCATCCCCATTATTTTCATAGTTAAGTCTTTAACTCTGGTCTCGCTAACTTTTAATATTAATAAAGCTGAAATATCGACCGGCAATATTGGCCAAGATTGTTTTGTTTTTTTTTATTTGGTGATCATTGGTCATTGTTGACACACCACAGCACACAACATCGAAATGTGTCCTCTGCATTTATCCAATATGTGACATAACAGGGGGCAGCTAATTAAGCACCCTGGGGCGATACCTTGCTCAGGGTACCTCAGTGGTGCCTTGCTGATCAGGGATTCGAACCAGCAATCTTTTAATTACAAGTGCGATTCCCTAACCGTTAAGCCACCTCTGCCCACCCATTGAACCAATACCGATATCTTGATTTCTGAGTATTATACTCATATGTTAAGTAATATATTGTGTATCTTTATTACTAAGGATTGTTGAAAAGCCGACAGGATGGGAAGCATGTCAAACACAGTCTTTTCATATGGCCAACTGATGCATGCGGACAAATATCTAGACAAAAACATTCACTTTAACCTGTTTTTCCCCCACACATACTTTACACCTCTCCAGTTTCACGACAGATAATTCTTCAGGTAATTTTGCTGGACACAAGTATGATGAAGAACCTTCAAGCCACACATTAAAAATAGTGGAGGAAATCATCTCCATATTTTTATTATGCCTGGAAGCCAGATAGATGTAAGTGGACCTGATCTGCACTATAAATGACAGAAGCATTCTGAGATATGCATTATTTAACACATGCAACATTTGGAAATAAAGACTGGGCATCTCCAAAGCGGAACCCTAGTACAATTCAACTAAGAACTGCAGATTTGGAGTAAGCAAATGCACGACTCATCATTCACAGCTGAAAACATAACGCAGGACTGTTCTGAGGGAAAATATTTCATGTACTGTTTATTCCAAGCAGAGGCTAACGTGTCATTATTTGTCAACATATCTGTTTACAATTTAGTCCACATGGTCCACAATGACATACCTAAAAGTGATAACCTCCCCCCCAAGTATGGAAAGATACCAGAAATGCAGAAGTGGGATGCTAATGCTGCATTCCATTTACTTCTGAAGTCGGAAGTTGGAGCTGAAAATGACATCACACCCATGTTAAGCACATTCTAGTAATCTAGTACAACAAGTCAGAAAGCCATTTAGCAATACTAGGGGCCTGTTTCAAAAAGCAGGATTTCTTGCTCAGCCAGATAACTTGTTGGGTTAAAGGTACCCCAGTTTAAATGGCCTTTATCTTTGTTCTCATACATTTAACCTAGACTACTTTAAATCCAACAAGTTAAACAGCTAAGCAAGAAATCCTGCTTTCTGAAACAGGCCAAAGATCCAGTCAGGTGCATTGTTAGCAAAACCAGTACCATAACACGTTATATGCTGTATTACGCTCATACAAAAACTATAGCAACATGTCCAACTTCCAAGTTCAAATGGAACACAGCATAAGCACTTTGTTGCTTAAATCAACACAAACCTAATGGGAAGGTGGAATGTCGATTAGAAGCGTTTAGCAATATGCAAGCAGTTTGCTATACTGGCTCTAAGCACTACAGAGCTGCGTTAACATGGAGTTTTCCCGACATTTAAAGTCATGTGCTTGTAGGGGATAGTAATTACTGTAGAGATCCAGGATTTTCTTTTTACCTAACCATCTGCATGTCCTATATTGAGCATATATAAATTCTACAGTTTTGGAGCAACAATGGTTGTAATTCCAGATAAAACGACTCATAAAGACATAAATCTTGCATTTATACAAAGTCCACAAATTTGAAAGCTTAAGCTATGTCAATAGAAAATGACAGTCAAAGATCAGCGACAGGTGAACATGAGTAACACCTAAAATCTACTAATCTTTTCATGTGTAGAGTCTAAGTATTACCAAATAACTATTAAAATGAAGTCTAGTCTAATAGACGTTTAAAAAGTTAAGACAGGTATTACTTTGCCCAGGGAATGTATTCAAGTCACACTTTGGCATAGTCTCATTCAGCAGAATTAAAGTAACATAACTAGCCAAAACAACTTGGTTTAATCAAAAACAGGTCAGAATTAAAATTAGATTCAACGTGTGTGGTTTCAGATATCACTAACACTTAACTGTTTATTCAAAAAGATGGGCTGGTAAGGGCCCATAAACAACGAATGAAGGATATACCGGTACGTTCAACTTAAAAGGAATCACGGTGTGAGTGACCACATCTGACCAGATCTGCAAGACGTCACTAAATGACGACCTCGACACAGTTAAAGCTCGTTTCTAACAAACCTCTCCTGCTTTTCTGGCCTGTTGTCAAAGATTAAACAGCCGAACATTGCGTGATGCAGCGTTCATGATCTAATTGCAGAACGGCCAAATCCATGCTTATCCCCTTCCCTTTAATCTCACTGGCCAAAATGGAGCCGAGTCCACTGCTATCATAGCTCAACAGTCGCTCGTATCGTCTTACAGTCGAGGTGCTTCGACGTTTTAAACACCCATCGCTAGATTGGTATAAATAGTGGGGATGCTGAGACTAGAGTTAAACACAAAGTGTCATTCTACACTCATTATATTAAAATTAGATTCCCTTTAGATTGCATTATAAAACCACGTGGGCAATTTTAATTGGCCATACATGTTCGACATTTTTACACCACTATTCAACAAATCGAATTAATTCGGCAATCACAAAGGCATGTTTGGCGAAAACAGCTTGTTCAAACCTCCCGTAGGAAAGTTATCCATTAAACCAAGGGTTACACTATAACCAAAAACGATATGACATCGATTCATTTCTCCAGGCCCTACGCTGACTAAATTCCAGAGGCCTTTTTAGTTTCACTTTTAAATCACCGACACTCAAATATGGGGAAATTTCATCAGGAAAGCCCAACCTCTAGGAGATCGTTTGGGGCCTTGTTTTGTTGTGGATTTCTAGGTCGGTCGAGTATGTGTTCGTCAAATTAAGTATGCCATTAAATGAAACTGCACAAGTTTATTATAAATATCAAAACACAGACATGATAAGATCGATTGCTACCCTCACGCAAAAAGCAAGGACAACGCATCGAGTAAATCGATCACAGAAAGCACGCAAACGGCGACAGTAAACTGGGGGCTCGCTAACTAGCCTAGCATCCTCCATGAGCAGCCCAGTCTCCACTGTCTGCCAGGCGTACAGCTTCGTCCACCATGCGAAACGCCTGGCCGTATGAAAAACGCAGAATTCGTGCGTAGTCAGGCTCGCAAACCGGTGAGGGTGCTCGAACGAGCCTTTACATTTACCGCCAGGCTAACTAGCTAGCATCTTAGCTTTTAATATGTGTGCTTAGCGCATTACCCAAACTTACCTCAGATTCTTTTAAAACGTCTGCCTTTTAAGTCCAGTCGATGAATTTTATCAGATCACAAAAAATAAAACGTACAGCAATGTCTATTACACCACGCTAATGCTAACACGGTAGCTCGCGCGCATCCGTTACGTTAGCTACAATTAGCTGATGTACTAAGAACAGTAACTTGGTTATCTACGTAGGCGGACTGACTGCATTAGTATATACGCAATATATTTTCGTTGTTGCATAATTCGTAGTAGGACACCCTAAATTACAGAAGGAAGACAACCAGGTCGGTTAGCGACCTGGAGCTTCGCTACTAGCCGACCTCTTGGTAGCACGCGAGGGGTCAGCTGGACGACTCTAAGCGCGAGAAACAGACCTGAGCGTCAAATTTCCTTCCTGGTTTTTTCCTCATCAAACGGGTTTTTTTTTTTTCGGTGACGCCCAGGCCCTGCCCCCTTAGCCAGACTCTATTGGAGACACACCGCCCGTCTGTGCAGTTAAGGGAAAAGCGATTTATCCCATCCAGTCTCTTTAGTGAAAGTTGTCTGCAGTCCGATGTATATTGTAGCTGTTGACGAGAACGAAAGGAGTACAAAAAACAACGATATGTACCTATTACACTACAGCATAGTAACGAAAAGCAAACTTAAATGTCGTCCACATGGAAATAATAGACTGAAGGAAGATATGATGTTGACAGACCGAAATGCAGTTAAAAAAAACAAACACAAATAGACTGTTCAACAATTACTATAAATCTAAAAAAATGCTCCGATCTTTAACCAGTTTGCTCAACTGGCTCAGTAGCTGATGTTAGGCCCATACTATCCCCATGCTTGCATTTGCAAGGCAAATGTTTTAGCATGTGCTGCGATGAGTCAGGAAGACTGGCATTGCTTGGAGAGGCACTTGCAGCTGTGCTGCGAGTTACCCACAGAACAGGGCAGTGCCACACTCTCTCCCTTAAATAACAGAGAAGAGCTGTGTGTTCCTTATGTAAATATTACCTGTGCATATTTGTAATAATACTAGGCTACTATGTTCCTGTTTTTCTTCCTTGTCTGTGTGCTACTTGTCTTCCAGAGGATTTTTTTCCTCCAGAAACTACCAAAGGAATTTCTGTTTGGTATTCTGTGGTCTAATTTCCAATGTGATTTTGCTGTTAAATAAAAGTTATGTCAACTAATGCCCCATACAGAGTGTCTCATGTCCTGTGCTTCCTGGGATAGTCTCCAGGCTCACCGTGGCTGGATGGATAGATCTGTGTCGATATTTGACAAACCAGTTGTGACAGCCATATTGGGAACAACGCTATATAAAGCGATCAAGTTATGCTTGTTTGATCAGGTTACGAAAACAGTGACAGTTCACTTGCGAGAGGCCAGAGTGCAAAGGAGTATTTGCAGGTTCTTTGGTAAACTTTGTGTCTTCTGCGTGCAGTTCACCACAAGAGGAAACACATAGAGTACATACGAAAACTTAATTCAAAGTAAAGAAAAACCCATCTGAGCTGCAAAACGGAAGTTCAGTGGTTTCTTCACTGTTTATTTATAGAATACCAGCCAATTAATCACCAATGTACGTCTATTAAAAAAAGGATTAAACGCAAGTGAAAGACCGTTATACAGGGTCAGGCCTGGTATTTTGAAGAAATAAACAGGATTCAGAATCTGCCCAAAGACTATATGCTGTAGCTGTGGCCTTGCAAAACACACCTTGTCCTGCACAAGCTCACCATTGTCTTCCTGTCCTGTTTTCAGCCTGGCGTTTTCCTAAAGTCTGCTCTATTTTCCTGCTGGGTGGCGTACGGTGGGCGTTCCGTCACAGTGTGGTCCAGCAAAATCATCCAAAGGCAGCACCAAGCTAAGCAAAGAAGACCAACAGGCAGGAATGTGTGCCACCGCCAGGTGTGCCTTTCCCGCAACACCTTCCCCAGCCTGATGGCCGCAAAAGTTCAGGGGCTGCAACCTCTTGGCAAATACTTGAAGTGTCTTTCATCTGACATCAGATTTTTTTCGACTCCAAATACCACAGAATACCACAGAATACAGCAGTGGTCTCCAAATCTCCACATCTGGCACAATCACTGATTTTGCAAGTCACAACTTATTCTATCGTTATACATACCAAAAGCAAAATTCCTTAAAGATCACAATAAGAATAATAAAATTGTCAAAAATTAAAAAGCGAAAAATCACATCAATCAGAGGAACTGAAGACTGACCCTGAAGCAGGTGATGATTAATGTAGCTGTGTTACTATAAATAACAAGCTACATGTGTCTTTGCATTGTTGTGGACTCTTGCACTCTGGTCTGTCAAACACAATAAAATTGGTGTGCTTGTTTCTTACATATATTATTGACATTGCTAATCACTCTTTGAGCAGTCCATCATCCATCCACCCCCTCACCCATCCACCCCCCATCCATCCATCCATCCATCCATTTTTCATTCCATTTCAATTTAATACAGAGTTTGTCATGTCTAAGCACAGTCATAAAGATAAATACATTTATTAAATGTTGGTTAAAAAAGTGGTTTGGGACCTGGGCTTCATTAGGTCCGATCACTGGGGGCTATAGCTCTGAGTATTTTAAGCCTAGCCTGAGTATTTTGCCCCCAATGCCAATCTTCCTTCAAAAAGAGTCAAGTACCAGGTAAGCTTGACTTAGCCCCTGATCTTTTCTTTAGCTTGAAATGTCCCTAGTTTAGGTATAAAGGCCTTATTTAACCAATGTGACAGTCATATGAAAGCTGAAAGTTGAACTCTTGCACCTTGTGGTGTTTCCAGAACCCATATTGGAAAAAATATATCATTGACTCACACCTTCTTTGACCTTCTTAAGCTGTTTAGCAGATGTCATTTAGAATTACTTGTAAGCTCAGAGGAGTGTGATAAAGAATTAGTTTGTTCTGTATTAAAAGAGGTATGTGCAAAGATATCCCTCTTGAAAACTGTCCTGTTTCGACTTTTCAGAGTTTTACTTGCCCAATTGTTCTTCTCGAAGACCCTCAGCATCCATCTATGCCTCTGATACATTTCTGACATTTCAAAGACCTCTAACACTCTGTAGTCTGGTTACACAGATATGCAGCCTGTCCCTGTCCACCAGAGCATTAAGGCTCTGTAAGCTTATACTACCAACACCATTAACTTACATTTGCTTGAGGACCTCAAATGGTTTTGTATCATGCGACAGCTAACCCAACACCAGCCAGTGATTATGCTAATTTGCTCTCAAAAACACTATTATTCAGTGCGAAAAAAAAAAACACTTCAATGCAGCAGCACTGCCTGCCTGGATGATCCAGGATGTTATAGGATACAGTAAAGATAGGAGTTGTTTTTCAGACAACAACAAGATCAACAACAAACTTGGACAAACTGAACGGACAGTTTACAGCTGTTGGGTAAGGTGTTGGACTTGGGTCTTGGTGACTGGTGGTGAAACAAAACAGGGCATAGCATTTTATACATAATAGAAGAAATGAGGGACAGAAACAACCAATCGGAACCAGCAACACAGACATAAACCAACACCACCATCTCACACACGTACACGCGCAATCTGACATGGCGTTTTCTATTTCATGAACCTACTGATTTTACAAAATGAGTGTGTGCTATTTAAAGGCAAAGCAAGCTACACAAAATAAAACTTGTTTTGTTGGTTTGTGGTTATATGTTAGGGAAAACTCTCCTACTTCATTCCAGCTCACCTGCTGGACCCATCAACCTCCTAATGATGTCAGGACAAGGACTGAACTAAAGTCAGGCTCCGGCAGGAGGTCCTGTGGGACAAGTCCACTTCAGAAAAGCCGCTGTAATATAATTCGCTCTCTAGAGTAAAGACAGCTCGTGGCCAGTCTTTAGGCTCTATTTAGGCAGCAAATGAATGCGGCACTTCAATCAGAGGGCATTTTCCTGGCGATGTTCAAATGTCGGGGCGGACCAAGCGTGTAGAAAGATGGGGGTCAAACAAGATTTGTCTTCTCTATTTGAGCTGAGGCTATAATTTATCATGTCAGTTCACTTCGGCAGCTGTGGATCTGCACCCTTGGTCATCTGTTAGAAGTTAATGCTGTTTGGAATAACATTCCCATGACAAATATACAGACCACTATTATGTAATTAATCTACTTCCATTACATGTGCTTGCTACATATGGTAGCTGGTGCTCTGTTTGGCTTCCATGTTACAAGGGGGTGATGTCATCGGTCTGTGTTGTATGTTGCATTTTCATCAGTAGTAATTTTCAGAACTGATTAGTCCACATAAGCTCCAGTTACAGTCCATCCAAAGTCACATGCTCGTGCAGCTAAGTGCAAGTAAGAGTCACCAGTCTGCCTAACTAGCTGGAAGAATCTCTTCACTTGCATCCACCACACAAGGCACACGATGGGGAGGGCACTATGCAGAATACTTTTAACAGATCGTTGATTTGAGAAAGCAGGGTCAAACAGTCTGTGGAGAAATTGGGGGACAAGGGCCCTTTTTAGGGGCCCAACGATAACCTCACTCTGTTGACCATGGATTTTAAACTAGCGGCCTTCTGATCACAGGCAGAGTCTAACCCACTGGGCCACACACCACACCCAGTCAACAGTCAAATGTAACTTGTCATAGCAGTTCCAGTAAACTTACATAATCTGTAGGTATGTGTGAGGCGGAGTGGGGGCAGGGTATGTGATTCTGGACTTCCAAGTCCTTTTGCCTTCCTTGTGCTCTTTTTATTTTGTTGTTTTCATTCCACGCTACCACTTTGCTGAATTGCATAACATGCCCCACCCATTTTGCTGAATTGCATAACATGCCCCGCCCATTTTGCTGAATTGTATAACATGCCCCACCCATTTTGCTGAATTGCATAACATGCCCCGCCCAGCATCAGCATTTCCATCTGCCATTGCACAGTAGTACATATGGCTAAAAGATTTTGGAAACAGTCTGCAGCTGTTTTCTCTTGCCATCTTTAGGGATTTAATTAACATCTGAACACTTTTACTGGAGTTTTGGCGAAAGAGAAGCTAGGCCAATCAAAGGTTAGAGATGGTATGTTTGGTGCAATGTCATTAAACACCAGGCCGGTGCCAAAAATGGCAGGAGAGTCACTCCAGCTTTCTGATGGAAATTAAATTTATGATTATGGCGTCACAGGAAAACAACAGGAAAAGCTGCAGTAAATCTTCCAGCAGTGAAAATCCTTGGGATGTTTGTGGAGGACTTGCGGTTTGCATCAAGCCGATATTTTTGATTCTCCCTGGCCCTAGGCTCCTCAGTCACACCGGCAGTGGCCGACTCTGATTGCGAGGGGGCACACATTGGAGACAGAAGCGGACATGCTGGCCTGTGGAATACCGTAGCTTTAAGAGTGCAGACATTGGTGTGACTTCAGAATCCATATAGGTGGTCATTGTAATGCTGAACACCAAGGATTCAACGATCAGACCTGAGTGCGGTGCTCTCCTGCCTCGCCCCCTCATCCTCCCCTCCCCCGCCGTGCCACAGCCACAGGGCACCAGCCCAGCATCAACAGAGTGAGGATATTCTATTACAAGCCATCATCTTTATAGGGTCCCTGGGGCACCCCAGCAGTTGCCACGGCATATATGGTCCTTGAACTTGCACCACGACATGCTGGAGCCAGTGCAGGAGGACTATGGTTACTCAGGTGCTGCCTGTATGTTTGCTCCTTGGGGACTCGCGTGCTGTAGTTTAAAAGACCACGCTTAAAATGGAAGCTGAACTCTCCCCTTTTCCTTTGACATGCCAGGTATGGTGGCCTGTCAGTGGGTTTACTGGAAAAGCAGAATAAGAGGAGAAAACGGCAGCAGAGATGGAAACTCACACGTCCTTGTTTAAGAACCCTTCTAGATCAGGACTAATTCTTGTTCTTATTCACTATCGTTTACCACAGCTTGTGCCTTTTGAGGTCTTATTACTGTGTCATAGAACCTCAGTCTTTCTTCCCTGCACCTAAATTCCACAAACCTCACACCATCTGAGAGGAAAAATATTGTCATATGCTTGTAATTTGAGCTGTAATGGACACTTGCCACATAGATAAGGAGTCACATATGGTGATACACGCTGAGGACAGACAGTCCACGTCTTTATCAGCTCAGCCCCCACAATACTTTGTGCCCCGTAACCCTGCTATAGAACCTGACCATCTCCCGCAACTGAAGGGCCAAGTCCAAGTACTGGTTCTGCTGTGAGAGGGGCCCACCAGGATCTCTGTTCCAGCTAAAGGAGTCAGTGTTGGAGGAAACTGGAAAATGCAGAAAAAGTTATCCAAGGCTGCTCCACATCTATTACTGCCATTCTAGGTGCTTCCAGTGGGTCTTGGGCCTCTGCAAAACTGCCAGTTCATGTCAGCACTCAGTGGTCTGCGTGAGGGAAACTCAAGAAGGTGGCGCACGTATGGACTCTAAACTGGGGGTGGGGGGGGGCATTATTCGAAGTGGTGACTGACCAGGGACACAAACCCTGCAAGCCAAGGGGGGCTTCCAGATCCAGATATTAATAGAACACATCAAATGCTCTAGGAGGACTCAGTAAAAGAGCAACTAGTGAAGATTATTAACAACCAATTTTCTACTGCTGACTGCTAATTAACGTACTGGAATCCACTGTTAAATTATGCAAACAGATTTGTCATTTGCACAAGTACATTGTAATGCTTCTCTTTGCTAACCCCACCTTGCTTTACATAGCTTGCGGGGCGGGGGGGGGGGGGGGGGTTATA
>JAODLC010000140.1:23439444-23451481 GCA_026781145.1 Hippopotamyrus pictus | reverse complement strand
ATTTAGCCCAGACTACCTTAAATCTGGCAAGTTACCTGGCTAAGCAAGTAACCCTGCTTTGTGAAACAGGCCCCAGTACAAATATATAACACAAACAACAACAACAATAATAATAATAATAATAATAATAATAATAATAATAATAATAATAATAAATAAAACAGAAAATAAATAAAATTGTCCGTGCTAATGGCCTTATCAGCTATTGAGTAGCCTCACTGCCTGAGGGTAGAAACTGTTTGTGCTTCGATGCTCCAGTACCTTTTCCATAACAGGACGAGTAAGAACAGTTTATGGTTGGGATGGCTAAGGTCCTTGAGGATGGACCTGGTCTTCTTGAGGAATCTGTTTCCGTAGATGTCCTGGTTGTCAGGTCGACGTGGCGGGGTCTTCTCTTTCCCTCCGCTGCTGTTTTGACCTTCATTTATTGGTTCCCCCACGCACCTGTCCCCTGCACTACAACTGCAGCACAAGAATTTCACTGCGTTCTTCGGAACACATGTGACAATAAAAGCTTGAAACTTGAACTTGAGACGTGAACTTGAAACGGAGTCTAAAACAGGGCGCTTAACTCACACTCACAGAGCATGTATCTGCACAGTCTGCTGTGTTGTCTCTCTACACAATGGTTGTAATATGATAAGCAGGAACTTATTAGCTTGCCAATTTAGACACCTAAGCTCTAAAAGGTCACCATATCCAGGGTGTCCCCTGCCTGGGACAGGCTCCCTGGCTCGCTGCCGAGGCAATGGGACAGAGTTTGGTAATTAAAAAATTAAATGCAAATGCTTTTTCTTTGATGGGGGGTGAATAAAGCCAAAGTTAAATACCAGGAGGTACGTGTTCCCCAGAATAACCCGCCCCCGGTTCCTATGTGCCTGATCACTGCAACCCTAAACTCGATATCTCCCATAACTAGTCATTGTAGATAATGACCATATCAACAAAAACTAAAAAATGTTCAAATATTTGTTCACATATTATCCAAATCAACTTATTTGTCATAAGATGCAGCATGTTCTGTATTTTGATCATCTCTGCCCGAGAACACAATATTTTAGTCATATAAGTGCAATAAATTTGCTGAAAATATGCTGTAAGTTGTCACAGTAAAAGTGTCATCTCTGGTCCCCTGAGGGCTGATAGTGCCTCCGCATTTGGGACTGTTTATTTCACTGGAATAAAGCTCCCGTTCATAGGATGCCCGGCATGGCACCGGAATAGCCAGAATGGCTGTGTAATTAAGCAGGGAAAACAGCGACGCCATTAATCAAAGGTGCACAATCTGTTGGCACATGGGAGGATATAAGTGCACGGCAGCAGCAGCTGCTAAGCTTAGCTACCTGTGAGTCTGATGCTAACGCTGCCATCGACTGCTATGGAAGAAGCACACAAACCATCGAGAGGGGAAGTCTGGAGCAGGAATGCCCTGCTTGGCCGTGAACAAATGATTTGAAAAGAGACATATCCAAGCCCCCACCCTCAACAAAGTCTAAAACCTGGTTTAGATGAATTGTTGCTTATAAATTTCCGCAATGTATGAATGTCTGCCCTGCACCCTGTCCACCATGTCCCCTGCATCCTGTCCACAATGTCACATGCATTCAGTCCACAGTGTCCCCTGCATTCTGTCCAAAGTCTCTCCTGTATCCTGTATTCCGTCTCTCATTATTTGGTTTGCACGTGCATCTGCTACAGCAACGCAGTTGTGACATAGCTTGCAACAATAACAAAACTATTAGTGTTAACTCAATACATCACAGATATGGCAATGCATGCTGCAGATATGTGCTGAAGATATGTCTGCATATACTGAACATAGACTCTGAAAAAAATGTCCATTTTCACTGAACATATGTGTAAGTGACAAAGTTGTTCAGTTTTTAAGCTTCTGCAAACAATCACCGGAAATCGCATTGGTTCCCCTTTCTGGTTTCATTAACAAGCAGCCAGAGAGCAAGCCACCATCCAGAACATTCCTGCGGCATGAATAAGGCAGCTCCCCTCCCGCCCACAGCTCTCGGCCTCTTCCCCAATGGCCTGTTGTTCTTTGGCCCGCGGGCTTTTCATGACAAGCCGGCTACTCGCTGAAGTCCTCTGCATGAGAACCGATTCAGCTACAGCTTCCATGGTGGCAGAAAGGGGGCTTGTTTTCTACATGTCCAATGACAGGATCTGAAAAAAGCACATAACACTAAATAAATAGCATGTGTGTACCCTGTGATGAACTGCCACTCCTGGACTGGCATCTGGCACGAGACATTTTGGCTGGCAAATTTTATAGTGGGCTCCCAGCCAAGACCATCACCAGAATTCAAGTAGAAACCCAAAAACCAGGGTGGATTTTTAATAGCAATCCAGTCCTAGGTTGCCAGAAATACGTCCCCCCCCATGCCTATAGTAGGGGTTCCCGACGCTTTGATATCCATGGATTGTGGAGGGGTTCCCCCATGATAAAATTTTCCAAGCGGAGGGGGGAATGCAAAATCTGTATAAAAATATGGACCAATTAGGTATTTTATGCTTCAAAATGGGATGATCCCATTATAAACTCTATCCCATACTATACTGGATTAACAGACAAATGGAGAAATACCACATCGTTGCAGTATCTGATTATCATGACCAGACCAACTAGTCCTTCGTTTTACCTGTCTAAAGTGAAAGCCTCCCAATTCCTTCTTGTCCTTGGTATGATACTCTACTTATTAGAGATGATTTCAGCTGCAGATTGTCCCACCCTCCACTGGATTGCCTGAGCTGCCCTCAGTGAACCGATCCCTGATGATCCCATTTCTCACAAAGGCAGCCATTAGTCATGGAGCTTCGTCTCTGGCGAGGAGTCCAGGAGCAAATTCCCGCAAAGCCGAAGCGGCAGACAGGCCCAGACCAGGAGAAGCCGCTGACCTTTGGTCCATGGGCAGCTTCAGGTGGCTACCTCATCTCCGACACAGCTGCCGCTGCCCCATTCATTTCCGTTTTTTCGACTCGACTCAATGTTCATTAAAAAGTGATCTCAATGTCAAAGGTCCCCAGAGGAAGCGGGTTTCAACAGACCCTCTCTTCCTTCTGTTACCCTTGAAGTGCTCATCTTTTTGGATGCCAGACACTTGTCTTTTGGGCATTTGACCAAAGAAACAGAACACCCCCTGCATGCATGCATATGACTTTCACATTCATTCGAGGTCTGAAGAGATGCATTCTTTGGGCCTGTAGGACTCGGTCAGAGAAGGAGGTCATCCATCCAGATCTGGCCAACCGCAGGGACTCCCAGCATTCAGCAACAGCACTTGATGTCTCGTTGACGTCTCATTGACGTCAACCTAGGGTTTGCCCTCCCAAGGTCTTCCTGCCATACTCCCATCACTTTCGGCCTGTATGGCAGTGTGAATGCCACAACCACTAATGTATAACAAATATGCAAATGCAGTGGCACGCCAGAATTTTCCAGTAATGCAGCTGTGCCCATGTAACCTCTAATCAGCATGCTATTTGCCTTTGCAAATGACCATGCTCGCCCTAGTGGGACGGCATTGCCCAACTACCACCACGTGGCCAAAACCACCATTGTCAGTATTTACTTTATTTCCAATGTTATCGTGTGAATCCAGCTGGGCCCCCTGGATTTCCATCAGGTGATCACGGCTCTTCTCAGCATTTCCCGCCGTCCCACTGAAGAGCTGCCGCAGGGGCAGATCATCTCCTCAGTCCTAAAGGCTTGTCTTGCGTACGCCATGTGTTGCGCAGCCAGGCGGCGGTTTTTATTGCCGTTTCGTGCCCGGAACACTCACCAAAACATGCAGGTTTACAAGGTTTCACATCGCTGCATTGGTCTTGGATTTCAGAGCCCCGCTTATCACTGGAGCTGGATCTTATGAGAGAAGGCAGAAAATGAGTCTCCAAAGATCCGACCAGGACATGGGTCTCCTCCCAGAACACGCCTTTCGGCTTTTTAGCTCTGAATGAGCAACACATGTTTCAGACTTTCATATTTCTGGCCGCCCCGCTTTTTCCACTCCTCTGCTCTCTCCGCAAACGAGGAGTGAGAGCTGAACAATTCCCCTTTGTGTTGATGACGCTGCGACCGAGGTCCTGTTTCAGCCAGAAATAAACCATGGCGGGGCTGCTAGGATTTCCCCGGCCAGAAGATTAGATGCAACTCAATCGCTTTCTGCGCAACACCAATGTAGCGTCGAAGCGTGCCAGCTCTGGGCAGTGAGCACGTCCTGCTCCCATGCGGTGCGAGATCGTCTCTGAGCGCTCGGACTCTTCCCATAGTTTTTCTGCTTGCTCCTTTCTGAATTTCGTTTCACTCCGACTATTGTTTAGCGTTTCCGGCGCACAAGCCCCCTTCCGCCGCCATTGCCACTCATTAACACACTTTTGTGTGCAGGCGGTACAGACTTCTCTATAGCAGCTTGATCTCGTGCCACCAAGGCCGCTGGCCTTTTGCAGCCAAGGATCTGCTGGAGCCTGGAGCTGTATATGTGTGGCTTGTCAAGCCTGGAGGGAGGAGAGGGTGATGCCAATTAAGCTAAACAATCCCCAAAACTCTGCTAGTGCTGCCAAGATAGCCAGTGACCCATCTCCTCTCCCTCCTTTATAGGCACACATGGGTTTTGGAAACAACCTTGCAGGTCCACACATTTTAGGTCTTTCAGTGACAGGGGAGCACTAACAAGCATGTGGAACAGATGCCAAACCACACCAATGCAAAACACCAGTGACACCGCCCTGTCTGCTGAAGACTCAGCGCTTGCTCAGGAATTGTCATGCTCAACAGATGGTGGAGCATCCAGGACAATGTGCCATTGTGGATAGGGGGTCAACATCAGAGCGGAATGCTCACTTAGTTACTCCAAGAGAGATGTGGACAACTGTGGAGGACAGCTGAGGACATGCTGGAAGTGGCCCCGGTTTGGGTAGCGGGGGTGAGGGGGCACCTTGGAGTAAACTGGTATCAAACAAACTAAGAGAGCCCTCAGTGAAGGAGAAGGAGACAGTAGACTCAGGAACTGAGGTGTTGGGTGAGCAGTGGCTTGAGATTTTCATTTAAGTTGCACTATGGTAGTTGGAGTAGAGGGTCTCAATGTTCACAAACTTGCTGTGGATTGCAGAAAGGGCACGGCACACGTGCAGGGCCTCTCCACCCTGTACTCATGCTCCGTGGAGGATCCGCCCCCATCCCTTCATCACTTCCCCCAAGTAGATCCGGGATCCCAAGGCTCTGCTGGAGCGAAGGGCGGCCAGCAAACTCAGAAGCAGAGGTGGAATCTTCAGGTTCTGAATGTACAAATCCAGACCAAGATTTTGTTTCAACCAACCAGTTGAGTACTCTGTGCATGTAACTCTTTATTCTCAACTGGTTGATTGAAACAAAATCTTGGTCTGGATTTTTATGTTCTTGACCAGAACTTTCAACCACTGCTCAGAAGAATGGTTGGTGGCATCACATATTTACATGTGTGGAATGTGATGAATGCAATAAATGTGACAAATGCAATGACAAGACTGTGACCGTGCATCAGAAACGAGGCTTGGTGGAGTTCATGACAAGGAAACAGATTATAACCTGGATCTTACCTTTATCAGGACGGCACCACTCTTATCAGCATCTTTCCCCACACTATAATGTTGTTAAATAACCATTGACCTGCATCTGATTACCCACCACATTTTGCTGCATGCTGTTGTTAAAATTCCACTTTTGCACATTATTAGCACTGTCTACTTCTGTGGGTATTTGCACATCCTTCACCAGTGCACAAGCTATTTATTGAGCATTTATTGTTTCACTTCCTATGTTGTACTCTAGTAACGTCTCATCTATTATTGCATTGGTGGTTGTCGTATCCCAGCATGCACCAGTCCTGTCTCTTGCAAGTGCGCCACAAGAATTTCACTGTGTTCCAATAAAATCGGAAACTTGCAAACTGTACAGGTTGCACTCATAATTAACAGGTGCTCATGCTTTTGTGTCAGGCTACAAATTCTTCAGGGCAACATTTTATCTTCGTATCTTTCCCACCATGACTAATCAAGAAACACATCATAGTCTGGATTATGTTATATAAAATGGTGACCTTATGAATGATTTTCACAACATAGTCTTGGCCATCGGCCAAAAGATGTGTGATATGTGGGCAGAGTATTAGCTGGCCAGCACATCTGATGCATCTGCTGATAATGTTTCTTCAGTGCAGACTCCACTTCCAGTTATTACTATCAGAAAAAGGTCAACCAGCTACTCTGGTTCCAAGGCTGTAAACGCAGTGCTTTTCCACCCAGTCCCCAGCCATTACAGTCCACGCCTACACGTCTTTGCCAGGCAAATGAAGGCTTTCCCAATTAGCTGACAAGTAAAATCACATTGACACCTGCATTGAGGACAACTGTTCTAAACTGCTCCCTCGGCTACTAGATCCTACTCCTACTTATCTGATGAGTGAATCTGTAACTGGAAAATCCCTATTAGAAATTATAAATGCACCATTATATTCTTAATACAGCTGTAATGAAAGCTGCATTCAGGAAGCCTCATCTGGATCTGCAGCTCTATCTGGAGCCCGACTTGACTTGTGTGAAGCCATGTTCTGGCGCTGGCTGTCTCGCATAGCCACATTCGCGTTTACGGGGCCATTCCGGGCAGGACAGTGAATCCACTCATCAGTCTGCAAAATACCGAACTTCCAGCTGGGAACCAGCCCCCAAAGCGACTGGGGAATCTCCCCAGAATAGGGAAACAGAATAGGGTTTGAAGACAGAACTCAGCAGCAGCTTAGGCTAAGGTCACTAACAACACAAGGCTGGTTCCTCGTACTGCTTCTGAGGCCAACCTGTCCTGCTTAAATGTCCTTCCAGGAACTCTGACCCAGTTTGGAAAGTCATTTCTGGCACTTGCTGTTGGTAAATATTTGTCTAAAGCCTGACAGGTGTTTAAAGCTCAGATTGACCCAGTCATTGTCTGTGCATCACAAGTGTAGGAAGCCTGACCGTATCTTGCACTCGTTACACAGCTGGGTAATACAGTGTCGCTGTACGTGGCCAAAGCCATTGTATCTCCTACCCAAGGTTGCCCTGTATGGCAATGTGCTATGAAAATGCCTGCCTGCCACAGCACAGGAATTTTTCTGTTCCTGGAACTAGCATTTTTTCATTTCAGTTGTCCTTTGGACTCTGCACTGCCAGTCACATAAGTATGTTTGTCATCCAGGGCAACAGGGTTCCTCCCATTGATAACCTGGCCTATCACTTCACTGCACCGCCAGTGGAGATGCAGCTGCGGGTAACCAGGAACTATCCCCTTCTGGAAACAATGGCACTGGCTCCTCCCACTGCTGCTTCATTTTGCTCTTGATTAGCCAAACTGAGTCCTGGCTGTGAATTTAGACAGCCCCCTTAGGAACCAGCCTGGGTACACGAGCCTGAGTGGTAAACAGGAAATGGGGCACTCAAATCTTCCTACACGCCAACGCATCTCGGCACCACTGTGGTTGCATCTTGAAACTGGGGGAGGGCATGGGCGGGGGGGGAGCTTTCTCCATATGTGTCACTGCAAACTAGCAAACTATAATGTCAGATGAGAGGTAATCTGGACGAATCTCTAAAAGCACATTAATTACAAGGCCCTTTTCCACTAGCTAGGACCAGAGGTCCGTGCAGGGAATACCCAGATAACTGAGCCAATTTAAGCAAGAGGAAAATGACATTAATTCTCTTATTTGGACCATGTGCTAAGGTAACACTGGAAAATGTAACTCCCCTGCAATGAGCCATGTCCTCTTAAAAAGTGTGTCCTTATTAGTGTACACCACTGAAACATCCGCAGATTCTCGGAACTCTGTGGTGAGGCAGGAAGCGCCCTTTAACTTTGGGGGTCTTTCCAGGTGCCATCAATGTGATCTCCCGGGTTGATTTGCACCACCAGAACCGGGTCAGACGATCACAGCCAGTAACAACAAGCCCTTCATCTGTAATTATCAAATATCACTTGTCCATGACTCTTACTTACACTCTAGAAAAGAAAAACACTCCACCATGGACTGGGAAGGCGAACGGTGGATACCGGACCTGCACACTTGTGGAATCGAACCCTGCCCTAACTGCTGACGAGGTCAGCATTTTGAAACATCCCTACTGTCAGTGGGAGGATTAAGAGGCAAACCATCCTGCCAATCAAAAGGGTGACATTTGGACACCAGCATCTCTACTGGATGAATTAGTTCCCCGGATCTGCATTTACGTAAGGAAGGTATGCAGCGATCCACGGCATTGGATTGCGAAAGTATTAAATCACATGCTTGTGCGTGCCTTTCGTCTGAGCTGTTCCGTACTGGGGGCTAATTAGCCTCTTAGCAGCGCTCAGTGCACTGGATCTGGGCACTGCCCGCTCCACGCACAGCGGCTGAGGTGCGGTGTAGCTCTGTAGCAGGTACACTACGGTCTGAAACACCCCGCCGTCCTGAATCCATGGGACAATTAGGAAAACCGAGCACCGATGGTGACAGAAGATGACAGCCATGCTGTTCTGACGCCCCTGTTGCCAGGATTACCCTGTCCTTCAGCAGGGCTATTAGGCAGCCGGTGGAGAAGACAGCTGGCTCTGCTTTCACTTCCTGTCAATAGTCGGACCCGCGGCCGCCAGCAGACTCCCCACCATCAAACGGCGGCCGCCCACGCGCCCGACCAATCAGACAGCACTCCCGCTGTGTCTACCTACCGCGTTCCATCACATGGCTCCAACATTGCTCTCGTTTTAAACGAGCAACGTAAACAACATGTTAATGTTCCCCAAATGTTTACAATGGTCCAGGTGGTCAGATCATGCATCGCAAACAAACGTGAATTGATTCCAAATTATACAGTCTGTTATTCTTATCATATTTCAATGTGTCTATTTATGTTACACCAAAATCCAAACACTGTCGGAACAGTAAATACACATTGAACCACAAAAGATTTATTAACATGCAGTTAATACCAGCCGATCTCTAATTACAGGCATTACCTGCAGTTCTTGTCAAGGCTGCCATGTACTTCTATGATTTAAGACCCAAAATGTTAGCGGAAATTCCAGGGGGGGTAGGTGAGATCTCCCTACTGTCCCCGGCTACCCCAGACCATCAGAGCCTCATAAATCTTGTCACAGATTCCCCCCACCACCACACACACACAGACCGATTCTCCAGGAATTCATTCAGCACCTCCACTAAACTGGCTCCCATTTGTCACAGACCACTGACACCCCGCTGAAAATAGTCCCCAGAACTTCACACACGGCAGCAGACAGCTGGGCCAGTGGACGGGGTCACGGGGCCAACAGCACATGGAGTTAACCAGCACAGTATCAATTTATTTTCACCTTCTATTGGTTGGTGTTAACTCCCAGTCTCTCCTGACCAAAGCCTTTGGGGGAGAAAATGGGACAGCTGTTTTGATCTGCATGAGAAGGCAGCTTGAGCAGATGCCTAGTGCCTCTTCACCTACCTTCAGACTAGTGCTGCCCCCTGTTGGACATCATGCAGAACAACAACCAAAGAAAAAAAAAAACATTAAAAAACATTACAGGCTGCACGTTCTTATCCAAAGAGCACGGCAGCCACTACAGATGCTATTTATAGCAATTAAATCACATTGTTGCTGTGAAGAGAAGACTACTTTCCAAACAGGAGGAAACCTAAGTTAGACCAAATCGTCTTAACCCTTTCTTACAATTTGGACAATGGTTTTGTTTAACGAGACTCTTATTTATGAAAATGTGGTGGTGGAATCTGGTTTTGAGGGTGGTTCCCTTCAGGACAGACGCAGAGGTGGGTGCACCGGGATTAATAACACTGTGAAATCATGTCAGTCTTGCAGGAAACGGTCTTGAAGGACAGCGTGCTCAGCGGTTTGGGCAGGGGGGGCGGTCTGGGGGGGAACGGAGGGCACTGAGAGCCAAGCAGAATTTATTGCTTCTCCTCAGTAAGCTAGGCGCCAATGTTCTATTCAAGCATGCCAGCAGGCGGACTGGGGGAGGGAACCGTGCCCTGTCTCCGCCCAACCCCACCTATTCCCCCCAAGAGTTTCAGAAATAGGGACCGGACCTCTGTCTACGGGACCACTTCTGGGTTCAGCTGGAGCCGAATGCGGCAGTTCACCCGCACTAAAGTGGAAAGGGCAGGTGGATAATCGTTCATGTCTTTCTGTTTGCCATCTTTGCGCAGTATTAAAATGTGTAAATGGTGACGTATTCTGACCACTGGTTCTGGACAAATAATTTGAAGGAGCTTTTCACACACACTCTGTACCCTGGGTGCCACAGCCGTACCAGCCTGCAGGACAAAAATACTCACAGCACATCTGCCAGAACTCTCTGTCTGACCCAACTGAGCCCAGAAGGGGTGTTCGGTTAGGTGGGGGAGGCACTGATCCAGTCTGCCCCTGAAATCTGGGCTAGCAGCCCAGTGCAAGATGCGATTACACATTGCTCTGACCAAAAGGGCAGGGGGGTAAATAAAGACTGGGTTAGATTGGGGCGGGGCAGGGAGGGAGGGAGGCGCAGGGAGGGTGGGTGGAACGTGATGGTTATTTACAGGAGATTTGTCACGCCGTTTCGACAAGAAGGAAGAACTTCAAGCATATTAAATATTCTTTTGGGTTCGTAGAAAAGTGCTGTAAATTGACGGAATATTGGCCAATCGAAGCAAAAAAAAACTCTAGGGACCCCCTTGGAGAAAGAAATAAAGAACTTAGTCACTTATTAGGAGCGGGGGGGGGGTGCCTAGCCTTGGTCTGTTTTCATTTGGGTCCCTGGCTTTCCTATGGAGGGTTGAACACAATACTATATATTAACACTGGAGAATCTCTCCTAAACAAGTAAATATGGAAATAAACATTTGTAGTCTTCTGCCAAGAATATCTGCGCCCAAAATGTCTCGTGGTACCAGGCCCACGCCCAATTAAACCACACTTGGATTTAATCAGTGCTGCACGGCTGGTGAGGGATTCAATGCATTCCAGAGATTGCCACACAATTTACCCAGATAACTAGACTAATGGCCACAAAGTGCAGCCACACAGACGGATAGTGAAAAGAGTATGAGCAGCGGTGAAGCCAGACTGTAGATTAGTAAAATGTGACATCCTTAGTTTAATAAAAATCCATCCATCCATATATCTTCTACCTCATTCCCCAGCACAGAATCACGGTGCCGCTGGAGTCCTTCCCAGGAATCATGCTGACTCACGACAGACCAATCCGACGTCTTCCAGACACCGATGAGGCCACGCCTCTCCCTTGGTAGGTGGTCCCAAAGGATACAGGCTCCCCCCCCCCTTCCAGCTCTTTAATTACCCAGCCTTGGATCCCCTGGATTAATTAACCGCCACATTCTAAATTCTACAGCGGCGTGTGTATGACCTACTCACCGCAACAGCACCGTGAAGGTCGCTGAATGTGCCCCCAAGAACGTAGGCCGGCATGTTTGTGTCCACCAACAAAAACACACGGTGCACTGGGCTGCCATGCCCTTCTGTCAAGCTTTATTCCACAGAATCCCCCCAGGCAGGGACAACACTGAGATTCATTTACAATATTCACAAAATCCTTATGGTACCCAGTAGTTTCAATTCTCTTCAAGTTAAATAACTAAATTATGAAAGACAAAATAACCAACACGCTTCTTTGTCAAACTCATCATAACAACAATAATTATAATCGTAATAGTCAAATAGTGTGTATTTTAAGCTCTGTTTTTTTTCTACAATGGGTCACGCGGTCAGTCCTGTAAGGTGCGTCATAAAACCGAAGTGACACTGATAAAATGTAACACTGCTGCCCCGTGACGGGCGCTCAGGTCGGCGTGGCCGTGCGCCTCCCCGGCCCGTTGCCGTCGTCGGGGGCGTCTTCTCATCCTCGCTTTTCCATCCTCTTCCGCCACCCCCCCCCTCCGTCACCTCCTCCAGGAGGCGGTTTCCATACAGGGTGTGGTGCACAAGGGAACACACGTGGACAAAGGGGTATTTTTTAATAGTTTTTATGTTTTTATTCACGCAA
>JAODLC010000140.1:23399216-23413530 GCA_026781145.1 Hippopotamyrus pictus | reverse complement strand
CCCCCCAGGAGCAATGAAGGCCATATCATAGCATACCGCTCGTCTCATCCACCGTGAATTCTGGGTAATCTGGAGGTAGGGTAGGAGTGAGGGGATTCTGAGGGGGTGGGTGCGGTGTTTACTTTGGCAGGAAGATCCCAGAGTGGGTGTCCGTGCCAGTACCACCCTAAGGTACACGGTGCATCCTAGAGGAACCATTTAAGCGTTTCCCGGCAGAGCAGTGAGATTATTACCCCAGAACCCCTCTCTTATTTAAGGAACAGTTGCCACAAGTCCCTAGCGAAGACTCCACTTCCGCTACGGCTTACGCTGGCATCAGACCTGGAATGTTCCACAGCCAAGTCCACCACAGCAATGGTTTAAACTCCCTGAGCACTTTGGTGCCCCAACGCGGCATGAGTCCCTGTCTGCACGCTTTGCACGATGCAACAGGACACCCCCCCCACACACCGCTGCGGAGAGTCTTTATCCATGAGGACAAAACAGGCGGCTGTTTATTCCATCAGCCCCCCCCGTTTATGCATGACAGCTGGCAAAACAGGAAGCCCCCTGTCCGAAGCAGCCCCGCTCTCCGCGGACTATTTACTTCGCCCGGCCTGTTACGTAAAAAAATGGCTTCAAAGAAGAGCTTTGCTGCAGCAGACAGGCTAAGTGCGCGCAGCAAGGCAAGGGAGGGGGGCAGAGGGGCACACCAGGCACCCGGGGCAGGGAACCTGTGCCATTTTTGGTAGGAAAAGCGCCAGCGAACGAAGGGGAATAATGCGATTCCAGTTAAGGATCCACGACCACACCGTGACCACGACCACACCGTGACCAAGACCAGACTCCAAAGTCAAAGTATCCTTCATCGTCAGCTTCAGATATATGATGCGTGGAGTCACACACTGAGCTGAAATATAATTCTCATTGGTTGTAGCACAAATCAGAAGTAATAAATAAACAGAATATAAGTATTAAGACATATAAACGTAATACAGACAGAGACAAAGACACATTTGACCACCTGATTGGTGGGGAAGTTTGGTGTTGAAGCAGAACGTGCAATAAATGAGACAGATTTTTATTCTTCAGAGACTTAGGCTGCGGGGGGGCTAAGCTATTCAGCAGTCAAATAGTCTGAGGGAAAAGCTGTTTTTAAGGCTCTTTTTAAGAATGTTGAACAAGTGATGAGGTACTGCAACAGCCCCAGGCAATGGGGGGGCGCTACTGAGCGGCATGATCACAGACAACCGAGCAAAACCATGAAGATGGCATGGCAGGAGCAGTCGTGCGGAGGAAGGGTGCAGCAGGGCGGGGATGGGGGGGTGAGGTTTAGGGAGTGGGTGACAGTTGGAAGTAGGGACGGGGGGGGGGCGAAAGGTATGTGAGGAATGCAGAGGCAGCTGACTGTGGTTTACGGGGTGAATTTCAGGACGGTGAGCCCTGGGACCCTGACCCTCCCTGGAGCCACATGGCGCACATGTGTGCGTGTGTGTCCAATCAGCAAACTGCCAGTCCAAGGCGAAGTCTGATTGGGCGGTGAAGCTTAGCCTGAGCTCCACAAGGGTTTCTACTGGCTCTCAGATGTACGTGAGCTTTACTGTTAAAGGCTTCCATACTAAACTGATAAACACAAACCGGCCATGTGACCAAGCTGACCTGAATCTCCTCCATGGCAACCAGCCCTACTGACCCAATACAACAGCTGTGTGCGTGAGGGGGGGGCATCAAGACCAGGAAGGAAGCATCCTGGCTCATGCCCCCCAGGCCCATCACCATAGCAACACACAGCACATTGCCCAGGACTGAGATGGACTCGTCTGGCTGACTAGACTCACACGAGGTGACAATTTCACAAGCCTGACTTAGCCGGCCGTGCCTGAGGGCAGCCTTCTAACTGGTCCCACACTTGGGGGATGAACTGGGTTTATAAAAAAAAAAAAAAAGGTTTGCTATGGGATACAGACGTATCGCAGCTTTTCCAAGAAGGGAATTCACAAACGAATCATCACACGCTGCCTCTGCTGTCCCCTTTTCACTTTTCAGATACACCCCCACCCTGCTCCAGACTATCCAGAAGCGCTCTTCAGAGAATCACAGGAGCTCAACTGAAACATGCAAGAACCTGCACAATCACTGCGGCAGAAAAACCAAAATGGTGGTTAAAAAAAAGAATAACCTACGCTTTAAAATTTGTTGAAGGGAAATAGGAGCAGGCAAGGTCAAGGGTCAAACGTGCAACAGATGGACAATGGCGACAGCGAGTCATCACCCATGTATCGCTTTAGCTACGCCAGGCATTCTTGCACGCCCACACACCCCTTGTGAATCAAGCCCGCACCGCGTCATGTGACTGACTAGTTGCCATGGCGAGCGCTGGAACCTCCCCACACGTGCGTCGTGTCCAAGATCCTCCGCGCTGTTGACAAAACAACCGCGTCCAAGATGGCTGCCATCTGAGTGCTTAGAGTCACAGCTCCTGGGACGGGGGGTGGGCAAGCAGATACCCCTGAAAAAAGTGGCACATGCCCTTAGGTGCCCGATAGCGGCAGCCTAATATTAGCCTCCCAGTCCAGTGACGCGCGAGTCCCACGCTGGTTTATTTTCGGCGGCGGTTGGACGGAGGTGCTGCACTGGGCAGCCTTCAGCCCACCCCCCCCGCATCCTTCTCTCACCCACCCCAACAGAATCTAGGGTACAGCTGTTTGGGACTCAAATTAGGACATGGCAACACTGCTGAGAGCAGAGGCAGTGCAGACTCATGGGGGTGGGGTGGGACGTCAAAAATAGCAAGGATCCACATTTCTATTTCCCGGGGCCTCGAACCGAGGGGCCCGGACAGGAAGCTCCGCCAGGCACGCTCGACCTCCTCATGATGAACTTGAACTGCGACTCGGAGCAAAGTTCTCCTGCTCTGAGAGAAAAGACGCAAGGAGCCAGTGGACAGCTGCTCCCGGCAAGCCGATTCAGCGTAACCAGCCGCGTACGACAAGTGCTGTGGTCATCTGTGAGACGCCATGTCGCAGAAGGTCGTCTGTGGACATCAATCAAGACCAGCGAAGACTCAGGTCAGAGGGGAAGGATGCGAGATTGATGTAGTGCAGGGGTGCCAATCTTATTCAGAAAGGGCCATGACATATGTGGGTTTTCCCGAATTAGGTTACAAATTAGAGGACTGATTGGCTGGACTCCTCACACCTGTGGAAGGAAAATACTCGGGGACCCAGAGCCAGTCTACGTTTTTGCTCCCTCCCAGCTCCAAGAGCAAAAACGTGGACAGTTCCTGAGGGCCAGATTGGGAAACACTGGCTAAACTTACAAAGAAACAATGAAAAATCATACCCAGAGGTGGATAGTTAAGGTCCAGACAATAAAAATCCAACCCAGAATTTTGTTTCGACCAACCAGTTGAGTACCATAAACTACAAGGTTCTGGAACACGGAGACCCGGAAACGAATCTCTTAAAATGGCTGCGCATCGAAGTGAATGGAGATCAGTTCCCCTACTCACTACACTGTACATGGGGCAAAACTCCACAGCGTAAGAAACCCTGCTTCTATTGCCTGATCTTTGAAGAAACAGCTAATTACACATACAACCAGCCATCAAGCATAAATATGCGGAGCCATCCATGAAGCAAATTCATTCATTATCACATCGACCCCCCTTCCCTGAAACGCTACAATTATGATTCTACCAGACATTGGGCCACATGTGTTCATGACCGGCTTCTGACAGAAAGCTGTGACCAGAACAAGTACATGAGATACAGAAGGCTGACCCAGCAGCTCCTTATGAGAGAGGTTATCAAGCCCCGCGGAGAGAGAGAAACCTTTGTTCTGTTAACGGGAATGAAAACAATGAACCGAGAAGGAGGTAGGATGGAGTCTGCACCACAGGCTTCCCAGCTCAGTGCTGGCATGCCAGCGGACGACCCCCTGACCCCGCAGTGGCCTGTAGGGGTCACCAGCACGCAGGGCTGAGGAATGTCCGACACCCGGGGAGAATCAGAGTCTGCCAGCATCTTGAAACTCGCTGGATTTTTGGTAATTAAAATTAGAATCAGAATTTAGTAAGAGTCATGATATCCATGTTCTCGGAATGAGAAACAAATCTCAGGGAGAAGGTGGAGGTCTCTGCTGATCTGGGTCTGTGCTCTTCCCAAGTCTGCAGCCCTTTGTACCCTCACGGAGTGAGCCTTATTTGCATGTCCGAGGAGGACCTTTCATTTCCCCACCGTGCCCCCCTCCACACCCAAAGCACAGTGATGTGATGCCAATGCCCCCACTAAAACCTAGAAATGAAATCACCCAGCTCTGCTTCCACTGACCCCACCCCCCCAACCCAAGCCAACAGCCAGCCGACACTCCGCACCCTCCCCAATTCCTTCAAGCAGAAGACTCGCCACCCACACACAGGCAGCTTGGCTGGGGGGGGGGAACCACCTCCTCTTAACAGTGAGTCTGAGGACCTTCCCTACACAGTCCCCGAACACACTCCCAAGACTCCAAAATACCACATGTTCCCTCTTGTTGCTTCATGACCCTCCACCCCCCCAAACAGGATTTTTTCCCAGTTTCCTCTCCCTCTCTCTGACACACAGACTAAATGTCTTCCTTAAAAATCCCCCCTCCCCTACAGCTCTAAAGGATTTTAAGTGTGAGATTTCAGCTCACTACTATTAGCAACAAACCCCCCCCCCCCCCCCCAAGTCTTGTAATTTCCTGCTAATGACTGTGACTTCTAAGACAGCCAGCCAGCCTGTGCAGAAATCTTGAAATCTCATGGGGGGGCTTGGCATCTCGAAGAGCCCGGGGCAAACCGTCTAGGTCCAATGCAAACATCACCAGCAAGATACTGCAAAACAGCACAAAACATCTGCATTTCCACAAAACGACAAAACGCACGTGAACAGGCAGCTTCACTATAAATAAAATGACTATTCCAACAGACTCAGAGCCACGTGTCTCATTCGTGAGCTGCACAAAGTTTAGGTTTGTTAATCCTGTTTCACGGAGCCCCCCTCCTACGTCCCATAAAAGACAAATTTATTAACACTTTAGAAAATACTTTTTCGGTTTCCAACGTGTTGTGAAGACAGCATGTGTTAAATTAGTCTCCCCCCCACTCAGTAGACTATTTATCTGCGTGTAACTAGAAACTTGCAGTGAATATACCATAGTTAATCACTACAAAACTAGGAGCATGATAAAACACTGACACTTCAACACCATCTGTTCCTTTGAATATATAGATTCTATCATACAAATTTGTTGCCTCTTCCAGCAAATGGAGTTAACAGAAGTCTGTCATGAACAAGAAAATGAATCTACACGGATATTAAAATCAAAGCAACCCTCGTCTGCCACAACACTTGACCTCTCGATGTGGAGGCGCTCAGCACTGTGAGACGCACAAACATCCTTCAAAAGAGAAATAACATCACATGAAGAAAATGACTAATGTTCACCCAGTTTTACCATCAGCTGTAGGTGTTCAGTAGGCTATTCTTGTCGAAAATTCAAGACATGATCCAAACAGTTTCAATGGACTTGTGAACTAAGCCCATTTCTGAAGACTTATCTGAAGACAATCCCCAAATTGTTTCAGAGCAACTAACCCCAACCAAATCCCAACCCAACTTCAACCCAATCCCAAGAAGCAGCCAGCAGCCACTTGCTTACTCTGTAGGCACCATCTATAGCAATCCAAGATTTGGGACTTGAGTAATCCCTGATCAAAGGTCCAAAAGGCACACAGGTACAAGTTGTTAATCCCTGTCACCTCAGACACTTCCTCTTCCAACTGGGCCAAGTGGAGCTTTCCCCATGGGAGGACAAATCTTCACATCGCCATGCATGCCCGGCTTCACAGAGCACTAACAAGAGGAAAGGGGATCACTTGTCTAGAAGCCACTGATCAAACACCAAAGGGTAGTTTTCCAAGAGGTTGTGCTTGCAGCCAGCAGCTAAATAACCAAGATGACACAAACAGCGTCAATGCGCAGCAACTAGCCTGGGTGACATCTTAGCACTTAAAAAACACAAGTATTTTTTGACAGAAATACAGGGATTACCTCCTTTTCTGTCCCAGCAGTGGAATGAGGTGACATAGAGAGGGACCTCTTGAAAGTCTATCTTTCTCTCACACACACACAAACACAGGACATCAATATGACTTTCTTCCACTGTCCTTACTACCTGTGACACCCACCAAACCCAAGAACCACTCAAGCTACACAGACAAGCAAACGGATCTTGGCCCAGCCTTCCCCTCCAGTCACACCATGGAAGAACGTTGGATCCATACCTGGCAACAGTACTCTGAGACCGTCCTTCTGGCCCAGGGAGATTGAAAACCAAAAACAGGCCAATTCAGACATAAAACAAGTTCCAGGAGCTCAGTGCATGACGAGCAAGACACCACATGCTAATACCCCCCTTCCCCCGAATTCCCACCCTCTTTGGGAAGTCTGGGCAGAGCAGAAATCTAAAACAGTCCATCCGGATAACAGTTGTAAGTACATATTCTCTGTTCAGCCCTTGCTAATGACAATGTTAGAAATGGTGTCGAAATGCCCCTACAAAGCAGACTTAAATTAGTTACTACACACAACTTATTTCTTGGTTTCTCTACTAAACTTATGCTGCACCATACAATAGAACCTTTCTATTCAATCCTCTTAACCAAAGTTACTTCCGTTAAACATCACAGAACCATTCCTAGTTTTTGGAGTCGAGGAAGGTTAACAGTCATATAGTCAGAAAAAGGTACATGTCTGTACATTATATAGACACCCCCAACAGCCAGCACAAGCTAATGTAAAACCCCTCAAGAAGGCAGCAGGTCATCTCTCTGGGAGATTTCAAAGTCACCTGCAGTGCAGAAAGACAGCTTCACTTTTTGAAGTGTGTCTTTTTTTTTTTTTTTTAAAGACCTGGAGCCCCGGAGACACCGTGGAGTCGGGCGCGGTCTGGCTTCTTCTCAAGCTCACTAGAAATTGCCACAGTCTTGGAATATCTTGCAACCGCTTTGTCTCAAAATGAGAGATACAACATCAGACCGCAGGTCCATCCGCTATGGTGCCGGTTCTTAAAAAAAAAAAAAAAAGGAAAAAACTGAAACCCCACACCTAACACGACCAGATTGTCTCGAAAGGTTAGGACAGGACAATGCTGCATTCTCATGCGAGCTGCGGACATTTCAGGGCTATTCTCACGGTGCAGAGAAAACATCTCCATGGGGCATGGAGCTGGGCAGCCCCACGTCCTTTGAGGAAGGTTCCCACAGGCTAGGTGGGGCTCCGCTATCTGAAACTTGGCCAAAACACACCCCACCCCAAGCCGTCCCTGTACCGAGAGGCAGGAAGGAGGCCCAGGCATCTGTTGTCTGGAGAGAAGCCACACAGCGCGTATATGAATTTCAGGAAGTTTATGCCGCAAAGACGAGAGTGAGAGGTCAGGGGGTACAGCCTGCTGGTCCTTATACACACACCCTGTATGAAGTGATTACGCACATATACCGTGTGGGACTCTCCACACACTGTCTGATATGGAAACAGCCTCTCAGAGGTGAAGGATCCAAATCAACATTCGACTCCGCGCCAACGACAAAGAGAACTCTGGCTGGGAAAATGCAAGGATATCATTTCAAAGAACGGTATCAACAGGTACTCAAATCACCCATCTGTAACGGTCACCGCTGTTAATTTGACTCCCAAATGGTTGCCTCTGCATCTTTTTCCAAACCGTGATGCTATTTGGTGAGGCTGAAGTGTCAGCTTCCCAACCAGGCCAAGGAATCCAGAGGAAGAAGTCCTGCAAGTTGGCTTCTTGGGACAGTGCTGCTCCCTGATAGAGAGGAGAACGGGAAAATGAGAGCGTCGTGGCTGGCTGACACTTCAAAGCACCCAATGAGAACCAAGACCCAGCTCCAGAGTCAATTCCAGGGCTGCGAACAACCTACAGTACATCTGACGCAAGCTCTCGCAACCGCTATAGAGACTAACATGGATGTGCGGCAGACTGGTCCTATGCCAATCTGAACGTCCACACCCCCCCCCCCCACACCCCCCCAGCTGACTCACGGTCAAGCAGCATCTTGGAGCAAAAGAGGAAAAAACAAATACTGGGTCCCTCATTAGGTCCGCCATCAAGGAATTGCCTTGCTGTCACCTAGCCCCCCCACAACACACCTGAGTGCAGAATCCTGGAAAAATTGTTGTCCGAAACAGAAAACCCAAGTGGGGGCAGTTTGACTGGTCCTCCCTGCACATAAGAGCTTCAGCAGCATGGAAACGAGATTTGTGACCACATCTGCTTGAAGAGGGTGGGGGGAGGGGTACCGGATTACCTCATGGGTGCAGCTGAGATGCTATTTTTCAAGCATGGAACAAGTCGCGCAACCTGTGAGTTTAAGAATGTATTTGCAGTGCTGTAGGGCGGATTAGGCATTTTTGTATTATTGTTATTTTTCCGACTGCGGAAATGGAGCATCCGATGCAAATATATTACATAACATGGCAACCGCAACATTAAAATAAGGATGGATACCACGTCAACAAGCCCAACACGACAGAGAACTAACGGGCGCTAATCCCGCACATGAATCCAGGTTCCCAGTAATTCAGACTTCAAACCGGTTAGTGTCGGTCCCCCTCCCCCACAAAACGCTGCGATTGCCGGGAGATGGACCCAAGACGTCCGGAGCCTGCGGCTGGAGTTAGCTTAAGACGTTTGAAGAAGATCACTAACAGAAAACCGTAAAGG
Organism: Hippopotamyrus pictus; assembly: GCA_026781145.1. NCBI lineage: Eukaryota > Metazoa > Chordata > Actinopteri > Osteoglossiformes > Mormyridae > Hippopotamyrus > Hippopotamyrus pictus. Next base: position 23,404,782 of record JAODLC010000140.1, on the reverse strand, counting down.
GATCCCGCTGCCACGTTTTGGGGGAAGGTTCAGAGACCCAAAGGAGCAAACAGAAACACTATCTCCAGATCCCATGGGTAGGATAAGGAGAGGATTCAGAATGAAATGAGGGGGTCAATGCATCCGCTCATTCTGTGGTTTGAGCAACAGAGCAGGACGAGGCTCTGGTGTGGGGGTAGGAGGCGAGATACCACCCCCAGACCAAAGGGGCGAGAAGTGCTGACTTTGTTATACGATCTGGAAAAATATACATTAACATTCAAAGGCACTAATTAAAATCAGCTCAATTATAGGGTTCGGGTATCTCTTCCACGCTATTTACAAGATATTCTTTAGTCTAAAAAAATGATCGATTTAATGATTATAAATATCAGCGGAAACATCTGCGCTTCTTTTAGACAAGTCACATGAAAATACATATTTAAAAAAAAATACATATTAACGCGGCGTGTTATTTCCTTAGATCCATACAGCTGTTCAACCCGGTTAAGAGCATTTAATGTTGCGAGTGTGTAGCGAGGATATGTACCTACAGTGTAATAATGTGGCATGGGGAGGCGGCGGAAAAGGAGAGCATACCAGTGCGGCCAGTATGAAGGACACGGAGCCCTTTGCTAGAGCTTCACGTGCCGCAGATCAATAACTTACGTTTTTCCGCAGGCTGAGGCTTCTCTTGTAGGTCCATATTTTTGCAATCCGTCTTCTCATTCAGTCGTGCGCTTCTCGGCTCTGGTCCTGCAGCCGTATAACCATTCCTCCCAGCAGCAGATAGGGGGTGGAATAAAAAAAAAAATCTCGGCTTAGTTATTCACTTCAGTCATTCACCAGCGCAGACACCGTCTAGCAATTTTCCCAAACGGTAAAGGTGGAAACAATAAAAAGGGAGAAGGCAGAACAGACAGATACCGTGGAGCGGAAGAAAAAGGACAGAAAGACAAATAAATACAAAAAAGTTTAAACGAAAATGGTAAAATTGGCTTTCCCGACGGCACTTGTGCAGCCGAAATAACGGTTAATATTTTTATTTCGCAAGGACGTGGTGTCAAGAAAAGGAAAAAAAAAACTTTAGAAAAGAAAAAAGAAAGGTAGAAAACTCTACCACACCGCAACAACAGCTGATGGAATAGCTATTGTGCGGTCGGTCCCTCCTAGCCTCCAGAGAAGACTGTACCACATATACCGGGGTACCTGTTATATTTGAGCATACAAAAAGTAGATCTATCTGGACAAATTAATACGTGTCTATCTGGAACTATTTATTATTACCTTATTTTCTAATTTTCTGTCCCTTTCCTAGCTTCTGCATTTGATTCATGCGGTATATCTAAACGGCCTAACAATATAGCCCCCCTCCGTTTTCCATAGTGGTATCATCACCGAGGATCCCAACATGTTCAGACTATCTGGGGAAAGTTGAATTATTTTGGCTGAGATCGCAGATGGTGAGTCACTTTAGATCACGATGGACATCGACGCCCAGCCCCGTTAAAGTCACAGTCCGGCAACTTGTTGTCGTGTGGTAATGGTGCCTATAATGCCATTCTATGATAAAATGTCACAATCCATGACACAGTTGTCCCTCGTTTCATTCAATATTGAATCGCGCATTTAAATTCCTGTAAATGTATAGTCTGTAACTTCATATACTAACAATCTATTGACTTCCGGTGACTACTCAGACATTTTAACTCTAACAATAATTTTGTTGTCGTGGCACACATGTTGCTTCCTTTAAATCGAATATCGTTTATACACACACACACAAATATACATAGTTAGTTATTCATACATATGATATAGCATGCATGTGTGTATTTTCTATGCACTGCTCAGATTTGTGTCACGCATATTCTCACAGTCGCAGTAAAATGTGGACTTACTAATCGTGTAACTGTGTTCTTAGCGCTCACAAATACGCCGTAGGCTTGTTTTCCTTCTGCTTTTTATATGCTCCTAGCTGGAGTCCTGGAAGCGGTAGAAGTTCTAACTTGAGTCTCTTACCTCATTTTAAGTAGCTCTGCTGCCTGGTCCTGCTCTCTCGTTACTGTTTATACGGAGATCCAGGCATCGGAGTCCGACGCACAGTTACCCCAGTGTGTCACGCCATATAGTCTAAGCTGAGAAAGACGACGTCGTAAGCGGATTCTGGGGGTTTTGCGTTGGGAGGTGGGTGACTGCCTGGGGGACCCAGGGCTATGAATCTTTTTTTGTCTCCACGTTCTGTTTCGTTGTACACTGCTTGGCCAGCAAGCACTTGAGGGCCAATGACTGGGTCATTATTACAGCTCATTAAGGTTATGCAGCAATAAAGTGAAGTCAGCTGAGTACCTGAATCTACTGAATGGCCAGGTTATCCCATCAATGGAATTTTTTCTTTCCTAACAGCATGAGTATATTCCAGGAAGAGAATGCCAAGATTCATCAGGCTCGAATTGTGGGTCGGCAAGCATGAGGAATCATTTTCACACATGAATTGGCCGGCACAGAGTCTTGACCTTAACCCCATTGAAAGTCTTTGGGATGTGCTGAAGCAGACTTTACGGAGTGGTTCAACTCCCGTCATCAATACAAGATCTCGATGAGAAATGAATGCAAATCTGGATGGAAAAAAATATTGAGATGTTGCATAGGCACGTGGAAACAAATCCATGACAAATGTGCATCATAATCAAAGTTAAAGACTGTCCAATGAAATGCCACTATTTTTGCCCAGGCAGTGTATGATGTAAACGTAGCTGATTAGTAAACATTTGGCCCACTGAGGTCCTTCTGCTGTTCCCACAGAATATCTTAGTGACGAGTTACTGTGTCAAAGGCTGGAGTCCATCACTTTTTGCTGCATGACAGGGAGAAGCAGCCTCTTATGATCTACAGTCACTATAAACCTAATGAATCCCTTATTTAATGTCCATCCAGATATATAATCATTCAATATGTAACTGTTGGTGTTGGTGCTAAGGTTATATTTTTGCATAGTTCAAAGGCAATAGTTGAAGGTTGGCTGAATAGATTCACAGATTTCATTCCAGGTATGCCAGCTTCTGGTCCAAAACAGGATCTCAGTCCTGTTTTCAGACTGTAGACTTGGGAGACATTTATTTGCAGCCTTAAGTGGCTGGAAATTCCCAGAGAGTCGCTTTGCATCCCTTTATGAAGTCCAGCAAACTATTTGGATAAATTGCCGGATGGTCACATGGCTACTAAATAGTAAATATGCTTTGGGTATGTGCGCAAAAAGAGATTTGTTCCAAACATAAGTCTGTCATCAGCATTTTACGACACGTGAATTTGATGGGCTTTGTGGGCTCCTGGTCTGTTTCAGGAGAACAATGTGCAGATTAATTTCTTTCAGTTCTTTCTTGAGGGCCCCTGTCTGACCTCCAGTCTCCAGAGTCACGAAGGAGGGTGTGTGTGTGTGTATGTGCATCTACTTCACTTTTTGTCCATCTGGGATCTGAGATGAATAGTGTCTTCGGGGGGGCCCTTTCACAGCGGTCGCCTGAGTGCTTGCCACACTTCAGCAATGGTGGGGGGAGGCCCTGGCTGCATCTCCACCTGTGCATCTCGCTCCCCAATGCATCTGCCGACAGGGGGAGGGGGGAAGGAACTGGCCGACAGCCATCGCCAAGACGTGGCACCCCCCCCTCCCAATGCATGCAGAATGACTCCTTTTCTGCAGCTGTTATGTCTCTTTAAAGCGAATTCTCACAAGCCACCTGTCACCGCAACTGGATGGTGGTGGGGGGGTGCTGATCATCACACAGCTGACACTCAGCATTTTGATGAGCAGACTTCATATCAAAAGGGAGACAAAAGGGGGGGGGGGGGGGTGGAGGCGCAGGAGAAGCCAACATTTTAAGATGGAGTTCAGGCTCACAGCTTTTTGCTGTAAGAAGGAGAGTGAACTATCAGACTGGACACTGTACAGAAACAAACATAACAGTGATAGCTTACCACCACAGCACCCCTTTAAGTTTCTGAGGGAAAAAAGAAATTAAGAATTAATGCCCCCCTCTTTTCGGTGAACTTTACTTCATCCTGAAAGTAAAAATAAAGTGTCATAAAAATTAACTAAACCTATTTTTAAATGTAACTAGTTTTGACATGTGTCATGCTAACAATAAAATGAACTGTACCGAGGGATTGGTGGATATACACGATGCCTGGATGCCTTTGCACAAATCTAACCAAAGGCAGGTCAGACTCAGTAATTCACCTGTTTTTTTTTGGGGGGGGGGGTGGCTGAATCTGGGAATGAAAGGAGGGAGTTATCCTTCCTGAACACCTGAAGCCTCGCCCGGGTCGACACCCCTGAAGTGTTTGTGTGACCTTCCTTGAAAAGGTGACATTAATTTCTTTAACGACCCTGCCTAATCCACCATGACCCCCCACTGCCCATCCCGGCTAAACAGCACAATGTGTGTCGAGAGAATCGGGAGCTTATATCTCAAAATCAGATCCAGCCTGAACTGAAATGTCATGCAGAAATCCTTTGAATACAACTTCTCCCCCTTCCCTCAGCATAGAGACTTCTAGAAGATTTAGCAATTTAAACCGATTAGATATGTAAAATATATTTTCTCCAGCCTGTGGAGTTTTCTGCCAAACAAAGATGTTTCTTTTTGCAAAAAATCCAGGAGAATCTCATGGATATTAAACCTGAAACGTAATTCTCTCATGTCGCGAGTTTTATAGACCAAACTCAAATGCACTTAATTTAATTACCCTGTTGCTTATCATGTCGGACAGCAGTGCAGAAGGGTGGCTGATCATTTTGTGTGTGTGCAGGGCTCATCTTATTGGGAGGGGGGATACTTGCAGCTTATTGTTGAAAAGATGCCTCTCATTTCCCCAGACCCATTACAGGCCACCTTCGCCCCCCTCCCCCGCACCTTTGTTTTCAAGCACGCTTCTCCCCCCCTCCGCCCGCACCGCCTCTGCTCCCCCATTGTCTCCCTTTCTCTCCCCGGTCTTTCACCATTTCCTTAAAAAGGCACCCCGGGTGCCATTGAGGCCCCCTCCTCTGCCCTACACCCCCCTCCCCACCCCCCCCACTAGCTTGAACTTCAGCTGGAGAATGACACACGTGTTGCGTTTGTCGAGGGAGGTGGCTGTGGGTGTGGCCTGTCACCGATGACGATGGCGGCTTTGTGGCTGTCAGTGTGAGATGGACAAACACACGAAAAGGAGGAGTGCAGGATTTTAAAACACATTTAAAATCACATCATGGAGACTTAAGAGTCTAATCCAGTTTATATATATGTAAATAAAGCTTTATTGTCATCTTAGCCATGTATAGTATACAGTGAAATTAAATAACGTTCCCCCTGAATCCTCTATACGTTCAAACTAAACATATCAGGTCTGATTCATTAATAGATGGATTAATTAATTGAAGTGCATTGCTAAAGTCTATGCTTGCCCTAAATTGTGTAATGATAGATACGTGACTGAGCAGCTGATTTGGTATGAATTGAAAGGATTAGCCCTCCCCGGTGAATAATCAACAAACGTTTATACGATATGGTCCCAAATCAATTACACCCTTCGTCACATTGCCAACAGC
>JAODLC010000140.1:23343581-23378318 GCA_026781145.1 Hippopotamyrus pictus | reverse complement strand
TGCACATTTTCGCTTCCTCCCAGCTCCCTGCCAGACAGTCCACATTTTCGCTCCCTCCCAGCTCCCTGCCAGACAGTCCACATTTTTGCTCTCTCCCAGCCCCCTGCCAGATAGTGCACATTTTCGCTTCCTCCCAGCTCCCTGCCAGACAGTCCACATTTTCGCTCCCTCCCAGCTCCCTGCCAGACAGTGCACATTTGAACTCCCAAGGTTTAGTTCCCTTGCTGTGCAGTGGAATCCAGAGGGTTAAATGCAGTTGTGAACCATTCCACTGAATAAGAACGTTCACGTGGGAGACATACACCAGAATTCAGCCTCACAAAACGAGGGAGCCTTCAAAATGTCTTCCGCCTACAAGGCGCAGACAGGACAGGAAATATCAGCAATCGCAGCAGGCAAATGGAGAGAGTGATTAAGACACTTATGAAACGGGTTTTCTTTAAAAATAGCTCAGACTTTCTGATAATATCACTCTCAGGAAGGAGACGAGTCAGTTCAGCGTGATTTAGTCCAGCTCTTGCGACACCAACAGAAGAGGAAACGGAGAAAAAATGTCCGAGAAAAAGGGCTGCTGAACGAGTAAACGGCAGACAGATTCACACACCCATGTGCCTGTTTGAGTTGTTTTTTGTTGGCAGTCCTGCAGAGACAGCTGCCTTGGTCGGGCACATACCTTATGCAGTGCAGCTCGCTTGGGAAGTACAGCTGGAAGTCATCCGAGTTGTAGAGGACGTAGAGGAAGCAGCATCGACCGTCGAATTTGGAAACACTGGACAAAGATGGGTCCAAAGAGGGACGAACAAACGGAGGAAAGAACAAAAACGATCACTCGTGTTTAACTTATATTAAACATTATTCACTATTTTTAAAAACTTGTAGACGTGGAATTTTGGAAAGAGACTCTGATTTACTTGCACTCCCTCAGAGTCCTTAGAGCCCCCCCCCCCCCCAGTAAGCAGTACCCACATGATTGGGGGCGGGGTGTTGATTTCAGCAGGCAGGTGCACACACAGAGAGGCAGACACACTCCCTCGCATGAGACAGACTCTCATGACCTACCTCACACCCCGGACTGCAGATGCTGGGAAGGTCCACTGGTGCAGACCTTTCTGGGAAAAGCATGACATGAGAAACATCAACAGACTGGGTGCAACTGGGGCAGAAGTGCAAGCAGCTACCGCAAGCGAAACATTCCTGAGGAGCGAATAATAGTTTCTGTGTTTTGTGATAATCAAGGTGATCACTTTTTTCCAGTGGCTTCTAAGCAATCACGTGCAGTGTGTCCTGACGGCAGTCACATCTGCCCATAATCACAACAAACGAGTTGTGGCATTGCTCACAGGAACAACAGTTCCAGTGCAGGGGTGTGAACTGCACTTCTTATTACGGTTGGGTGTTAGTGCCAATGTACCTTCTCTGTGGTAACATGCCTCAGTTGAACAGTTCTGCTGTCGTCATCCTCGCTGACGCTCACCATGCTGGGCTGGAACACTTTTGTGGGTTCCAGGATGAGAACCTGCTGGACGTGAATATAGGTGGTAGGTCCGGAACTCCCTCCCATGGAAACTTCCACTCGCAAACCACCAAAGAGCTTCTGAGAAGCTACGCTGAGTCCGGCTGGACTCCTTGTACTAATGCCAACTGTCCCAGAAGACCTTTCATTTTTTTCTCCATGTATTTTTATTCTTCATATTTGTTGCAAAGCGAAAGGCCTCACAGTGCACAGCCCTGAAAAGCATATAAACCACCTCCATGCATCCCATCTCTGAAGGACTAAAACTGTACAGCCATCTGCTTTTATTATTATTATCTTAATTGCACATACACCATCTGTTAATTTGTTTATTTTTCTATCTCAACAATTTCCTTTTCAGGATATTCTGTCTGTAATGTATTAAGATAAATTTGTTTCCATTATGTTTGCTCATCTGCATGTTACCATGTACCACCATATGCACAAGAATAATCTTGTCTTTTAAACACACCAATGCCTGCCGGATGCTTCACACACGTGGAAACTTCTCTCCAAGGTCTGTCGCTACAGACCGCTGCCTGAGGTTTGCTTCTGTGGAAGCCCGAGCTTCCTCTTAACACATGCACATGCACGCGCACGCACACACACACACACACACACACACACACACACACACACACACGTTACTGCAAGTTGGCGTGAAGCCGCACACAGCGTGGAGGGAGACTCAGAGGCCTCACCTGACAGCAGGAGGTGCACACTGTCGGCTTGCAGGCCTGAAGGAGCAGCTCCATCCAAAAGTTGACCAGCTCCTGGTGGGGGTGCTTTGTGGTGTGACATTTGACAAAGTTTTGGTAGATGATGTAGGTCTCCATCACCGACGCCACATACCTGAGGGAGGAGAAACACCTGCAGGCTCAGCAGGGCTGTAGCAGAACCTTCTTCTGATGTTCAGCTCAGCCTGGGAAAAACCCCATTCCTCCAATTGTTCTTCAGGCTTGATATCATAGCAGCTTCCCAGAATCTTATTCACACCATTAAAAATGACTGAATTTCATAATACCAAGCATTTTTATGTGGAATGTGACAACATTAATGCTTTTTAAGAGCAACAATCTGTCAGCACTTGCAATCTTTACGGTTTCCTTAGGCTAGGGCCCTGAGCAGTAACATTAACATGACGTGGACAGGAACTGGTGGGTGCAGGTAATTATAACCCTGACCAGTTAACACTGACAGCAGTTAATTTTCCGCTCAAAGCTCTTTTAAAGCAGCGGTGGTAAATTCAGCAGGATCTAGATCTTTGTCCATGTTCAGATGGTCATAAGTTCAAATCGCATAGCCAGCAGAGTAATCAAGTAACTGTCAAGCATTAGGACAAAACCCTCTAAACTGACCAGAGGTGGATAGTTCAGGTCTAAAAGCTGAAAATCCAGACCGAGATTTTGTTTCAACCAACCACTTAAGATCGAACCAACAGGAAGCGGGATAACCCAGCTGCTGGTCAGCAGTGTACAGCAATCCCACACTCATTTTTGCAAAAACATTGATTGTCTGGAAGGGAGCTCTGAGGGAGCAAAAACACGGACCGGCTGTGGGTCCCCAAGGACCGGATTGGGAAACACTGCTCTAAAATGAATCTCAGTGGTTGATTAACGGACGCATAGACAGATGGTCGGATGGATGACTGACGGCCATAAATCTTACCACATGGGAGCATTTAGCTTATACAGCTTCTCCGATGCCTCCAAAACCTTCTTGTGCTCATTGACGAGCAGGTTGGCCCCCAGGTAAAAGCCCACGTCCCAGTAGTCCTGCATCTTCTCCAGGCTCCCCTTTCTCCCCAGGAGGCTGCTCAAGGTGACCCCTGTGCACACAGCACCAGCAAAAACACGCCTCAGTTTTCCTCCACGCAAACAGAAAGACTCCCTCATTCATAGCCAGGCTTAATCCAGTGCTATTCACACCAAGTAACGCCACTGCAAATTAATCTCGAGATTTTATTTACCTGTTCTTGGGCTAGTTAAGACAGATAAAACACAACGGACAGCATAATACGCTAACTAATCACCACTTAAGCAAGTGAGTAAAGTTTATTTATATAGCGCCTTTCACAGACACTCAGTCACAAAGTGCTTTACATATTAAAAGGGTCCCAGGTCTCTGGGCAGTACATAAATTTATAAAAACGAGGTTAAAACTAATAAAAACAAGTCACAAAAATCCCCAGATACATACCAGTACTGAAGGGCAAGGGTAAAATAGGCATGATAAACGTACAGTAATACAAGATGCTGGCTAAAGTCGGAGTTAAATGAGTTTTCAGCACACATTTAAACTTGTCAACAGAGCCTGTAAACTGCAGGGATACTGGAAGAGCCTTTCAATGTCTTGGTGCAGCAGCCACAAAGGCTTGGTGACCCTGGGTCTCTAAATGTGGACCAGGGACTGTTAAAAATCCGTGAGGGAGCGACTCGCGGTGCCAGTGTGTCGAGGGTCCGTGACGCATTCTGGAGCCTGGTTCTGCAGGGTTCCATGTTAAAACCAGGATTTTAAAATGAACTCTACAAGTAATGGGAAGCCAGTGTAAAGAGATTAAAATGGGGGTGATACAGGAACTCCTATTGGACCTATTTAAAACCCAGCATTATTTAACTAATAACAAATGAGGTTCTGCCACATTGTTTACTTATCTGTATTTGAAATGTTACCGTAATATGCAAAGACTGGAGGGCCAAATTAAATAAGAATGATTAATGATCACTAATTCACTGACTGACTTAATGCAGCCCCATTGTCTCGTGTTACATAACCATTGAATTTTGACTGGCCCACCTACTGCCATCTGGCCACACGGCCACTTTTTCGCGGTCTTAGTCTTGTCTCCGAATCGACTTTATTTCGACTCATGTCTTGGTTTTGGACATAGAGCACTTGAGGTTTTATTTCAAGACCAGTCAAGACCACACATCAAAACGGCTCTATATTTATTACGACAGCTTAGCGGTCATCTGTTTGTTAACCCTGCGAACCTGACTAATGATAAATGTGTTGATTTTCACACCTATTAATCTCAGGCTCGTAATGTTGGATAATAGATTACTCAATCCAGTCATCCAAGTTGCAACATTGTGTACTAAAATATTCCAGGTGTGCACAATGAGGCATAACGTTATTCAGTAAGTATTCAGTACTCCAAAAAAGTTACTGTAAAGGACAAAGCCAAAAAGTAAAGCAAGTACAGAACCATATGTTTTTTTTTTTCTTCATTTTCCACTCTTTCCACCTTTATTCTCCACAATCTTATCAGGACTAGGTGTAAATAAATCAATTCCTTGTGTGAACTTTTCAAGATCGCATTCCGGAGCTCAACATTTGGGATGTTAATTCTCGTGTAATAGTTTTGACCCCGGGGGTTTCAAATTTCCACTCAGAAACTAACAGAAATTAAATATTAAGAATTAAACAATTGTATGTGTGTTCAGAACAATTATAACAGCAGTAATCTGTGTTACCCATATCACGTTCAGCCCGCATTTGACCCATATGGGTTTGCCCAGATCCTGCCCATATGGGGCCCATGTCGTTCAGCCCACGTTTAACTCATATGGGTTTGCCCAGATCCTGCCCATATGGGGCCCATGTCGTTCAGCCTACGTTTAACCCATATGGGTTTGCCCAGATCCTGCCCATATGGGGCCCATATTGTTCAGCCCACATTTAACCCATATGGGTTTGCCCAGATCCTGCCCATATGGGGCCCATGTCGTTCAGCCCATATTGGTTTGCCCAGATCCTGCCCAGATGGGCCCCACATGGGTAAAATGTGAGCTGGGCCAGCCCAGATGGCCCATGTCCTTCCCATATGGGCCCCATATGTGAATGCTACCTGGGACATTTTCCATGAAAAGCACCCTAATAATCCATAAAACATCAATATTATTCACATTTGACAGAAAACAAAGTACATATTTGCTTCTACGATGATCCACACACTACCCTTCTGGAAAACAATATTTATTTTATGATTTGTTTATTTTATTATAAGTCTATAAATAAAGGAATAGAAAAAGACTCAAAATGGGTTGGAGTTCTACTAGAAATAACAACAAACGCAGAAATCTATTTATTAGGAAGACAATTACTTTGAAATTTTCAAGATATTTGTTCAAAAACGTTTGTATATGTATGTCTGATGTCGAGCTCTGTCAAAACAGTTGAAAGAGAACGCACCCAACGTGTAATTAGAATACCTGCCACACGTGAACAAAATGACGTGCTAGTGTCGGTTTGTTGTTTGAGGCTAACATGTCAACCGAAAGTTTCCTTCTTAAATTTCACTTTACCCATCATAGCGTATACAGGCAAAAAAACCATAGCGATAAACATTCCGCATTAGACTCTAAAACCGTCTGTTACGTCTGTGTTTATCCAGTGGATCATAAACTAAACAATGCTCTTCTATTTCAATTCCTTTCAGATGTTATAAAGTAATAAATAAAAAATTCTAAAAATATAAAACAATGCATTGCTTTCTATCAGACATAGAAAGGCCCATAAGGAAACGTCTGCATTCCTACATCATAGAGACTCTAATCCACGCATTTATGAGATTAGATTTAGTGCCTGCAAATTTTTATATTAGATGAGACAAAAAATTGAGAAATTTCAATACACGCAAGTCGTTTTTCCTCATAAGCAGGATGATATCAAGACTGTGTCAGCATTTACACATCAAATTATGACATATCTGAGTAGCCCAGAATGTCCTGAAATCAAAACCATGAAGCCTATGTGGCTAACTCATGTACATAGACTGTAATAAGCCTAAAATCAAAGGGATAGTAAAACGCTCAAAAATGGATAGGGTTCAGAGGGTTAATACAGTACTGTGATTGAAGCAGGACGTTTTACACCCAAAGTTCAAATGCAACCAATAAGGTGTGTCTTACCTGAAAAAAATTTACATCTGTACAGAAGCATTTATATTGAAATTTTAAGAAAAAACGTCCATGGTTCAAATTATGCTGTGACACAAATCTTAGGCCATACTACCTAGACCCAAGATGGTACCTATGCTCCACATTTTACAGTGTGTTATGTAGACTCAAACATATTCCGTTTCTGACTATGGTCTAGCCCTGCCTTGGTCTTGGTCATGTCTCGGTCTCGCCCAGCCTTAGTCTTGGTCTTGTCTCCGTCTCGATACAATCTGGTCTTGGTAATAATTTGGTCTCAGTTTAGGTGGTCTTGACTACATCACTAGCCCGGTGCTGCCAAAAGACTCACCGATTTTCCGCATCTCCATAGAAGTCTCATATTTCTGGCCCGCTGCTATCAGCAGAACCACGCAGTTGATGCCCGAGTGTAACGTTGGCTCTGTTTCAAAGGCCTTGCCGTACCTAGAGCAGAAGGAGAAGGAAATCCGGCGTCAGGATGATGTCAGATGGGAGAACTGAGGATCTTACGTAAAAGACGTCACTAAGTGTCAGTCTGAAGCTGACACTTCCTGAGAAAACAGGGTCCTGGCAATCAAATCAGATTGGAATAGACTAGATATAAGAATATTAAAAATGCATGCAGAATAAAATATAAAGCATATACAATAATGAAGGTAAACGTGAAAACCGCTGTAACCTTGATCAGGATAACCAGTTGGACAATGAAGAATAAACAATAACACATTGTAAAAAAATGAGTCAGCATGCATCTGGGGAAGTAAGAAAAGCCTGCCTAGCTGGATTGTGTGAGTACTATGCATTATTCCTGCTAGTTTTTAGTAGGGCTTATATAATTATTTTGTTGTATTCGATTTTACCTATTTATGTAAGTGCATATTTTACTGGTGCAATTCTGGTTAATGAATTGAAGGGTCTACCATAAGGTACCCACTGGAATCACCTGTAGCTGCTGTGATCTCATCCATATCCATTACACTCAGTGTTACCCTAACTCTTGAGGAATTTATTTCAGTGGGGTCTTAGTTTGGGCTCTGCTCGCCCTCCTCACCAGTAGCAGGCCTGGTCTCGTGCCCGTGGGTCGCTGAGGTTAGAGCTCAAGAAGATGTCCTTGTAGATGCGGCCACAGAGGCAGTAAACGTCCGACGGTACCCGACCCCCAGACTCCACTATGGGGATGATGATGGACAAGGCCTTGTCACGGTCACCTGGGGCGTTCCTCCTGCTCGCAACAAAAAAAGATAAACAAAAAAACACCAAAGCAATTAATCATTAATCACTGCAGGCTGCCTGCAGATTAACACTTTGGGTATGCTGAATGACATTCCATGCAATGCGATATGTGAATGTATCAACAGAAACCAATTCATAATAACACAATTACACAGCAACAGAGAAACACTGAATTAACTTGACGAGGCACCAGGCCGAATAGTTGGTGAATTATCAACACTCTGATGGCTCTCATTGAACAGGGCCGAGTCTGTGGACTGGATCCTGACGGCCGTATTATGGGATGCCGGCAAGTTCAGGAGCAGGTACCTGTTCAGGGCGAATATATAGTGGAACTTGATGTTCTGCTGCGTGGCCACTACACAGGTGGGGAGCTGCATCAGGGTCTCCACCAGGTTAATGACACCACCATGGTCCTGGAGTAGATACCGTGCATGTCAGGCTGCATGACTGATGAGTCAGGTGTACAATAGAGAGGCACGACATGCCATACCAACATGGGAGGTTCCGGTTACTTTCTGGAAGGATGTGATACGTCAATATTCTCTCAGGCGATACAGAAAAAGAAAGCAAAACTCCTTCCAGTATATCTCCACCTGCCAACCGTTGTTTTGAGGGGAAGCCCCTCCTAGTTTCTTCGTTTTTTGTTGTCATTGACGGCTCAGCAGGGTGGGACACCCCCTCACCTGGATATCACGGTAACACAGGAGCAGGTTCATGATGATGTCTGGGCTAAGCTGCTCCATCGTGTCCAGTCGCTTCTGGATCTCGCCCAGTTCGTGGCTCAGGTCGGGGCCAGTGAACCGCTCACGGACGGTCCGGATCTCCTGCCGGATCTTCTCCTGAGAGTACTCGCTGCGGGGAGGATGAGGTGCTCTATTGTCAAACTGATCAGACCTAATCGCTTCCCCCCTCCCCAACTGGTGGTAGGTGTGCAGGGGGAGGTCAACCCTGCCAAAGCAACGTGGAAGCAGGCCTCAGGACTGGACCCACCTGTGGTGGATCTGCACGTTCTCCAAGAGGTGGATGAACTTCTCCACCAGTGGGGTGAGCAAGGGCTCCAGCTTGATCCTAGGGATCAGCAGCTCCTTGATGCCCGCTGCTGTGCCAGCCTCGCAGGTGAACGCCTTGCCTTGGGGTGACACCAGGTACTGGATAAAGGTGTAGGTCCCACATCCTTCCTGCAGGACAACACCCACACATAGCTGTGAAAACATGGCTCCAGTAACAACAAATCAGAGGGAAAACTAGTTAAAACCAAAACAAAGAATATCAGCTGATAACGTTCTACAAGCAGATAATGTTTTGGTCCATGCATGACCACACACAGGACAAGGGAGGTGGATGACGTTTTAGTCCCACACCAAAATGAAGATGAATTAAACACCACATCTCTGACAGCCCAAGACTTCTACACAGTACAGTTTATTGTTCTCTTCATTTCTGTTTGCTACTCCACCCAAGACAGTCACCCAGAATTCTACATAATCAAACAACACAATAAACATATATGTGTTAAAGAATAGGGGATGACTTCATTCGGCATTGTTTTAACACTGCACGCGACTTTAAAAGTCACATCCTGCTTATAGATCCGAATTTCGCGTCGCTCTTCGGATTTGCTGATAAGAATTCCGCAGTATGTCGGTTATCAGGTCACATTTTCAAGAACAGGGCCTGAGTACTACTAAAATGAGCAACCTACAGCAAAGCGATTTTTCAGGAAACCGCCGTCGGGAACATGTCGTCATACAAAGTGGATAGCAATACTTAAATTTATATTTTATATCACATTTACCAGACATAGTCATGACGCTTTTAGCAGACGATTTTGTTCGCTTTATTCGAGTGAGGCAAACAGCACCTTACAAACACATGGCTGTCAAGCAGTCAGGTGGGCATAATTACCCACAGACAAGTGCGAGCAATATTGGAGTAAGAACTACACATCATCTCCCACAAAGCAATAATCTGCTATTCAGTCAACCCAAAGTGCAAAAATGAAACGGCTCGTTGCCAGCACTGAAGAAAGCAGAAGGAATCAAAGATGAGAGTGGTTCAGAAATGCATGTAGAGTCAATAGTAAGAGCGGAAAATTAGTAACGTTTTCAGGTGATTGAATATACATTAGATCTGTACCCTCAAAGTGAGCAGATCGCCCCCCTGCTCGCTGCAGTACAGGATGACGTTGTTGGTCATTTGGAAGCTCTCCCTCACGCCCAGGTGGTAGAAGAGAGACTGCTGACAGGAAGAGTCGCTCATCTCCACCACGGCCACGTCTGAAAGGCGAAAACCAAACCATTACCAGCCCGATCGTTCACCTGGATCAGGTCCGCGAAAGGCGAGAAAGTGAATTTCACAAGGAATCAAAGATATTTGGATGCTTAAATTAGCTGCAATGTGGTGCGTGTGTGCTTCCACCCGCACAGCGCTGTCTTCTTAGATTACAAGACCTTCTGCCTATACAGTACATGGTCTCCCTGTCTGTACTTGCCTGAGTTGTAGAATGTGTCCAGGACATCCGGAATGCTCAGCACAACTTTATCCAAAGGGACACTTTTCAAAGAAGCGTGCGCTTCTTCGCAGGCTTTCTGCAGGCATGCCAGCGCTACGTCCTCACCGGTCTCGGGCAACGACGCACGGGGGACCACGTAGACTACGGTGACATTTCTGGTCCGGCTGTGTGTGGAGGCGACGATCACGTCCTTGTTGGATATATCCACCACCATTTGGTCCTGCCACATGCTTCCAGCCGGCAACGTTTGCTCTCTTTTTCCGCGGTCCGTCGTGGCCATTCTCACATCGTGCCGCACAGCTGCCTGTCTCACGAATGAAACCTAAAGTATAAACTGATCACCTTCCGCGCTTGACCATGTTATCCCAGATTCCTAAGCTAACTCGAGTCCCTAGGACGTCCGGGGATGCGCCGCCCCCGCGAAACGCCTCCTAGCTCCGTGCGACATCTGCCGCCTTCAAACACACCTTTCCCACCGCAAAATGTGACCTGGACAGATCAGCACGTGCATATATGCAAACAAGTAGTGTTTTATAAATATAATACCGCCAAGGCACAGAGCGATATTTATTTTTTAGTTATTTCAAGAACGCGCACATCGGAAATATGAAACCCTTAAACAAATTCTGGTTGCCTAATCACCGTCAGCCAGTTATTTAAAAAAGCCTTTACAAAGTTATGTAATATATCTGGTTTTATGATGTTAAGGATGGTTTCTATTTATGCCGTTTATAAAATCGTGCGCTTTGGGATTAAACGGTCGCAAAAGTGTAACAGAAACTTCGGCGGAAGTACAGCATTTACACAAAGACAAGTACCAACTTACAGATCCACGCCCGTATTTTCATAGAGAAAGGAATCGTGGCGTTTTTTTTTTTTTAATTTCTACTGCGGCGCTTAAGTCAAACTTTTCCTATCAGTTTTACGCCAGAAGATGTAAATTTTGACACTAGTGTCCCCCAGTGGCTGCTTGCCGCCATATCCTACAAGATAAGTAGGATTCCAGTGAAGTCACGCATCCGCTTTTCAGATGGTTATCCAATACGGGATCGCAGAGGGGGACACTATAGGGAGTTCAGCGACGTCAGTTCACATTCATGATTTTTGATCGTGAAGGACCTCAAGAACACACCATACTCAACATACAGGTCAGAGACAGGTACAAACCACCATGAAATTACTCGACTACTCATGCTGCTATAAAAAGATCTTAGTCACTGGGATAAACAACTAAGATCTGTGATACTCCGATCCTTTATGACTCCTTCAAAAGCTGTTTCCATGACAGGTTTGTTCCAGCCCTATAGAGACTCGGATGACCAGAGCTGCCGAGTGTTACAGCACTAAGGCAACTAAGCTATTTTGAGCAATAACTATTTTGTATAACCGGTTAAGATTGCTAGGTGGTTTATTTTAACTAGTGGAAACACTTGAACTGAATGTTAAGGGTAAGGTTGAGCATTTTTAGAATGTGTCATATTAACATGAAGATGGTACACACGTACCCCCATTTCCAAAAAACAGTTGGGACACTGTGTAAAACATAAATAAGCACAGAATGCAATGATTAACAAATCATATAAACCTATATTTAACTGAAAATAGAACAAAGGCATCATCAAATGCTGAAACAAAGAAATTTAGTTGTTTTATGATAAATTCAAGCTCAATTTGAATGTGATAACAGCACATTTTTAAAAAATGAGAGAGGGGCATGTTTACCACTGTGTTACATTACCCCTTCTTTTAATGACAGAAGTTTTGTAAGTGAAATGTTGTCCCATTCTTGTCTGATACAGAATTTCAACTCAGCAGTTCGGGGCTCCTTTGTTGTATTTTTCATTTCATGATGTGCCAAATGTTTTCAGTGGGTGACAGGTCTGGACTGCAGGCAGGCCAATCTATCACCCGGAATACGGAGCCATACTGTTGTAAGATGTGCAGAATGCAGTTTTTTAGGACCTTACCCGGCACTGAAAGCAGTGTTATCCCTCTGTATTTACCACAACCCATGCGATCACCCTTCCCTTTCCAGATAGTGACTACAAGTCCTGTTTTCCAGTCAGTTGGGATGATGCCTGACTCCCAAATGGAAGCAAAGATTGCCTGCAATGCCAGGAGGACAGCCTTACCACCAGCCTGGAGTTCACCCCGGATACCACGGAACCCTGTGGCCTTCCCCACCTCCAGTCGATTCACCACCAGTGCAATCTCAGTGAGATTGGGTGGTTCACAGCTGATTGGAGGATCAGCCTCAGGAACCGCTGACCCAGAGAAGTCCAACATCCTAGCTGGAGGGTCAGCTTTAAACTGCTCAAAGGAGCGGGTCACAGCTGTGCTGTCATCAATAAGGATCTCCATCACCCACCCTCACTGCAAGTCTCTGAGGAACAGATTCAGATGTACATAATGCTTTGATTCCTCTGTAAGCAGGATGTGGGCCACTAGACCGCAGAAGGTGCGTCACCTGCTCACGGATTCGTCTAACACGTGCCTCCTTATCTGCCCTCAGAGCCCTCACAGCCTTCCTTGTCAGTTCCTGGTACAGACTGGAATTGCCATCAAGTCATGCGCTGTGACTTGTCTCGATAATATCCAGAGTGCCCTGCAAGGCGAAACACTTCCTTCTGGGATCACTGGCAACACCAACACAACCCTCGGCGGCCTTATCACAGAAGGTCTCCCGCATCAAATTAGAGTCAGCAGTCACACCCAAGTCCGCAAGTTCCTCAATCTAACTGCATGCAAACTCATCAGCTTGATGTTGGAGTCTGCACAGAGGCTTAACCCACTGAGACACACGCTGCCCTACAATCGTCTTACTGACCTGTTACCTATTAACCTAATTAGGTAACATATTCAACCGGATGTTTTGTTTTAGCTTTACACAATTTTACACAATTTTGTTGTCCATCTCAACTTTTTGGAAATATGTTGCTGGCATCAAATTCAAATTGAATATATGTCATAAAACAATGACATTGTTCAGTTTCAACAATTGATATGTCTTGAACTAAATATGGGTTCATATCATTAGCAAATCATTGCATTTTTCCTTTAGTTTTTGAAAATTAAGTTGTATACGAAAATTCTACTTTATTTTACTTACCTCTCTACTAATACTGTATTACCTTATTTACAAGCGTCAAGGCTTTTTGCAGGTTATCGTTAAACCAGTGCAACCCTACAGGACTTTAAATATCCAAACTTATATTCCTTAACTATTTAAAAATCACTGCAGTTTCTAACCAACCTGGGTTGCGTTTCCCAAAACCTCCCGTTAGCAACTTACGTAGTTGGACTCATTCAGTTGCATGGCTCCAACTATGTAAGTTGCTAATGTAGTCAGCAACCATGCTTTTGGGAAACGTACCCCAGAACAGGACATATACTGTACACTGTTAGTCAGACTGAAAACAAACAGAAACACCATTTTGATTCCACTGAGGATTAAATAACTTACCCAGATTAACAACAATCTTTATTTACAAAAGAAATATTAAAAAACCCAAATATATACTTAAACTTCAGGTGTTCAAAACCATAAAAATTACTTGCAAATGAAATTACCTAGTAACCTGCGGAGCCATTCAATGATTCCTGAAGATTCAAAGTAACCCATTTTTTTCCCAACTCAAAATATCCTGTACAATGGGAAAAATATATGAACTGATGCATACATATTGCACTATATAAAGCAACAGTTAATTCTGCATACAGGGTTACAAAAAGAGAAGCAAATTTAAACTTTATTCTTAAAAAAAATGAAATCTTTCTTCTTTTTATCACAGCCGCATATTTAACCGATAAATGACGGTCAGGACCCGTGATCTTGGTGGAGGTGGTGATGTGTGAACTTCTGGGTCAGCGATCATTTCTGTATTCACAGTAACTTATGCGGGTGGCTCTTCAAAGAGCCCGTAATCAAGAGTTTGGTTCGGAAAAATATTTTATTACCATCTGTGCGGATGCTGATCTACTGGTTTAAAGGGTTTAACGTTCAAGCGAACGGGACAATAACTGTCACTGTACACCAGTCAGCCATCAATAAGCGAACTACTGTACTTACATACAACGACCTGAGTAGTTAAAAAGGGAAAAAAAAAACTATATTGTAAGGGACAGAGGCTCTTCCCCCTAAGAGTCCTCGCAATGCCCCGCGCCTAACCAGATTCTGGATCGATTTTCCGCAATGGCCTTGAGAAAACCCAACTTCACGCAGTCTCGTGTCTCCCCGCGATCGCTGCCATCTCACTCGTCCACACCCTCGTCCTCCTCGTCTCGCTTCTCGTCCACCTCGGTTGTGTCAGAGAACTCGTGCAGCAGGACGTACTCGCGGCTGCTGAAGCCAAACTTCAGCACGTCCTTCTCCTTCAGCTCGTAGTAGCGTTGCGCCTCGATTCGCTGGTTATTCAGGTACGTGCCGTTGCCAGATCCCAGGTCGATAATGTACGGCTTCACCTTCCTGCCCATGGTCCCATCTGCTCGCGTGAACTCCACCAACCTAGCCACAAAACAACATTCACTCAACTGGTCAGGGCTGACAGAATCCCCACATCCTGTTTATACGTGAATAAATAACCCAGTTGGTTTTGATTTGCTTTTTCTGATCTATCTTTATCCTTTATCTTTCACCGAACATTTACACAACGGATCGTCCAGTCATACAGCTCCAGCAACTTTCCCCATTGCTCACCTGTACTGAAACACGGCATGCTGTTTGGAGCAAGAGGGGTGATCAATGGGGATGTCCGCGATCTTCCTTTGCCGGCCCAGCAGGTAGGCGCTCTGTCGGTGGATGTACATGACGGGCAGCGGCTCGTCGTTCTTGAAAGGGTACAGCCGCCACCTCCGCTTGGGTATGCGCGCCTCGGGGGGTTCATTGTATTTAATCACCACCCCCCTAAAGGTGTTGGTATCTTCTACGAGGGCACCAGAGAGCTCGAAGTTGGGTTTCTCTTTGTCTGGCACTGGGGCCCCGCTGTCCGCCTGCGAGCCAAAGGGGGGGCTGTCAGGAGCATCCTGGCCTCCAGCCTCCATGCACTGTCGCTGCTCCCTCCTCCGCTCATCGTGCCTCTCCCGCTCAGCCTGCTGCTCATGGAAAACCCGTGCGTCTCTGTCCCTCTGCCGCTCCGCTCCCTCTCTCCCTCCTCGCTCTCTGTGCCGTGGCCGCTCAGCCTCCCGTCCACCCCGTCGCTCATCCTCGCCATCCCTGCGGTTGTGCCGCCTACGGTCCTCTTCCCCGCAGTGGTTGTCCCGTTCCTAGAAGGAATGTGGGAAAATGGACTATTACATCAAAAGGCACAAAGAAAACTGCTCCTTCTTAACAGCGCTACCTCCTACCTTAATTCATACAAAACAAATACAATGTTACAAAAATTAGTCAAGTGGGAACATCTTGTCACACTAACCATATTCGGCACAATGCATAAGGTGACAAGAAATAGTGTTCCCCATGACTGCAAGGCCACATATGTGCATAGACACGATAAGAGCAGAGGAATAAAAAAAAAATGACACAAAGTAAATATGAGCAATGATGGAATATTTGCAATGGGCAATGACTGAAGCAGCAGAGAACGTGAGTGGTATGTAGAAGTAAATAAATATCACAAACAAATAATACCGGTGACAGTGGCAGTAAGGGCACAAATGGCAACGAAGGGACAAAGGGCTGGTGGGGGGAGTGTTATGGTGTGTTCCTTTTGAGAGTCAGAAATTTCAACTGGAACACCCCCCTGAAGTCGATACTCTGACTCGGAAAGTCAGAAAATCCTCTGCAACCCCAGCCTCAGAATTCAACATGGCTGCTCCCTTCATCTGAAGTGAAAATTGTGGTTATATACTGTTTATTAGCACTAAGGTCTTATTTATGTCTCATTAAATCAGTCATGCACACAGCATATCTATGGACATGGCGCTATAATGTTTGTATGTGTAAAATACCATGTAATGTGCCATCAATTGGTATTGCTAAATGGCTGAACCTGGCTAGATCTGGTATTGCTAAATGGCTTTCTGACTTGTACTGGAAAGTGGTTCCCCAGCCCCTACTTCCAATCTCTGAGGTAAATGGAACGCAGCATTAGTGTAAATTTCAAATCTGTGGGGAGGGGGCAGCAAAGAGTTCAATGTCTGGATGACCACGGGAAAAGCTCTACAGAGCTTGAGCGAGCACAACTATAAGAAACACTATGTGCATCTGTATCTGCAGCAGCTCCTCCGACGATGGATTACTAGTCCTCGGACAACAAACTGCAGCTTGTGATACAATCTTCATATCAGTTCTTCGAATTACCCGTTTTATTTTAACATCACTGCCACGTGGGGGGCTTCGGCTCCGTTTACGCCGGGGGGAACGGCTCTCCCTTCGGCCTGACGACCTGTCCCCCCTCCTGGCTGGTGATCTATTCCAACAAACAGCAAAAAAAAAAAAAAAAGATGCAAGTGAATCCCTGACAGTTAAAAGTACTCATCTAGACAATGTTGTTTTTTTTTTTTTTTTATAAAAATCTCAGTCTTATTTAAATAAGACAGCAACAGGTGGTGGTGGCTAATGGCATCAACTAATAGTCTGAAGATGCGTTTATTTTAAAGCACAAATAGGACAATGGTTTAAAGCGTCAGTAAAGCAACAACATACCTGAATGACTGAAAAAATAATTGTCCATGACAGTTCCAAGAATATAAACAAGTTCACTTTCTCAAATTGGCATTAAGAAAACGTATTCCTACTGAACATAGGTTATAAAAATCACCTGTAACGAAGCCTTGTTGTGTGGAGACCGCCAACTAACTACTTATAAGTATAGGAAAAAAAGAGGACCCTATTTGCTATATCACATTTTATAAAACTGCTATTGACTCGAAGTTATTTAACACCCACTTGCTGGCTCGCCTCCTCTGCGGCACCGGACTTGCGCTGCCTCTGTTAGATCCAGAACTCGAGCGGCGGGATCTCTGCGGCCTAGCCGGACTCAGCTTCTCCTGCTTGATTCTAATCTTCGTTTCCCGAGGCGAATCATGGCGTCTGTGTCGTCTCTCCCTATCCATCTCCTTGACGTGTCTAAATGCTTGGTCGTGTTTTCGATATAAGGTTCATAACACGAACATTATATATGCAAATATTAACAACAACCAAGCTTCACAACAAGACTCGCGCTTTCCGCGAGCTGAAAGACTTCAGCCCGCGAGTTCCGTTTCCGGTTCCGGTTCCGTTATAAAATTCTTCCGATCATGTTCTCAAAACAAGCCCCTTAGTTCTGCTTTACAGAAGTCTGTAGAGGACATGCGTAAACTTTTTTCTTTTCCTTAAGCTTATCTCGAGATCACGACTTATTTTTCTTGTGATCTCGACATAACCAAAGTCATTATCTCGAGATCACTAGTTATTTTTTTCTTTTTGAAAGCTTACATCTTTCAAACATCATCCGGTAACCATGGAGACTCTCCAGTTGGTTGGTAGTGAAACTGACTACTCGTTCAGGTTCACTATAATTTCTCCGACGGTATAGCTGCAAGTTTCTGAGCCTCCTTCACAACTGACGAACACTGATATGACAATTGTCTAGCACCGACAGACACACTGTTATTTCCTCGTATCCATGATTCGGTGCAATATATCTCGACTTTTTCCCCACAGTTTGAAGTCTAACTTTTACAAACAAGTGCAAAATAACTTATATTCCTGTACAGAGATTTTCTTATTTTATTTTTATTTTATTTATTAGAATGTTTAACAGTGCTCTAATTTGTTTCAAACTTCATTCCTATTTTTATAGCCTACTTCTAATGTATTGTTCTTGTTTTCGTGTCTATGTGTGATTGTTCAGTCGCAATGTGAAGAATTTCCTCCTTTATTAGTAAAGTTTTCTGATTCTGATTGGGACAGTCCACGATCGAAGTAAAATCTGATGCATTCGTCCATGAGGATAATACTGAACTTGTCGTGAGATCACGGGAAAGTAACTTGGGTTATGTCGAGATCACAAAAAAAAAAGTTGTGATCTGGAGAAAACGGCATTGGTTATGTTGAGATCACGAGAAAAATAAGTCGTGATCTCAAGATAACGAAAAGACAAAAGAAGTTGATGCATGTCTCTACAGACTTACGTACTGCTTCTACACTGCACTACTGCAAAACTAATCAAGTAATTTCCAAAACAGCTCTTGTGATTCTGATTAGATTTTTTTGTAAGTTTCATTTCAATAACTTAAAATATTCAATTATATTTTTATAACTATATTTAACTAAATACCTTTGTTTCATATTAATGGATGATATCCTGGGCTGACACGTTGGGGTAGCTGTTGGCCGTACCGTATATCCTGTAGGACACCTCTGAGAGCAGGCGTCTCTGTAGTCATGGAAACAGCACCACACACTCCCACGAAACTCTCCTGCGTGTGTTTTTGGGAAGCACCGAGTGTTTCATTTTAATTATTGTTTTAATAATTGAAATGATTCCCCCAGTCGACTCGCTACTGAAATACGACAATCCTGTTCTGGTGAGCAGGAACACAGAAAAGAAATCATTCAAGGTAAAACTCCAGACTGAAATAAAACAGCCCCGATTGTGTTTGAAAGTATGTATAATTAGGGTAGTGTTTTATGTAAAACATCCTATTTGTGCCTACTGCAATGTTGAAAAAAATGTCTTTTTAAATAAGTACAGGTAAAAGTAAAATGAAAAATCACAACATTTTATGTTTGTGGATTGTTAAACTCTGTATAAAAATATATAAGAAGTAATTTTTAAGATCGGCCTCGTGTTGACGTTCTCTTTTTAAATTACCAACCATTGGCAACCAAGTCATGAATGGTATTGTAAGAAGGGAACAGGTAGAGGATGGTTGATGGTGATCGTGCATATATATAGCCGAGCACAGTAGGTAACAAATAGTAAGTCGTAGAAAATGTTACTGTACTTCATGTTTATCTTATCGACATATTTGTTTCTCAACACTATTTTATCATCTAAACAGAGGTTTATTAGTTTAAAATGAACAACAATGCAAAAGGCACCCAACTAAAAACGCACACCATAGCTATAGCATCGTAGCACTTTTGCGTCATACGATTGTCAGATGAAAGAAAATAACATACAAGTGTACTCCGTCTATTAAAGACCACGACTATATCATCATAATAAGCATCGTTGTATTCTGTCAGCACACACAGGGGGGAGTAGCCTATTAAGTGTCTCCCTTTTCATGTGACATTTGGCTCTAAAAAGTTATTACCAAACAAGTCATGCATCATATAATCATATCTAGCCTCATTCAAAAGTGTGTTCATTAAAAATGGCCGACTCTCACTTTCATTTAAAAGAGCTGAGAGGAAGAGCCAGTTCATTCGAGAAATACCCATCTCTGGTGCTGGCCTAGGAATGCGTGAATTCTGGTTATCATTTGGACAAACTTTACGACCAAAACGTCAAGTACACTTAATGCTTCCAAACTGCTGCAGCTTTTAAATTTGCCTTTGGTTAATGATGTCATGTCTCCCTTCAATATGCCAATGGTAATAAAGGCCTTTACACTGTGACTCAGGCCAGGAACTTGAAAGCAAGCCTCCAGTTGCCCGCTGTAACTGGGCCAGTGCCCCCAAAACCTAAGAGCCCCACCGCTGATTCCATCAGGCAGCAAACCGAGGAGGTTCTGGACATCATCCTGCCACCCAGGTACCTCCGAGTCATCTTCAGATGCAGCTCCCGGCTACCGGCACACAGCCTGGTTAGCGAGGCCTTGTTGTCTTTGCAGGGAATGGACGGAGAGTGACCAACTGTGGAACCAGAGGGTCTCCAGTGCACCCTGCACACGCGTGGATGTGATACACCTCCAGGAGCAGCTGGACCTGAAGCTACAGCAGAGGCAGGCTCGGGAGACGGGCATCTGTCCCGTCCGCAGACAGCTCTACTCCCAATGCTTTGGTACATTCCGGGTTAATTGCTGTAACAATAAAATAAAATAACCACTTAGTAGCTAAGCTCATCTCATACAGCTGTCAGGGCCCTCGAGTCTCACGCAGTGACTGTGAGACACACACATTTCAACCAATCCACACGCTCACACGCCACACCTTGTTACTCACGCTGAGAAATAAGGGATAACGTCCACCAAAGTGTCCCATTATATAGAATTATTGGACGTGGCGCGGGCATACGGAGGGGAGTTTTCCGCCGAGTTCTTAGCTGTCCCGAATTATACAGCATCAATAGCCATCCACCAGCCAATCAGAAAACAGCATTTGCTGCTTCCTGGCAAATCCCAAAATACGTTACATGTGATCTCACTGCAAGCACGTTATTACACACACGTTAGTGCACACAAGGTGGAAGAGCAAGATCCGATGCATGCAGTAGGCGGGGTGCTCAAGTCTCACGTTTGACCGTGAGACACACGCCCCGCCCTTAATGTAATCTCACTCCAAACTTTTGATGAAACTCGAGAGCCCTGCATCCTTGTCTTAGCCTATCTTCTCACGAGGCCTCGCCGTTTCATTGCAGATGAGTTGATCCGACAGGTGACCATCAACTGCGCCGAGAGGGGTCTCCTCCTGCTTCGTGTCCGGGACGAGATCCGCATGACCCTGGCCGCCTACCAAACGCTGTACGAGAGCAGTGTGGCGTTTGGCATGAGGAAGGCCTTGCAGGGCGAGATGGGCAAGTCCGATATGGAGAAGAAGGTGCGGTGAGAGATGACTGTGGGTATTCTCACTGACTTCAGATGGCCTGTTGAACATGGAGAACAATAAACTGCAGGAAATGAGGAGCAGGGAAGAAAACCATCCAAGATTACAGAAGTAGAATAAAGAAACTAATGAACAGGGGTTTAAAGTAACTAATTCTATCTCAGTTTGGGGGAGAGAAATTTATAAACCCAATTTGCATGTCAAGTCCTGTCTAATGAAGCCATGAAATAATTACAAGAGCACTAGTCGATGGTCTGGTCCTTTGTTGGAAACGTGCAGATTGAGCAGCTGGAGAAGGAGAAGAAAGAACTGGACAGGCAGGTGAACGAGCAGAGGGCCAGATGCGAGGCCGTGGAGAAGCGGGAGGCCGAGCGGCGGCAGGCCGACGAGAAGAAGCATTCGGAGGAGATCCAGTTCCTCAAACGGGCTAACCAGCAGCTTAAGGTACACAGGCACCAGGGCTAAGAGCCAGACCTCCTTCCAAAGCCTGCAAGCCACCCAGTTCTGCTGACTCACCTCACACTGCTGCTCAGGTTCAGTCACAGCTCCTGGATGCCCAACTAGCAAACCAAATCCATAACCTCGCATTAAACAATGCATCATTTGCGTGCCTAGACTATGTCTAGACTAAGCCTAGCTGGCATGCACTGGGAATGCTAGATATGTCTCTGCTTTCCATCTCACCCTTAACAATTAAATATGGACAGACTGCTACACTTTAGCACTGTCACAGTCACAGTGTCTCCACACGGAGATGAGTCCAGGGTCACACAGCACCTGGAGAAGATTTCGTCTCTCTGTAGTAGCTTAAATGTATTTAGATAGCAAGCGATTTTCGGGATTAGACTGAATTCCACTCTCCACATGTCTTTCGCAGACGGCTGCACGCACCTGGTTCAAATACACCATCTGTGTTCTTCATTTGGCTGAAGTTCAGTCAGCTTGATAACTGCTGGGGCACTAACTGTCTATTGATAATAACGTGAATTAATCAGATAAAGTTCACTGTCCACGACTGGATTTTACGAGGTACTACTTGGTTTTTAGGAAACTTAAAAGTACAAACAAAAAAGTTACACACACAGAATGAGAACAGAACACAGGTTAGCTCTACGGTGACCAAGAGTTCGTCAAAATCATTGCTTCTCTTCACCAAATTCCATGAATGCTGATACCTGTCCGCAGCATTCTGTGTTCTCCACCTGGGTTCTACATGGTCCTCAGGTGTGGTTCACTGAGGGACAGTTTGTCCCATTCGTGTCACCTGCCCACTTTCACCTGTGCTTTTTTCCCCAGGTCCTGCTTGACGGACTGGTAGCTCCAAAGAATTAAACTGTTCTGAAGCAGAAGGTCTGTCTGTAATTCCACCAGCCACTGTTTACATTTCAAATAATTAGAACATCATACAACGTTCAGTTTCCACTTCCTGTTAATAAATGAAGCATGTTTTTTTCTTCACTCACTGTTTATTTATCCCTCAGCAAAACAAATACACGATTTAGAGGGAAAAAGGGATGTTTTGGTCATGCAAAATCTATCTTCATGATTTTTTATTAGATGACTGTTTATTTTTCTTAATGAAAAATACATTAAATGCGCATCCCAGTGTCAGTAATGCTGTCATAATCGCCACTCCTTTTGCCGCACTAGTTTATAAAATTTATAAGGTGTTTTAAAGTGCAGTTGTGAAACGGAGCTATGAGGGCCAGACATTCAGCTGCCAAGTGGCATCACCTTCCACGCCCCGTTCACGCCCAAACCCTTTCCTTCCAAAATGGTCTCGTCATCAATCAAGGATACACGCGAGAAGCCATTAAAAGTGGTTTATTTTACAGGGCAGGCAGCCACGGGGTCAGCGCCGGCCCCGCTTGGTCTGCTCGGGCCTGCCAGTGGGGGCCCGCTTTTTGTTCTTGTTCTTGTTCTTGACGTTGTGCGTTTCGTAATAACGTACTCCCACCTTCTTCACCTTCTGTGCTCGTTCCTGTCTCCTCCGCTGTACGGGGGGACAACACGAGAGAGATTGAGCGTGGGTTCCCTACGTCTGGGATGACGTCAGCGAAACTCTACAGTGTGTCACATGGTGGGGGGGTGGGGGGTTGGTACCTCTTTGCACGTCAGCCTGCCACCACGTCCCGTCAGACTCTGGCCATCGTCTTCCTCTGCCTTCCTCTTTCTGCTGGTCTGTGTCTCAGCTGTGGGCCCAGAGAGTGAGACAGAGAACATCAGGCGGGGTATCCGGCCCTGTGCAGATGTCCCACCAGAAGGCCACTTTCACAGAATTACATATTTCAAAACTACATCTAACAAGAAAAAAAAAAGAAAAGAAAATCAGGGAAATGAAATGTTCCAAACGTGAAAGATGTGGCAAGTCACCAAATCATTCCAGAGGTGTAAATTTCACATTTCGGATTAGGACCTGGAAACCGACTCACGTTTGTCGGGAAATGCCAGGATCAACTATTCATAAAAAGGGGGGGGGGGGTCAAAATGTTAAGAAAAACACAATGGGACAGTTTATGGGGAATTAAGACGGACATCAGTGTCACGGGGTCCTACCTACACAGACTGTGACAAACAGCACAGCACAGTTGCTTTTCTACTCCTGGGCGGCACTGTGACCAGACGGAAAGTTCTGGAATGTGAAGAGCCTACCAACACCATGTGCCTCACCGCTATGTGGTGTCAGGCATGGGAGATTACTTTTCTGATTTAAAATTAAAAATAGAAGGATGGATTTTTTTGATTGATGTATTGGGGAAGATGTGCAGGATAGAGAGATCTTTCTGGGGCAAATTTCACACAAATCCACACAAGGCAGATGCAGCCTTTAAACTCTCCTTATTTTTCTTAGTTCAACGCCCAAAAATAAAACTGTACATAAAAAAATAGCTGGATCCAGGCAAAGAAATTCACCCTGCAGTGTAATCTGGACCCCTCTTTTCATATCTGGCATTAGATTTGAGTAGGAATCAGTTTTCAGGGACTTTCCAAATTTTTTTTTTGTTTTTAGTTTTTAGAATTAAAATTCATTGCAAGGCCCTGGAGATTTACCGTCGCCTGCTCAATGGCCTGCCATCTTTTGCTCATGGTGCATTTAACTGGCCAGTGTCCCGCCTCAACAATCATAACCACACGAACCCACAATAATCCACAAAAAAAAAAAATAAATCAAGCATGGTTATTATGCTTATAAAGGTAACATCGGATGGTCTTTTTGCAAAATCCTAATTTTTAAACTTTTCCAGATGTTTTATGACAATAATCTATTTTAAGGCTTTCAAGGATCTGTAGGAATCCTGAGACTGTCACCTGCCTTTCAGAAACATCCCCGTTTATACAAGGACCAGAACTTTGGCCCATCAGAACTCATGGTACTGCTGATTCTCATGGAAACTGCATTAAGCTTTGACGCGAGACTCGCCTTTCGCCGACGGCTGGCTTTCCGTGTGCGTGTACAGCCTCTCCGTCAGTGACTTTGGAATCCTGTAACAACAGAAAGTTACTTCACGTGTCACTTTATCGCTCACCACTTAACTTTGATTAAGGAACTTTTTAAAAATTGCTCTGAAGTCTATTCAAAATGCAAGAAAAAACAAAAATCACAAAACAAGCAATAAAGTGTATGTTTTCAGCTCAGAAGATCTCTGCCATGCGTGGAATATGCCTATTACGAGACCGTTTGGGACAGGGAGACACACCGGATAGCTGAGAACCTCTTGCACTTGGCTCGGCTCAGGAACTGTTTGTACTTGGCGATCTTCTGGTCCAGCTCTTTGACCACTTGCCGCGAGTCCTTGACCTCAGCCTTGGCTGGGGCAGCTTTCGGCTCCTCTGCCTTCTCACTCTCGTCCTCGCCATTCTCACTCTCTTCGCCCCCATCTGGCCCATCACTCCCCACATCTTCCTCTTCTGACTGCTCTTCCTCCTCATCCGAGAAGTCCGACACCTCCACGGGGACCAGGTCCTCCTCTGTGAACTCTGGGCCTACGTTGATCTTCCCGAAGTTCTGCCTGACGTTGGTCAGGAGTTTCGGCACCTGCTCACTCTTCGGACATGAGTCAGTCTGGTCCAGACCCTCCGTCACCTCCGTGGGGGTCACCTCTTGCGAGTCCCCGTCACTGGTCACCGCTCCTACATTCCCTAATCTTTCCTGACGCTAAAGAGGAAAAAATGGTTTAGGAAAGACCCATTCAAAGATTTTCCTTAAGAGTCATTTATTTACCAACTTTTAGTATCACTTTATGGACAGTAGGGGGCAGGATAACTACGACTGGAGCAAAAGAGCAGATTTCAAAGGAGGAGTGTTATGCAATGCAGACTGCATAGTGACGGCAAATGAGGCGGCCCCCACCTCCTCCTCCGTCTCCGTGAGGGGGGGTTTCACAAAGAACGGGATGCGACCCCTCTGCCAGTCGTTCAACACCATTTTGGACACCGTAGGCAGATCTGGCTCACCCCCCTGGGACACATGGAGAGAGTCAAACGTCACACAGGGCCGATTTCACGCCGCAAACTGGGCTTTCCATTACTGACCCCAGTTCCTTCCCAGGATGGGGTGGCAGGATTCACACTGCCCTCTGGTTTACGGAGAAAAACGATTAAGAGCCAGAGTGAGGCCCTGGACTCGGCGGAGGGCAATCAGGCAGGACAGACCTTTAGGAGTTTCCCGGTGCGAAATGCCAGCTTTTCCAGAAAGTCCTCGGGTGACGTCCAGCATGGGACTCGATACGTTTTCTGGATATACTCCGGTTTCGCCCGCTCCAATACAGCCCCAATGTGCTCCTCTGGGTTCTTGATCTTCTCCACTTGCACCTGCCGGACAAATGTTTGCATCGGAACCAAATCAGAGGAAAATTAAATCGTTTAATGCCATCATAGATACTACCCACAGGGACACAAAATATTTATTACGTCTGTGCATACACTGGAAATGTTGTTATTCTCATAAATATTATATTGTATATGGACACAGTTTTTAGAGTGTCAAACACACTCGGTCTGCACGAGGGAACTCACCACTCCTTTGAGCACGATGTCCGTTTCACTGTCCTCTGAAGGATACACGACTCCGGGACAGTCGATCAGAAATATACGTCGCATCAGTGTGATGTACTGCCACACCTGGGAGAAGAGAGCATGATGACGGGCAGGAAGGGGGCAGGAAGGGGGCAGGAAGCGACAGCACCAGGAACCAGGAGCTGGTTTCAAAAACCTCACACACTTCCCTCATTTAAGAAGACGGAAAAACAGCCACTTTTCTTGTGTCCCAAGCCCATGAGTAAAGAGAGGCAGAGAAAGCCGTTTATTTTCAATGGCAGGGAGTGGCCCACATCGACTGAAAGCATGCTAAAAATGGAAAAAGGGGTACGAAATATTAAAAATAAATAATTTGAAAAAAAGAAGGCAAAAAGCCACAAGATGTCAGTATGTACAGCGAAAACGACACCATCCCAAGAACAGCAACTGTTCTAAATCAGGTTTTGGGTTTTTTAATCACACCCTCTCCAACCTTTAAAAAAATCATTAGTCACATGGCTGTTTATATAACGTCTCTTTTATTTGCAAGGCAGGAAATGACTTGAAATGTGGGAAAAAAAAGACCTCGATTCGCGAAAACACACACAGGACGTCCGTTTAAAAAAAAAAATCCATCACAAAAAAATAATAATTAAGAGCATTGGCAGGGGAGGTAAAATGGCGTCGGGCAGACAGATGGTCTGCCAAATGACCTTAGGGGACCTTTGGGTTAATGGCTCAGCTAAGCATTCAGTCACGGGAAAAGTAAACCAACCTCTCACTCTCGCAACACGCCGAAGTGATCGTGAGTCCGACAAAGACCACCTTTCCTCATTTTCATCATTATTCCTGAGCTTTCAAACACACACTTTTGCCCTTTTCCCAAAAAATATATACAACTGCATAACCCCTGAGCTTAAGTATACAAGGACTTAAAACACGAGCTGAAGGAGTAGTATTTTCCTCTGTTGTCTCGCTTTCCAGAGGGAGGTTCCTGAACAAAGCCCTAATGGATCTTTCTTCCCACTGCAAATAGAAATGTTTTGCTGCTGACAGGCAAAACCATCTGGCTTGTCAGACAGAGATAAATGGGCATATTTAAGATCGTAAGTGCTACAGGATGATTCTCGCAAAAGGCCAGGTAGATCATATGGAGAGCATCTGAGATCGGTCTTCGCCCGTCATCATCCAGCGCAATGATTTACAAAGGGACAGCGTTCACGCACATGTGGAACGGCGGACAGCAGCCTCCGCTAGACAACCTACAACCTGTGATCAAAAAGGAGCGCGGGGATTCATGCTACAAAGGATGACATGCTTGATGAGACAATCCTAAGAGCCCGGTTCTCCTAGAACGTTATCCCAAGGCAAACATGAGCTTTTAGGCAAATGTAGAGAAAGAGCCTTTGGACAAGCAGTAATATTTATAGTAGTGAGCACATCCATGGATCCGAACTTAGTGGTTCCAGGTGAAGACTTAATGGCCAGGTCATCAATGGATGTGGATCTCTGCCCAAAACGACTTTATGAAGCTTCATTTCGGATGAGAGGAGAGAGGAGAGAGAGCACCTTCTCACCGACATAACCCTCAGGCTGTCCAAACGGAACGAGGGCTCTTATGGCCAATGGACACATTACAGACTTTATACCATGCCACACCTATACATGCCTGTACAACTTCATTTACAACTACAGACACCCTTACCCTCTATTTTTGTCTTATTTTACAATCTTGTGTTGTTTTTATTATTTTAATTTTATTCATTACATTTTTACTTTCAAGCACAATGCTGGAAGCAGGTGGGAACAGCATTTCACTGCACAGATGTACAGTTTACATGTGGGAAACAAATGTACCTCCTACCCAAAATAAACTGCTTAAAAATGCTTTACCAAATTCCTAAAACTTCCATTGAGAAGCACTGATTTGCAGTCATGTGACAGGAAGGGGCGGGGTTTCGGGATCCACGGTCCGGCCTCACCTTGGTCTCTCCGGCGAGGGGCGCCACATTGCAGACCTTCTTGGAGCGCAGCGTGTTGATGATGGAGCTCTTGCCCACATTGGGGTACCCAATGAATCCCACGCTGATCTGCTTCTTATCTGAGTGGAGCTGCAGAGATGAAAGCCCGAGAATACTCATGACTATTACTCAGCTTTCCTCCATCACCCCCGAAGGCCTGAATGGGTCCTGTTTCGATCTTATCTTCCAAAAATGGCTCAAATGCTCACAGAAGGCTTAGAACTGCACACATTAAATACTCAGGTCTCCAACAGATCTGCAGATTAAGTTTAATACTGTGATAATCCACAAAACCACATAAAGAAAACCAACGTTTTTATATATCCCCCAACATCATGCATTTTAGTCTCTCTTTTCTGAAGGTGGATCACAAATCGATATTCAATTTTTTCAAGACTAGTAACCATCCCATTTATCATATTATCACACCCATTCCGAAAATTGAAATTCTTTTAATCTGTAACACCTGGCTATCGAGCCAATTGAAAAAGGGCAGACATTTTCCCCAATTGTAAGAACAACACACATTTTCCCATATATTAACCAAACGTAGCCCTGCCATAGAGTAACTTCCACCCTATAGGCATGGAAAACCTGGTATGTAGTCAACCTGTTTTTGCCAATCCTAATATGTCAAGCAATTTGTGCTGATCTTTCGTTGATCTTTAAGCATTCATGCATCCCACAACCTGGTAACTCTTGACCTGCTGAGCTATGCAGCAATGTGCTTTTGCAGCTGATGGGCCAAGTCTCTGTTACATCCAGGGGGCGCATCTGTATCTCCCGAGAACGAAACGGCATGGAAGCAGGAGAGGGAGAGAGAGACACTTTAGCTGCACGCAGGTAGAAAACATCTAAAAGTCAATCGTAAATGCTACGTCTGAGGAGGGTCGTCTCATTTTTATGACCGACGTTTCCAAGACAACGCATCCAAAGGCCGCTCTGCCTCTTTAAAGACCGGCTGCTCCCAGATTTACAGCGCTTTCATACTGCTTTTGGTATTTCTTGTGCTCTCATTTCTTGAGACTACATGTCAACTGTATAACTATCAAAGAAATTTATGCTTTTATACTGACTAAACCCCCCCCCATTTTTCTTTGAAAGCTTGGTCCAAGAGGTGCCGAGAACACTTCAGTGATGCACGAAGGAGTCACGTGCCAAGGCCAGGCAGTGCAGCTAGAACTTGGGTAGGGTAGGCCCGCTCCAATCCTCAACCTCAGCCTTGGTGCCACCTAAAACAAGTGGAGAGGGTACACGTTGGCTGCATCGGCTGCCACAGCCCTGGCACCTCCTTGATCGAGCTGCATTGTTCACTTAAACAAGGCCCCGCCCTCAGGGAGGAGGAGTACCCAGAACAACTACAATGCAGCTGTGAAGAAGAGGAGGGAGTCCAAGGCATCATGGGAGCTCTCTGCCACCCAGGCGTCGCCACAAGATTTACAAATGTGGCCACAAATAGGCCTCAGTTCTCATCTGCAACTCCACAGCTATGTCACATCTTCAGCAGGGGCTGCCCACGTCTACCCGTTTGCCCTTGGGTCCCGTGGCTCCCACCTGGTCCGCATGCATCCGGTCCCAATTAGACGCATGCCTCCTTTCAATAACAGATGCGCCAAGAACATAAAGGAAAAAAATCCCTCTCGGGCCGAGCCAGAACATTCTGTCGTGTTTTTGAGCGTCGCTGTATCGCCCGTCCTCAGAGTCAAGTGGTTTAAGCAGACGTTTCGAAATCTCGGGTCTTCTCCCCGAGCCAAAGACTTCTCACCAAATTTTCAACGCTTTCATGCGCGGACCAAACAGCAGGGTCTTCCGTATCCAAATATGCGAATATGTGCCAACTAAGAGCAATAATTAGGTCATTCCTTACCTTTCCAAACTGTCGCAAGAGCTGGATGAGGGACCCCTTCCCGAAGGAGTTGGTGAGACTGGCGTGGAAAGCCAGGGTGGGGAACTCCTGGGACAGTATGGCCACCCACCGTTTCTGCAGGAACCCACACAAATGGGGACAATCAAGAGCTATGTTTTGGACCATTGCTGGAAACCTTCTGGTGCTAAAGGTATAAGGTTTGAATGTTACTCATCGCTGTGGTCCATCTATATTCTGCTTTAGCACTGTGAAAGCCTTTCAAGAAGACCTGCCAGGTGGACACGTAACGGCTTGAAGAGATTTAAAATAAAATATCCTGACGATAAAAAAACCAGAGTTAATCTGGACAGACTTCACCCCTTCAAAACTACATACATTTTCCAGTTATTAAAAAACAGCAGGGATTTCTCCCATAGTGTGGCACCCCGCCTAGAAAAGCTCGTTCATATGAAAACACCAGAAAGTTTCTTTTGCGCGAGAGCCCATGGCCCACAGCTTATATAGAACCAACGTAAGACACCATTGATGCGTTATTTTTGCACCAGCCCAGTGACACTCAAAGACGACCGCAGCACACCCATGTCAGGAGACGGTCTAGAATCAGCAAGGTTCTGAGGAACACTTCAGTGGATAACCGCCTTTTGCAGGCTTCCACCTCACCTCTAGGTCTCCAGCTCCTGGAGAAAAACTATGAGAGCTGCTCCTCGTGGAAACCAGGCAGTCAGCACTGAAGTGGCCGCAAAGGTGACATACCGTTACCCAGGTGGGGATGAGGTCACATTTGTTGAGCACGAAGATTAGGTGCTTCCAGGGCTTCTCCTTCTTCAGGTAGGTCTCGATGCTCTGGGACCTGGTCCCCATTGGGTCCCGAGCGTCCAGCACCTGGATAATCACGTCTGAAGAATCTATCACCTGCAGACAGCCCAGAAGAAGCAATGTTGGAGACCTTGAGTAACAAGAAGAGTTGTTTCTATCTGTCATCTTGTAAAGAAGCCAACAAAAATCAGTCATAATTAGGTTGAAGATTAGGTGTGGAAGTCTTGAAGTCACACCATCCATCAGGCAAATACAACAACCCTGTCCTCGGGGCCCCCCAGACAGTCCACATTTCTGCTCCCTCCCAGCAGAGGAAAAAGGTGGACTGTCTGGGGGTCCCTGAGGACTAGGCTGGGAAACACTGACCTACTCAAAGCAAGTCTCCTTCCTCTACAGCAGGGGTCACCAACTCCGGTCCTGGAGGGCTACTATCCAGTAGGTTTTCTATCCTACTTGGCTTCTGATGAGCCACACCTGTTCCTAGTATGTACCTGAGAACAGGAGCGGCTCATCAGAAGCCGGGTATTATAGAAAACTTACTGGATAGTAGCCCTCCAGGACTGGAGTTGGTGACCCCTGCTCTACAGCATGGCACAGAGCATTAGAGACTAAGGGAAATGTACCTTGTACAGTTCACCCCATATCCTCTTGGACTGGCCCTTCTTGAAAATCTCCTCACGTGCTTCATTCCTGGTTAGAAGATGACATTATACTACATCATCAGCTTGTCAAAGCTTTCTTGTCAAAGCTTTCATCGGAGGTCTGAGGGCTACACATTTATGATGATGATAAATAAAGACCATACACAGCCAGAGAGCAGCATATCTTCACCGGCACATCCACCCGACACTGCCAGCCCACCTGACTCCGCTGTCCTCAGTGACCAGGTCCCGGTCCTTTTCGACACAGTAGCCGAGAGCCTCCGCCTCGGCCTTCTCGGCCAGGTCCTTCACATCACTCACGCTCAGGCTGGGCCTCTTCCGCTGCGCTTTAGGCCCGAACGTCGTCTCGAACGTCTCCGTGTCCAGGATATGCACCTTGGCATTCTGCCGCCGAGAATGAAAATGAGGAGGAAACCCAAGTGTCAGTACCAGTCTGGCCCAGAAAGCCCCTGAACAAGAGTGGAGAGCAAAATCGGCCGGTAGAGACTGATCGCGTCATCCTGGCACACCACGGGGGGGGGGGGGGCGCTTTGGAGGCTGCGTGCCTGACATCCATTAGCCGCTCTCGATTAAAACGGGGCACGAGACCCCAGTGAGCGAGCTGAGAATAAGCCACGGGACCAAAGTGGGGTGGGCTTGGGTGCGGGCGTGTGGGGCATGGACGCATTTGCGCAGATTTACGGCGCCCCCGCTGCTGGATTAACAAGCACGGCTTTGGACGCCGTAAAAATAATGTCTCTCAAGAACCAGCAATAACTCAAAAATCACCGGTTTGGAGCGGTCGCAGCTGGAGCGAATCCCCTCATGGCGGGTAGCAGCAAGCGGGGAAGTTAGACTGGGGGGGTGGGGCTAGCACGGTTTTAATGATTTGGAGTGTCCAGGTCTAAACCCATTAAAGTATATAGCCGGCATTATGACAAACTGTCTGTAGCACTATGCACGAAAAGGGGATGCCCTCCCAAGTGAAAACAAACCAAGAAACAGAGGTACATCGGGGCTGCCCATGCAAACTCCAGCAAACTCCAGCAAATACACGGCCTTGCCCAGGCCTGATGAAGATGGTTAGACTGCCCTGCACTGACACGACTGCCACGCGTGCGTTGCAACATGCTTAATAAGTAAACTGTTTACAGATCTTGTCAAAAGCAATAACACTTATTTTTTCAGGTCGTGGGACAGTCTGCCAGGAGGTTCTGGGAACAGTTTTGTACTTAGAAAAGGTGGGGGGGGGAAATACCGGCCCACCTGTTTCTACAACTCACCTCCCGTTCTGCTTTTACCTTTCATTTTAGAATTAAGTAATAGTGCTTAAGTATGAAGTGCCCAACACGGGAATCCTCAGAACAGCATCCCAGAGCTGAGAGTGTGGAAAAAGATAATAATCCCAGCAAACTGCATGAAGCCCTTTCTTCATTTGTACCAAGTCTTCTTCAGCCCTCCCTCCAAGTGCAAGATACAACAGTGGCACTAACACTGACCATCCCCACACACTGCTTTGGTCATTCTTTGAATGCCAGTGCCCATCCCTCTACAGACAAGGACCCCGATGACCAACAGGCAGGCAGCCACCCCTGACATGTGAGGTTAAGTGGACCAATCCTCTCTCAGTGCCCCTCTGATCCACACGCCAAAAGGTGGCACCTGGGTCAAGATTTGGAATGACCCAAATTTACCACAAATTACCTACACATGCTCTTCTCATCCATGCACTTAAAAAAAAAAAATCCCGAATTCCGGTCTCCATGCATTTCATGTCGGAGGAGGGCAGAGGGCCGGACGCTCGGTTTAAGAAGGAAATGTCAGAATAACGTAAACAGAGACACACCTTTGGAAACAGGACTGAACTTCTGCCAACGCTGAGGGAGACCTACAAAGCTGTAATTTTCACATCGTTTCCCCGGACAGATTACCGCCCCACGACGATTTATAACCAATTAAAAGTGAATTAATAACACTAATCTGGATAAGCTGAGACCCTGTTGGCAGAGGGCGCGGGCCCCGATGAGCCCTAACGTCTATAAACAAAAAGGAAGAAGGAGAGAGAGAACAAAGGAATGAAAAGGAAAGTGAAAAACGCAAGAGAAGGGTCATCCATCCATCTCTCGGGAAGCCCTGCGGGGTCTCTCGCACATGTGGAACAGTTTAGAGGGGATAAAAAAACAAGACAAGCACGAGCAAGTCAACAATGCGTCCTGAAGAGTACAAGGCGAATAGAACGCTCGAGTGCCGCTGCGTTTGTTTTCCTCCGTCTCCCTCCCCCCCCCCTCTTATTTTCTACAACTGACGCATGCCAACGTGCTCACACACACCAACCACAGCCAAGTTCTCCCGAAACATATGGTTCTCCTTTCCCCCCACCATCCTAAAGCAGTAAAATAAAAATATAACCAAGAACAAGTGGATTTCTCACGCTACCTGCCCTCCCTCCCTATAATCACAACAAATCATGAACTCACAGACCTTCAAAGTCCCCAGAGACCCGGCGGATCTGTAGGACCCACAGCAGCTCTGGACTTTGCCCCTGTGCGGCTTCCAACTGCAAAGCAAAACTGCTGTTGGTAAATCACTGGTCACCAGTTTTGGTGTACCTGGGAGCCACTGGCTGCAGTGAGTCTGAAAGCTTGGAGAGCATTTCCAACCTAGATGTTCTACAGAAGTTTCCCTCCTAGAGGGCATTAAAGCCCAGAAAGTGATACAGAAATGACCTGGCGTTAAGGTGGGGAGCTCAGTCCCTTAGCTGTCAATAGCAACTGCGAGATTTGGATTGGATCAGAGGGTTGGCATTTGCTAACAAGGGAGCATAAGAGAGTTCGCTCCTCTTCAGTCAGGATGCAGAAAGCAATCTGATGAGCATTAGAGATGGGAAGAGGCTCAGAGAAGATGTGTGTTTGCTGGGCAAGCTGAGTAGAGCTTGCAGTCAAATGTAAATGAGATGCTAAGAGCAGAGGTCGAATGAAACAACATTAAAATGCCATCTCTCCAACTCACATGGGCCTTGACCCGGTCATACAGGAGAGACATGGGCAGCTTGCTCTGCCTCATCACCACCCGATAGGGGTCCTTCTGCACTGCTCCCATCTCCTCCTGGAACATCTGCAGCGATGACTGCTTGATGACACGAGTGTTGGCTACGGAGACAGAGGAGATGCATTTGGTGGGGCGAGATCATTAGATGACAGAGTAAGAACTTATCAGACATGAAAAGGGTTGGGGGAGAAGTCAGGAATGGAAAACCCACTGATAACCTCAGATTTATTGTGTCATTATTTCAGTGACAAAAACAATTTCACTCAACTTCAGGGGCCAATAGTATCATATCCACTGGGAAGAGTGACATTTCTGACAACCAGCAGTCACCTGACAGTATATAGGACAACCATCGCCTAGTGGGACAGGAATATGAACCTGGTAACACTTTACTTAAAGTCTGTATGCGTAACGCATTATAGATACCTTCATAATGCATTATAATGCATTCATAA
>JAODLC010000140.1:23326021-23343481 GCA_026781145.1 Hippopotamyrus pictus | reverse complement strand
TTATGAATGCATTATAATGCATTATGAAGGTATCTATAATGCGTTACGCATACAGACTTTAAGTAAAGTGTTACCATGAACCTCTTGACTTTCCAAAGAATTCAATGTCAGACGTTTAGGTTTTATTTATCAGCCAACTGGTGGGAAGCCTTTTTGCAGGCAGGACAATCCATGATCATTGACAACAGTCATACTTGGGGAACCTCAAAATACTTTTTAATTCCCTCATGGTGTCATGCTGCTCTCAAGGAAGCTACAGGCCAATAAGAACAAAGGTAGAGACGGGCAACCTTCCATTTGTTGGCATTTTATTTCTACATGACCCAACTGAAACACGAGGGCCATTTATCTCCACTACGTCACATTATGATGATGGAACTTTAGGCCCACCATGTGCCTCAGCAGGTCAAGACACCGAGACTGTGATGAGAAGGTTGCTGGTTCAAATCCCAGGCAGCAGAGTGGATTCACTGTTGGGACCTAGATCATGGTCCTGGCTCCAGTGACTGTATGACCCTGCTTTCTTTACCGTATGTTGCTTTGGATAAAAGTGTCTGCTAAATAAATTAGAAAAAGGTAATAAATGCTATTATTACTCTTCTGACCAGCATCCTCTACG
Source organism: Hippopotamyrus pictus (assembly GCA_026781145.1). Classification (NCBI taxonomy): domain Eukaryota; kingdom Metazoa; phylum Chordata; class Actinopteri; order Osteoglossiformes; family Mormyridae; genus Hippopotamyrus; species Hippopotamyrus pictus. The sequence continues at coordinate 23,342,862 of JAODLC010000140.1, read as the reverse complement.
TTTTAATTCCAGTGAGATTATAGTTCTTATAGTTATAATTAGCATTAACAGCCTCTTGCAAAAAGTCAGCAGGTCTCAAATGCAGACACTCACCAAACCATTTTATGTTGGGCTCCACTCGTGCTACAGTGCCAGGTGAAACCGTGGACTGGAACTGCAGTGGTCTGATCACCTTCCCCCTGTTGTTGCTGTTAGAGGTGAGAGCACAATAGGTAAAATCCTCACACAGAAAGCCTCCGACATCTTCACGCCACCTCACTGAGCTAATGACTTCTGGCCAGCATCTATACATCTGTCCAGATGTGACAGCAGGTTTGAAATCTCTTTAATGTCAAATTGCTTTCCACGGAGCAATTGCGGCATTATAAGACACTGTGCAGTGGAAGCCTTGTCAAACAACAGCCTGGATGGAGAGGATATTTTTGTGCGGCTTGCAGACCATGTGACAGTCGACACTTACCAGCGCTGTTTCTGTCTGTACATGTTCAAACGTTTTATTGTTGCCCGGTCCCTCATGTTGCTTCCTCCAGAACCCTTCAGTCGATCTTAAATATATCCATCAAAGAAACAAATTAACCTTCCAGCCGGTGTTTCTACTCGCTAAGGTCGATATGGACGTTAAGTTGACATTCGTAGTGTGTATCAGGATACTTCTGTTTACTGAGAGCACAACAGACTTCATTTTTTCCACCGGCTGGCTGACTTAATGTCGAAGTGTGCTTGGTTACAATCGCACTCAAATCAGATCAACACAAGTCAACTGCGGGGTGGAAAATGTTTTGCACGTACTCGCGTCAAACTGTTTAGGGAACGAAGCAATAACTACACTTAATTTACTGCTTTTCCCCAACCTAACTGTCAAACATCGGGCAGAAGGATGTACAGAACAGGTAAGGAGCCGAAAACTTAGAGATCAGATACCAATTTCACTTGAACCCTAGATAACACGTAATATGTACCCGAGTCATATAAAGTTTACAATCCAGCCTTTTCAAAGAGCGAACCATATTTTGAGTAAATGTACCGTTGCATATGGCAGTTCTGGAAATTGCAGAAAAGCGTTTCTCACTAGCAGTCGGATAAAAGCGCTATCGTAAACAGACCACTAGCACATCTTACTTACCTGGGTTCGAGCTGGAGGACGAGGGGTTTATTGTGCTTTTCCCCTTAAACCGCGGCTTCACCATTTTGTCAGGTCTTGGTCCGCAACTCGCGATGAGTATTTCAAGAACTATTAAGTTATTTACTCCACCCGATCTTCTACTCTTCAGCTCTGTCACCAGCCACGTGCAATTGCCGGAAGCGGAGCGGTGCTGAATGGAAGTACGTCATCAAAAGTCGACAGTTAATCCAAAGTCGATAGCGGTTTTTTGAGTAAATTACGTGAGTGGTGTGGTGTAGCAAGATTGTTGTTTTATTGTGGATGTGGAGTCTTTTTTAGAAAGTAAAACCTGTTACAGTGGCTTAACCACGTATAGACAAACTCTCCGTATGACATATGGGTAGTTTACTTTTTGAAGTAATTTGTTAACTTACATCCCGTATTCGGCAAATCTCAGAGGTGCTGAAAAGAACGAAAGGCTGATTCATTAACAAGGTCAGGCAAATCAGATTTCTAAAGTAAATTGGTAAATATTTCTGTTGACAGTGGCACTTCTCAGTAGGGAGAAAAAAAAAAGTGTGTGAAATCTGTAAAATCATATTAAATTTTGGCCGACCAGTTTAATGCACTGCTTGTGTTACTGCTGTAGTAGTTATTCGCAGTAAATACCCAGAGGCACTTCTCAGCAATTCTCGTTTGTGCATTAAAGTCTTTTGAAATGTCCAGTTCCTTAACCACTGTACCATCTACTGGACTGAAAACGAAAGGAGAGGGTCTCTGACGTAACCAACATGTATTGTCAATTATTTTAGAAGTGGTTGCATATTACTGTAATTAATACTTTTATATGAAATGTACTACTTTAATCTTATTGAAGTTTTTGGTAATTGTTAAACACAAAGGTATCCAGTTCTAGTCTTTTTCATTAATGCCAAGAGCACAAGCAAGTTAGTTAATTTATATCCCTTGTGGCCATTTTTTAGACCTTTTCTTGAACTTTTTCATTGATTAGCAGCCTGACACCCCAGGTTTGCAGACTGAGCGCTGCATTAGATTTCTCATTTTCCATAGCTGCATATCCAGCACAGGGAGGCGGTAGCCTGGGGCCTGTCCCAGGCAGCACAGGGCACATGGTAGGGGCCACCCCGGATGGCATGCCAGTGCGCCGCAGTGCACAGACATCCACACAGTCCCACACTGCGTGCACTTTGGAGACACCAGCTGCACTGCAAATGAGGTCATTTATTTAACCTCACAGTTATCTGAAGCACTCAGTTTAATTTTTAGCATTACTAATGAGCTTGCCATTGGCATTTATATTTGTGGAATATTAAGCTTGGCCACAATCTAATTTTTCATACTGTCATAAGATCTAAACATACTGCAGTATGTAGTATTTTGGTATTCGCCAAACGTGCATGGGGGCCCCACGATACTATTAGCCAAGCAATTTTTATCATGGTGGATCCCCCCCCACCATGGCTGTAAATTATGGGGGGGGGGGGGTGAGGGCATTGTAGCCCCCCAAATAAATAAAAACCAGCTAATACAACCCCCTAATAATCATGTTTCCCCCATAATGGGTGGAGACCTCAACCCCCCCAATGTTCCAGCCAAAGTTATGCCCTTGCCCCCCAGCCCCCATACCGTGCTACACCGTTTTGCCATATTACCACCCAAGTCTAGAAACAATATAATATATCAAGAAGGGAAGTTAGAAATGCGCAAAATGTAATTAATCAGTAATGGAATGGGATGGGATGGGATGGAGGGGGGCTGAGAGGGTATATCTGTGAGGTGTGTGTTCTCCTGTCTGCCGTTAGCAGGCCTGCCAGCTGCTCCATCGATGTTGCTCCGTGCCTTTGTCCCGTCCCGCTCTCACTGACATCACTCGCTTTGTCATGTATCTGTTTTCAGTTCTGTTTGGCACTATGCTAAGGTCGATGCTGGTAGTGAAGCATTTTGTTAACAGAGTAAGACAAGGCATTTTGGAAAGCAGTGTACACAGATCCATTTAAACACAGAAGATGGCCATATGGAACTGGTGAAACGTTTGAACTTTTTTTTCCCTTTACTCGGTAGTGTACACTTGACCCTGCTCTTGTCTTGTTTTGTGGCTGGTTAGACAGTCAACAAACTTACTGCTGACTTTGCTACAAAATATTCAATTCAAAGTAAAATGTAAATAGCCAAGACTGTAGACTAAATTAGTAGCTAGACATATGGATAAAGGGTAGATTTAAAACGGAAATGCAAATAGAAATTTGCAGATAAATATATAGCAAGTTAAAGTATGAATAGTTTTTAACATTATGATGGTTGCGGTTTCTTTGCCCATGAAAATCGTTGTCTTGTGAGAAGATTGCCCTTAACCAGAACACATTAAAAAGCAAAATATTGGACACAACAAAAAGTACCCATTTGTCTGCTCACAAGGTTTAAAGAAGAAGGCATTCTGGGTAAGGTTAATTTGCATATGAGTGACATACACCGCTTTTCCCCCTAAAATGTAAAGCAGGTATTAGGGATGAATTTATGGGTAATGACAGATTTATCAGAGTACGGTTGTTGTCTTGGTGTATTTGGCTGTAGACCATTGCATGACAACTTTGCTGGTTTTGCCACAAGAGGGCATGAGAGCGCAGGAGCAAGTCAAGTCAAGGGGTCTCGTGCAGAAGTCTACTCTTCAGTCTAATCAGACATAATACCTGGTATTATGGCTTACATTTCAGCTGTGCTCAGAACAATGCCATTTATCTCCTGCTTGAGATGCAATTCTGATTTACTGCATTAGAAATAGCAGCCAAATGGAGACACAGAGATGATTCAGTTGTGTAACATGTAGCATGTGCTGCTCGAAGCCGATGTGGCTTAATGCTTTTGTGGGCAGCATTATGACCCCAGATTTTGGGGAGAGTGAGAGCTCCCCCGCTTTAATTAAACTGGAGAGGCCTCCTTTCATGAGCTGCGGGTGCAAGGCGGCCGTGTTTGTGTAATGTGCACGCCGGCAATCCGCGTGGAGACCATCCGGAATGCGTGGCTAATGGCATCAAGGAAGCTAACGCAGCCAATGGGAAACAGGCAGCAAGAGATTAAAGTTATATCCAGCAAATATGATAGACCACGGAGGGCCATACATATTTTGTGGAGCTCAGCCAGTAAAAAAGAAAGAAAGCCTTTGGTTAAGAATTTTTGAAATGCCTCCTCTATTTAGAGTTCAAACAAGGAATTCTAATTAATAGTCCTTTAGCATGTTCATGTCCTCAATCAAATGCCAGCAACAGTTGCATTTCATCAAAAGTCCACTATTGATTGAAATGATTGAAAATTTTCTCATGTTGAATATCGATGCAAATTTGTGCTTTTCTATCTGGTCGCATTTAGGTTGCACAGTTATTAAAGCAGAATGATAAAAGCACAAAGAGATGAAAATGCTTGCAGGATTAGGGCTTTTTGGTAGCCTGCCGTGTGTTCTGCTTGACTTCCTGTCTCTTGGCAGCGTGTGTAATAGGAAGACGGAAAGGTGCAGAGAACACTCTTAGTCTGTCAGAGAAAGGCAGCTTCTTGGTGACTGCTCTTGTGGAACATATTTCCGGTCTGGTAGTGGGACAGCCAGAGTTTTAGTTTTCAATAACGGAACAGTCAGTATTGCCTTAAATTAAAAATGAAGAAATTGTAAGTGTCTACTCAGTGTTGCACTATACTAGAAAAAGCAGTGGACCAGAGTAACTCTTTGCCTGTTGATTGTAGCGCGTTGGTTTCAAGCCATGGATCCAGTCGCTTGCCGCCGCAGTTGCCGGCGGAGTGTCTGCCAATGCCCAGGCCAGCCCGGCAACAATAGCGCTGGCCAGGCCCAGGAATGTTGAGTCGGTTCTCACTTGAGCAGAACTGGAACCGACAGCATCGGCAGCACGCCACAAAATAAATAAATAAATAAATAAGTTGTCAGGTCAAACTGTCTGCAGCTACACATTTTTTCGAAATTGATTTAAATTCCTAGCAAAAGCCAGAGTCTTGTTAGGACCTCAGAAGAGAAAAAGAATGATTAAAATAATGTCTTAAATTATTTTCAGTTATTCTTTTATTCTCTTTTGGGGTTCATCCCTCTCTTAACATCGAACATACAGAGCATTTGACAGGAAAAAGGGCAAGTAAGCATTGTCAGACAGTGACTTTACTTTGAGTCTGTTCCACTTATTCAAAACAGGGGAAATGATGAAATTACGGTTGAACTGTTATTTAACATAATTTTACTCGCATGTCTTAATCAGTGCCAAAAGTCCCATTTGTGAGCCGGTCGCAATTGCTGCACTGAAAAGATTTCTGGGTCACAATCAGTGTTTCGAAGTCCCCTTTTGAGCCTGGTACAAAACAAATAAATCGGTGCAGTTCTTACTCTGGATAAATTATAGACCACGGTTCTGTCAGTCCGATGAAGCCGAACTTGGCCAACGGCCTTTCTGCTGCAGAACGAGAATTCTACAGAAGTCCTTGAAGGCGATGTGGCAGGCCGGTAGGTCTTTTACAGGACGTTCCACTGGGGTAGTGGACATTGTTGTTTCTGGGCTTGGTCTGGAGACCTCGACTATTCTACAGCAGATAAAAGCTGTGGGGTTATGAGTCATAGGGATCGACGGCTTGACTGAGTTGCTCACATTAATTTGCGATGGGAATGAGTTCTCGCAAGGTTTTCACGTGACTATTCCTCTGTCGCAGCAGGTTAACGGGGTTTCTTTCTGCTCCCACATGGAGTCAGCAACAGGCTGAAGACAGTCGTAATAAACTGCAGATATATAAAGCAGTCTTGTATTGAAATGAATTTTCTGTCTATATTGCCTCTAGTGCGCACCTAAAGGCTAGTGTGAAGAACACTTGAATAATGACGAACCGAAGAGGGTTATTTTTTATTTTTTTTGCAAAGCCCTGTAGAGCTCTTTGTTTTCATCGCTACCTCACGGCAGGCTCTGCCGAAGAGCCATCTCAGGCCTCTTGTGGGCAGGTATTTGCTCCCCCGCCTCTGAGACAGAAGGCTGAACCTCCCGCCAGGGGCAAAACTAGCAGTCGAAGTGATACATTCAAGTCGATAGACCTGCAAGACCTGCCATTCATCTCCCCAAGAGCGACCTGATTGAACTGTCAAGTGGCTGGCGGCAGTCGCGAGTCGGTACCTTATTAGAAATATTCCTCTTTCATTCCCTCTTTCATTCCCTGGAGGTCACCTCTCACATAGCTTTTAACACTTCTTTGGCTCGGGGTCTTCAATCTTTCCCCTGTCTTTCTAATTTTTTCCACTTCTTCTGGATTGTCTCACCATATGGTGAACTGTTGACGAGAGGTTTTTGCAAAGTAAGTTCTTGAATCTCTTTTGTTCTGACCAAGGCTGTGCAGTCTTTGGGTGGATATGTATATAAAAATCTGATCAGTCAGGGTCTGATACTGACAGATGGTCCAGGATGGATCCATTCTTTTGAATGTACAGTACAGCTGAGCCCCAGGTTTCAAAGCAGCCTATTGATGGCTCATGACAGCCCCCCCCCCCCCAGACTGTGCAGACAGTACATATCACAAACCACATGGGGAGAGCTTTATTACACTCAGTTTAATATTTAAAAAAATCAGTAATGCTTTATATTAACTGCACCCTCATAATGCCTTTATAATGCATTTGTAGAACATTCAGTGCACCTTCATAATGCATTCATAAAACATTCATAAGCAGCATGGAAGTACACCTTGAAATACCTTAACAGCTTTACATTAATAACAAACATTAAATGATTATAGTGTTTGTTATTGTCATATAATGGTTGTTCTTAATGTATCCTAAAGTTGTTAGAGTATGCTAGGATGTCAAGATATATTTGCATGCTGCTTATAAATGTTGTATGAATGCATTATGAAGGTGTACTGTGTGTTCTATGAATGCATTATGAAGATGCAGTTCATATAAAGCATTACCAAAAAATAAAGTAAACTGAAGAACTTTGCTAAAAAATGCCCACAGTGCCCAAAAAGCAAAACGATTCGTAATAAACAATGCAATTAGCCGATTACCTCCTTGCTGTTATTCGGCTACAGTTTAATATGTTGTGGCAGGAATTATAAACATTTTCTTTCCATTGAAAACATTTAAGCTGCGCTTCATCTCAAGACAAATACCAGATGCAGAGATTGCTATGGGCTAAAAGGTAGCCATGAGGATGGAAAGAGACTGGTTTGCCCGGATGGACATGATGAATTGAACGTGGGTGGAAGCAAACCAGTGCAGGTCTAACCAAGTGGACGTGACGACCCTAACAAGAATGGCAACAGACCAACGTTGGTTTGATCAAGTAGGCATGACGGTGTGAACCAAGAAGGAACAGACTTCTGGTAGTTTGTAGTAGACACTACTAGGTCAAGGTGGGAAACAGACCAGTGTAGGTTTACCGAAGTTAACAGACTGCATAAGGATGAAAATAGACCAATGATAGTTTTATCAAGTGAACATGAGACATATTGAGGAAGGCTAACTGTGTATCACAGAATTAATTCCTACATTTGACTTTTACAGTAGCTAAATCAGTCTCCAATGGATTTCAAGCATCGTGTTTAATTCTCTCTTACTTTAAAGCAACACAATTTCAAGCAAGTTTTCCAGTTACCTTAGTTTTTAAGGTAGCATTGATCCGTCCCTTTCTTCAAAGTTATAAGCTGATCAAGCTAATGTCTCTTCAGCCTCCATTGCAGGTTCTCATCTCTCACTGACAGGTTGGTAAGGTGACCCCGCGAACCACACTGTTGCCTGGATGCCACAATACGCTTTTTGAGTTGGCACTGTGAATGGCACAGAGCGAGGAGGTTTGAGGCGGATTTCGAAGGAGGCCTCCTTCCCTGCCCATCTTCTTCTCTTGTTCCCTGCTACTCAGGGGTCCCCTGACCTGGTATTCCACCTTCTGCTCTTCTCCCCCAGCTTGGGGGCTCTGCTTAGTTCAGCCCCCCCCCCCCCCCTCAGTTCGTCCACAGCTGTGTAGCCCTGGAGTTCTTTGCGCCTCATTTGTGCCGAAAGATTATTGTCAGTCTTAGACTAAGTAAACTTGGCACTGATGGAAGAAATGGGGGGGGGGGATGGAGAATGTGAGGATTTCTTCTCCTTTCCTTCTGTTACACTCGTCCTGAAGAAAAACTAAGAAAAAAATAGCCAGAACACATGAAAGCTGTTGCTAACCATGCCAGATGGAGTTATTGCCTGTGTTTGATGGGATATAGTTATTAGCGTGTTTTGTCATCTGTTTGTTTTGTTCTTCGTATTTCACACCTCATAAATCTCTATATTATCTGCTGGCTGGCTCATCACTGGGGTGTTTGGATAACATGCTCTTTTAATTAATGTTGATTATTAGGCTGCCTGGTGCCACGTCACGCCGACGGAGGAATTCGGATCACATACATTTTTAATACCCTGTCTATCCGTCCATCTTGGATATTAAATTGTATGTAGTGTATATAGTGGTACAGTGGGCAGCACCTCCGATTTTATGGGCGCAAACCCCACTGTGACCTTGTCCAGGAGGTTGGATGGGTGCATGATTCTGAATACAATAGTATGTTTAAGGAAGAATATTAATAGAAGCATGAATGTGTATGTAAGGAAATAAAGGAAGAATAAACCTAATATTTTGGGTGGGTTTTTCAGGCCGTTTATCTTCATCCGGAGCATTATTCTACCCTGATCAACTTTTGTAATTAAACTTTTTTTAATAAAAAAAATTTTGAAGGAATAACATCACAATAATATCAAATTCTTCTGTGAGAGATCATGTGCTACACATCGAGTACATGAGGACCTCGCTGAACTCATGTGTTGTGGTTTTTCCCTTGATAACTGGCGGTTTTTTTCTGTTAAATTATTATTACAGAAACCAGAGAATATGACAAGAAAGAAAATATATTCAGTTTGTATTTCTCAGAGAGTGAAGCTAATCTGAAGGGAAGCAGCAGCCATTCCCACCTGCATCTTTGAGCGGTTGCACCCAAAGCCGGAGGACACAAATACACCTCCTATCCCCCAGAGTACAGTGCTGAACTGTCCTGGATCCCAAATCCATCCCCCAACACATTAGAGGAACTGCTTGCCAGCACCATCATCTGGCATCTTGTCAAAGGTTCTTGGGCAGGACATGGTGCCAACATATACCTGCTAAAATGATGGCATGACCCTGAATTATGAGTAGTAAAGATATTACCAATTGTTGAGAAGCAGCCTGTCCTAAATGCACCATTTTCTCCTCATCAAACGTAGAATATCTTTTACTTTGCCTGAAGTAGACCCCCCAGCCCCACACAGAGCCAGTTGCTGCCCCCCGCATCGCTAAAGACTTTGTGAAGACAGCAGCAAGTTCACTGGGGATTAAGTTTTAACCTGTTGCCCAGTCCAAAATGGCTGCACTCGGAACAACTAAGCTAGCAGACGAGTGCAGATCTCTTCAGTTGCGGATTTCATCTCCAAACAAGAGGCTTAAGACGAGGCCCATAACCCTTCTCGTGAACAAACAGCCAAAGGCTCAGGGGCGGGCCGGATGAGCAGAGGGTGAGCCAGCCTTTCACCGCATCTGTGAGGACCCAGGACGGGATGCACAACACATGTGACCTTTTGTAAAAATGCCTTTGCGATGATGGTAATCATCCCTAATTTGTTAGCTTTGCGCTACTTACAATAAACAGCCGCGTGCTTTGGCGGGGGGGGCAGCGCCGGGGCTGTCCGGAGGGGGCAGGGGATGCAGTGTGTGGGCCGCGGTGGGAACAAAACAGGCCCCCAGGACACTGCAACAATAGCATGAAAGGGAACATCAGCGCAATATCAAACCAGACGGTGGATTCTCTGCATTCTGCATAATGAATGACATGCGCTGGTTGAGCCTATCACCCCCCTCAGAAAGGAACAAAGTGTTTTCCTCACTTCCTGCTGCCTCACCTACTGATGTAGAGTAGGGGTCCTAACCTTTTGATGTCTTGGAACTGCTTTACATTGTACAAAAATTTCATGGTAAAACGGCCACGTTTGTAGCCAGAAATAAATTTAGTGGTGGTTCCGACAACCCTACTGTTAGATCTCTCTTAGTCGATCCAGCGGGGGGGGGGGGGGGGGGGGGGGGGGGGGGGGTGATTTTGCCGTCTGGGGACTGGAGCACATTTTCAATGGGGTTCAAACTTATAATTTTACTACCTGGCTGTGTGCCTGAACAGTGACAAAAAAATTCTAGGGGGTTTTAAACCCATTTTCTGATTATGTTCCCAGTGCACGCGGATTGATCAGCAATTTCATATGTTTAACTGTTTTCATTTTTTCAAACAGAATGCACACATGATGGATTGTAAAAAATGTGTAGAAATATAGTTTATTTTTGTAAATTAACCAACCCCTACACAAAACCCCAGTGTTCTGCGACCCGCTGGAATATTGGCCACGTATGATGGGAACCACTAATGTAGAGGTTCTACCTCAGGTCAGAGAGTTCTGCTTGTCATGGCACGACCAGTAAAAACTGTGCTGTAGTTTGGCTATTCCATTCACGTTACAGCTTTCGTCTCAAACCTGTTTCCTATCGTAAAGGCCTGCCTTGGGTAGGACGGCTCAGGATGCCGCTGAAGTGAGGAGGGGAGATGAAGGACATTATCGAAGGCAGGAGTGGAGATGTGTTTAACCGAACAATGACAAAGAAAGAAAACAAAAGACAGTGTTTATTCCATATTGGGAAACACACAGGAGAGAAAAACTTGGGAAGGACTGCAGCGAGGTATGGGCTCAATTGTCAAGGTCTGGGCTAAGAGACAAAACACAAGTCAGTTTTATGTTATCAGTAATTAGGCATATGAGAATGAATGGGCTTAATATTTGACATTGCCCCAGCCCAGCCTGATACTTGCTCTCGAGAGAAGTTTTTGAAACATTCATTGTAGACATCATATTTAATTGCTACCTTAGCAGTTTCTCTCTGGATATTAACTCTTGAGCTCTTAACCTTAGACACCTTTTCCTTGTCCATTTTTGACTATAGGTGCTTACACAAACCTAACATGACTTACGTATATTTAGGCAGATTTTCAAAATGAACATTATCCGTCAAATTAAAGTGATAACCTATGCCTTAATTAATTATTATGTTTCTTGAACTCCCCTTAGGCAATGGGGGCCGGTGCATTTTATGAGCATGTTATAGCCCAGGGATCCCCCCCCCCAATTTACCCCAGAGGGCTAAATTCCATCAGTAACACAAAACCATGGCTGTGTTGTTCAATGTCATTAATTGCCTCTTGCGACACGATCCCACTGATTCCTCCGCTTGGGCTCAGCCTGCACACAGGTACTCGCGGTAGGTGGCAGCGCCACGGCGGAGTGGACGTGCTAAAGCCTCCTTCCCTCTCCTCAGATAGATGAAGCTGTAATGCCGTCAGTGGCCCTTCAGGATCTGACCTTTGTCCTTAACCAACATGGCTGAAAAGCCTGGAAAAAGCCAGCTTCTGGTAGACTGCTGCATCTCAGGAAGCATCACTAAATGTAAGTGTTTGGAATGGCATCTCCCAAGTGCAGCTTTCCTACCTTCGCCTTGTGCAGAAGGGCATCGAAGGGGCAACTCTGCCCGCCAGCCTCAGAGCTGTGTGCAGCTCTCCACAAATACTCGCCACAGTTCCCATCGCAATTTGCTAACACGTTCTTCCTCTTTCTTTGGCCCCTCACCACACATTGAGCACTGGGCCACTGTCCAGCACTTAGCTGAAGAAAGAGGGCAAAGAGAGCCCCCCCCCCTCCACCTCTAAAGGATGGAACATCTCCAGGATACTCCTACACAAGGCTTAACGGAAAGATAAACCTTTTCCTTTAATTGATTAAGTGAGAGCGAGGGCTGACATAGAGCCGACGTGCTATTGGTTGGGTAGCGGCGTTCCTTGTATTAATCCCTGTGTTTTTCTGTGCTGTGCTGTCCCCTGCCAGGAAGGGGGCAGGATTGTGATGACACTTATGTATGTGTCAGAGACTGAAAAATAAATACGGAGTGCGAAGGAACACAGCCCATCCACGCCAGGGCCGTCCAGATGTCTGATATAAAAAGAGATTCATCGTCCAATGTGCTGTAACCTTCGAAATGCCATCTGTCTTCCGTGTGAGTCACATGGAGGAGTCAGGCTGAAGGCACGGCTGCGTGTCTTGAAGCAAGAATACCGGGATGGGCCAGTCAGTCTACAACTTGTGTCATTTGCGTATTTAACACATAGCATAAATTCCAACGTGTTTCACTCTTGGCTAAGCCATGCCGGACACTGTTACTACTATTATGAGAGGGTCAGGCCAGGTTCACATTACATCCAGGTTCACATTACAGGTTGATCTGAGCACTCTGGAAAGGCCTGAGTCGAGTAGATTAGCTGAGATTCGGGATGTCCCTAGGGGGATGACACAGGTACCCTTACAGCAGAAAGACCCTCTGCCTCATGTTTAAATCCCACGACACACATAAATTGTAACCCTTCCCTATACTGTCATCTTGGGCAAAAGTGTCAGATGAATGTGCTCACGCTGCTCTGGATGTGCCGTGATTGCAGGCCTCTTATAGTGACGCCAGCAGACAGTGAGGATCCTAGCAGACAATTTAGAATGTCAATTGGACAACTTGTAGTTGAAGCAGCAGGGGAACGGGGATGCATTTGGCTTAATTAAACCCCCCACTAAACCGAGCATTGTATTTAAATGATTAAGTTGCGCTCCCCACAGTCTCAATCTCTCTCATATGCCATTGTGAAGGAGTACAAAAAAACAGGACTTGAAGTGGATATGAGCAGGACTGTGAGCTTAGTAGAGCTGCCGTTGGAGCTTCCCCAAGTGCACCCCCATAACCTTGAGGCTGCTTCTCTGATTTCTTGAACAAGAGCACCTGCAGTCTGGAGATTATCCAAAGGCAGCAGGTGTCCTGTTTGTTCTGGTTAACATAGAACTGTAACAGTCCTCATCAGAGCAGCAACATACGAAGTATCGCAGCATGAATCAGCAATTGGATGCTAATGCTTAGTGGTAACAAGGAAACCTTTGGCACAAACACACAGCGCTTGTCCGATATATGTGGTGCTTAAGTGATTCTAGGTGCTCTGATATAGTCTTCAGAGGTTAATGCTTGATGGTGGAAAACAGACGATGACTCGGCAACCTTGACAGCTGTTAGTCGCTCGTTCCACCACAGGGGGGCCGGGGTAGGGAAGGAATGTGCTCTCAAGCTGCTGTAAGATCCAGGCTTTGAAAGCATCCGTCTTGCAGTGCGCTCAGTAGGATCAGAGATTTTAAACCCAACTGCATGCAGGGGACTCTGTAAGACCCAGACGATCCAGAGGGGCCTCACTGAGGGAGAACCAGGGTTCAAATCTGACTGCCCATGAGGGCTCAATGAGGTGACTGGCTAATCTGAGTACTTCAGATACGCATATGGTTGATGAACGGAGCCGACGGTACAGCATAGGTACCTAAGGCAAAGCACGGAAATCCTGCTGAGGCAACCTGGACAATCTCAGGCCTGGCTTCGTTCTGTTGGCTTGTAGTTTGTTGTCCGGCTGATACCTTTATCCCAGTGTTTCCCATTGTTGTGCCAGGGGACCAATGGCCAGTGTTTTAGCTCCCTACAAGACAATCCACGTTTTTGCTCCGGGGGAGGAAAACGTGAACTGACTATGGGTCCCCGGGACCTGATTGGGAAACACTGCTTTATCCCAATATGATGTATCTGAAACTCCTCTGCAATCTGCTTCCTGCACCTACATACTTTTTCAGTTAATGAATCCTTGGAAAGTGCCCCTCTGAAGGGTACCCCAGCACCTCCTTTACGTCTTTGAGTTGAATCAGCAGACTTATACAGGGCCGCGCCCTTAGCCAGCAGGCTACATGCCCCCTGCTGCTTTACTGCTCCCTGCTGCTGCTGACTAAAAGCTTCGGGCTTGGAGGGCAGGGGAGGTGAAATTCTTGTTGGTTCTTGATGGATAGAAATGACATTGAAACCTACAGCAGCATTTGTCAAGGTTCATTAGGCTGCGACGATGAAGGGAAGATGGGAAACATTGCAAACCGCAGCAGGATGCACCGAGAGAGTAAAATGAGAAAAATTTGGACTGCTTTGTTCTGAATTCCTACCAGCGGGCCAGCAGTCTTGCTTGGTGGATTTTTTTTCTATCTCTCTGTACTCTATCTCCTTGGTCTTGTATGCAGGGATATGTACAGATGGACAGAGAAGGCACAGAAACACTCCTAAGATGAGGTTGTTCTGTGATAGTAGCGCCTAATGCAAAACGGGACAGGACAGAGCAAGCAGTCATCCAGGGGATCCAAGACACATCCATGGACCTTTGCAGACCATATTTCGTTCATTTGTGGCATGATGCACTTGTTCAACACAAGATCATATGAAAGTGTTTCAGGAGCTCGATCAAACTTATTTTCTTCCATCCAGCCATCCATTTTCTATATGCCGTTGTCCAATTTAGCCCTGCTGGCATCCATAGCTGGTTCCAGAAGGGAATAACCCATGATTAGGCACTATCCCATCACAGGGAAACTTATTTTCATCTCATTTACAGATGAAATAGTTTGTCTTTCACTTTTAAAGTGTTTTTTTTATTTGACATCTTGTGTGGGACGGTCATATAATATCAAGTAGGGAGGAATCCAACAGATCTGACTTTGTTCGGACCCGGTATCGCATGGTAGTAGTTCAGATTTCAGCAGTTTTATTCGGTTTTACATTAAAGCCCAATGAAGTGTCCCGTGTTTGGCTTCCTTCCCTCCGATTTCTGTTGTGGTTTCTAACTTGTGGCTTGACGTTTTCATTCGGTTAGCTTGCGAAGGACGAGAGAATAAGCTGTCATGAAATTCAAGCCCATTAGGACAAACAGAGAGAAAGACCAAAACCGCAGACTGACATTGATGGCTCCGCCATTCTGCATGTCCTGGTGTGAGGAGTTGGGTTTTTTTTAAAAAGAGGCGATGACACCCCCCCCATTTGTGTTTCATCTTCCTCTAAATGCAGAGTCGCTCTCTGAAGAGGTCTGTTCAGCATTTCTTTTTCCCCCTAGGGGAATAAAATTGCTCAACAGTGGGTGTTGGACGGGAGGAGGTCCATCTCGGTTTCAGAGTACACTGGAGGTATGGTGATCTGCCGCACTGCTGTTTGTGTAGCTGATAGCGTCTCTTGTGGTTCACGTGAAGAGAACGTTGCATTAAGCAGTGTCTGGCACATCAGCGCTGTCAGCAACACTGGGAGAAATGATGCTCGAGGGATCCCATCCCTAACTGGAACCCGGTGCAACTGTCTCTGCTCCGGAAGTGCAAGCGGCCGTCTCTTCGCACTGTCCTCTGCAAGACCTGGCAGGAAGATCCAGGCTGGGTCTCTTGGAACAGGACTGCTGGAATGGAGGGAAAGCTAGAAAACGTGCAGGCGGGAGGTGAAAAGTGGCACCTGAATGTCGAGGAATGCGGAAGTGCATCTCATCAAGAGGATCTTCGATTAGCACCAATTTTTGCATTTGTTGTTCCCCAAAAGAAGCTATTTTAGTCTTTCTCATCCGTCATTTGATGCTTCAAGCTCATATAAGCAAACTCATATACATATTTGCTTAGATGGACCACATCTTAATTCACCTTGATTTATGGAGTAATGGAAGTTTTTATGAAGGTAGGTATTGTAAAATGAAAATTTTCAGGATTTTTTTTTTCCATCCTTCCCAACGGCATTTAACTCCCATTTATTGAATGTAAATTGTAAAAAGTAGACTTCTCTGCACATTGAGATGCTCATTAATTTATAATTTAAGCATTCACATGTTGGCAGTCGTGTGCCTGCTGTGTGTACCAGTCAGCAAAGAAACATTGGACTATTTGGGGAAATGGCTGCTCATGAAGCCTTCCTTATGGAAATCCTGAAGTTAACGAAACAGACATTTTCCTTTTCTCTCCTGCTCTGCTGACGAACTGATGGTCTCCAGTGCGACAACCTCACAATAACGAAGCATTCCGATGCAGTGAATCCATGTTTGGAAGTAATGGTGACTGACACACCCTCCTGAGTCAAAGCACTCGACCCTCTGTGACTCGGGTCATCATGATGAAAGAACAAGATGCAAAATATGGGCAGTTTTTTCCTAGTCTATGTGAGAAATTAAGGTTATTTTCCCAGGATGGGATGGGGAGACCGAATGATGGGGATGAAGTATGTTAGGTGATGAGGAGGAAGAAGATTCATGACTCCAGATGCTGCTGCGTATCCTGTTCCCCGTGTGTATCCTATGCTATGTATCCTGTTCCCCGTGTGTATCCTATGCTATGTAGCCTGTTCCCCGTGTGTATCCTATGCTATGTAGCCTGTTCCCCGTGTGTATCCTATGCTATGTAGCCTGTTCCCCGTGTGTATCCTATGCTATTTAGCCTGTTCCCCATGTGTATCCTATGCTACGTAGCCTGTTCCCCGCCCAGTGCCTTCAGGAGCAGCTGCGGCAGCTTCTCCACGCGTAAGCTTCTGCCTTTAAAGGACAAAAGTCTGTCTCCCGACTCAGGAATCTCTATCTAACCTGCAGCGACCCCAGTTCCATGCGATAACACAGCCCTGGTTTTAATGGCTGCTCCTTAGTGTTGTTTAGAGATATGTTTACCTATCCCTGTCACTACCCTCAGCCATCCCCCCCCCCGCCCCCACGATTTGGCTGTGCACCTTCCCACCACCACAAAAAA
>JAODLC010000140.1:23302240-23316156 GCA_026781145.1 Hippopotamyrus pictus | reverse complement strand
ATTCTGATTGGTCAGAGGCTTCACACCTGGCTCACAGGTAAAGGAAGGCTGGAAAACCAGCAGTGCTTGGACCTTGATTTGAATAATAGGGGTCTATATAATGTGGAAGTTCTGCAGTCCAAACCTTCTGTTGGTTCATAAAATAGGGAATAAGTGCAGCAGTATTTTCCTTAAAGGCCACGGAACTCCTTAACACTTTGAGAAAAAACACACTTTCTAATATATTTTTTTCTGCCAAGTATTTAAATATTTAGCACTAGCTGAGATGGATGTGTCTCTTGATGATTTAGTCTGTAGGATGAACTCAATGTTTGGGCTGAAGAGGGCTTCACCGGCACCTGAACTGACATTAAAACTCAGTGTGGTAACTGAGACCCCCCTCCCTTGGTGTGTGTGTGTGTGTGTGTGTGTGTGTGGGTATATCATGCCTGTTCCGTTGTCCATCTCCTATCTCCTGTTAATGCAAGCAGTTGTTGCAGCTCACTAAAAGAGTTTGAATAATAATTCAATAATTCGACCTTGGCAGTGGGAAACAGGCCCGATCCATTTTAAACAGAGTTATGTTTAAACCACGCCGAAATTAGTTAAACACTAATTTGGGCAAAGTACTTAGACTTCTGAGCAGCAGGCAAGTCTCTGGAGAACACTGACAGACAGTGACTGACTCATCATTCTGCTTTATGCCTAAATATCAATGACAAACCTCTCTCTTTACATCTCTTTACTTCATGAGAACACTTTAGTGTGTGTGGGTGTGTGTGTGTCACCAGTTTTTGGAGCGTTAACGGCACAAAGGGATTCTGACACATGGTGTTTACAAAACGATGATGGATTAATTACAAGCACATTTCAATTCCCCCAGATGTCCCCTCGCTTGATTCCTGCAGATGTGATTTGTATAATTCTTTCTCGTCTATTGTTCGTACCGTCCCAGCACCCAGGATGCGAGGCGTCCAAAGCACCGGTTCAAGACAGAGAGAAAACCGGAGAGGTTAAATGTGAATGAACACGATCTGTCTTCCACCATCTACGCACACGTGTAGCTTACGGGCTAATTTAACTACCAGCCCCCACCCCCACAAAACCCCCGTTTTATAGCCATGATCAGGGTGAAGAAAATAATCTGACAGTCTGACAAGTTTATTGATACACAATCTCGCATCTGTGTGCTGTTTTTCCTCTGCTTGTTCCTGTTCCTGCGCTCTAGTTTAACAGCAGCTTGCTGGAAGGTGATAAGGGACTTCCTCTCTCCGCCAGAACAGGTTTCGAAATCGGATCGGGATGTTTCATAAAGAGGAATTAGGCTGGGGAAGGGGGGCCACGCATGAATAAACATGCAGGAGACAGCATCCCATTCCTTACCGGTAGAGTGTGACCTGGGCCAGTTAAAACAAAGTGGGTTGATGGCCCGTCAACTGGGGCAGGGATGATTTGGCTTTTTTTTTCTTTTCTGAGACATAGGCGCTGCCCACGTTTGTTGTGACACGGCTAAACGACAGGCACTCAGACACTGCACCACGGTCACGCCACGATGATGCTGGATCGTCAACATAGCGGTGCCAATATAAAAAAAAAATATATATAATCATGAAATTTGCAGACACAGACAGACGAGCACAGGAGAAAAATTCAGATTAACAGCTGAATTTATAGCCAAACCGGAATATCCTTTTCCCAGAATTTCTGTGGACTGTTTACAAAAAAGATGGAACATATTGGTTGGTAAATCTGCAAAATCGCTGAACAGTCAAATTTAAAATGAAGGGGATTAGTTGCAATGTAGTAAGCGATACTCAAACCTTTTAGACATGCACAAAGGAAGAATAGTTCGGCAGAGTAAATAAGAGCTGATAGAATAATTCAATTTTAGTGCAAAAATGTTAGTAATTTAGTTTGGTTTTTGAAAAGCATGTAACCCCCAACTCCCACTCTCGCCCGAAGGCACAAGAGGAGAGTTGGGACAGGGAAAAGAAGGCTAAAAAAAATCATAGGGTAATCATACTGAGCCAAAACGCAGGGAAAATACATGGAAAAACAGAAATATAGTCAGAAAAAAATCGAAGCTGCAACTGTATTGACTGGCCTGGTGAAATCTGCTCACAAAACCTTGATTTGTTGGCCAGTTTTTATGAAAGTGTGTGTTTTTTCTCCCACATCCGGTAAGGGTGTGAGTGAGCATGTCTAGTTACCGCCTTGGAGAGTTTAGTTCAGAAAACATGAAGGTCTTAACTCCATAATTTAACAGGGGGGACCGCAGCAATGCAATATCGCATTGTCATAACATGCGGTTGGTCTAGCAGGAGATCTGTGGCTAATCAGACATCAGACCCGAAGGGGAGTTTGATTGGAGTTATCTAATTATAAAAGTTATTTGTTCATTTCTCGCAACATCAAAGTAATGATATCCATCTCGGGGAGCTTCGATTTGAAAGAAAACATAGATGAAAATGCGACTTAGTCACATTAAGTGTCTTGGCCAGAAATGCATCACGCTCTGACTTCCGGTGCATTGTCTGCGAGTTAAGCAGAAATGCGTTTCATCTGCCTTCTCAGGAAAACAGGTTATGAGACTGGAGTTTTATTGTCTGTTGCTGGAACCCCATAACAAAAGATTGTACGAAATGAGCAACTTTCCCCACCCCTCAACAATTTGTTAACATGTTTTTATTCATTATTGGGTTTTAATTAGCAATTTTTACATATTAATCTGCATGGAGGGAACAAAAATTTAAACTAGTCAAAAAGCTCCTTAGTCGTGGATTGTCTAAAAGTCACCAAATCGGAATTTAGTTTTACCAGTGCTTAATTACAACGTCCTGAGTAACAGCTGTGCAATCTACGATCATCGCAAGTACAACATTAAAACGATACGCACAAATGTTTTCCATCTCGCTGAGGGAGCTGGATCGTATGATAGGGTCCAAAGTATCGCAGGACAGTAATTAGACATGGCATCAAGCAGCATTTTATTGTTACGATCGCTTCATCAGTATCTCGTGAGAAGCCGTCCAATGATGCTTTACAACAGGTAATGTCGAAAAAAAAAACCTGTTTCTTCTCCCTTCATTATTTGTTCAACAAACACTGGATGTGTTGAAAGGTATATTTATTGGAGTTTGACTATGAGAGTTGTTTCAGATGGTTTCGATTCTTCCGCCAAATCAGACATCTGTTCCTGGTTCTCTCAAAAAAAAGCTTAACTTTTTTTTTTTTTTTTTTAAAGTGTTTATTTTGGATTATTTTTTCACCAGTTTCTCCAATACTAACAAGTTGTCAGATATGTTCAGTAACCAGGTACATCTGATAGGGTTATCAACAGCCTGGTTCAGAGGATGCTACCATTTATAAACACGCTATTGAAGGGAAACGTACCATTCGAGTGACCACAGGGACGAGGAATAAGGCGAAAACTAAATCAAATGTAAACTTAAAGAACATTTATTGCACATTAGAGAGAGTAGCTGCAACCCATACAAGAGGTCTGGAGGTCCATTTAAATCCAGTAAGTGGGCCTTTGTAGTTTACTAAGTGGGAGTGTGTCTCCCACTTAAGGCTAAGAATTCCCCTGGAAGGACTTGAAAATTAGTGGGGCAAATAAACTAGAGATACTTTATTTACTTTAATGTTTACTGGATTTACCTTTGATCCTACTCCTAAAAATGGCAAGACACTTAAACCAAGCTTGTGTCACATAATTTTTTCTGCTGCATCATACTGTGAAGTAAAACTCAGGATTGTAAAAGAAACCAGTAAAATGACCCAGTCCCACAGTGACGTTGCTTCACAGAGCCATTTGGGGAGTTTCTTTCCATACTGAGCTTGATGTGGCGCTCCAGACGTGGCTGTTTCACGGCTCTTTGGATTTGCCACGTGTTTAGCACACAAGGATGAGTGACCCGCTTCTTTTCTTGCCCCGAAAAACACCTTCTACATTTCTTGTAGCTTGAAATGTAAATGAAAATAAATTTCTCCAGTAGGTGGAAGCTGTTGCAGATGTTTCCTCCAGAAGAAATGTCAAATACAAGAATAAAAATTCACAAAACAGCGTTCATTCATTTGTCTCCTGTCATCAGATTAAGGGCATCTGCCCCTTGATACGGCCTGAATACTAAGACTTTCAGGGGATATAATTTACCTCCCAGCTTTAACGTTGATTCACAGTAATCTTTGATTTCTGTTTGATAAATCTGTCTGTGAGGAACAAAGATCTATGGGACATTAATTAACCTCAAGCTGGTAACCCTTTGAGAAGTTGGCAGCAGACATTCATTGATAGCTCAGCTAAATGCTGTTTACCATCTACTCTAAAACATATCCTTGATGTGGAAGGTTTAAGCCTGGACCACATAGTCCAAATCTTTCTAACCTCTGCGGTCAAATGAGAGTGACATACTGAAAATGACAGGTAAAGTTTACTAGTAACATTCAACCAGCTAGAAGCTACACTGTCTGTCAATTTTCAAGGCATGAAATTGCGTTTTCAGAATGCCTGTATTTTGGCAGGGATAAAACTGGAAGAAACAGAAAAGTAGAATTCTTTCTGTAGGTCCAAGTGTGCCTTGATCTAAAACTCCAGCTTCCAGTTAAAGAACATTCCTTAATGAATGCATGTAAGTAAATTGCCCTTAAGAGGACACGAATATAGAAACCTATAGGAAACTTTATGAAAAAGAAGCACGAAAAGCAGTGGGATTTTTTTACACTGATAATTCATGGGTGACCAACATTCCAGCTCTTCTTCTGGAACTTTATTATCTGGTTGCTTTGTCTGGTGTCCTCTGGCCATGTGGTGCTGAGATTTCCCCAAAACAATGTGGCCAGACTGCAGGTTTCGTCTTCTGATTATATAACAGCAAATGGGCTGAGAAAAGCGGGGGTATACATGATTTCTAACAAGGTGTCCCAAGTTTCCCCCGTGAGGAACTTCCCACGGAAGGCCTGCCAAAGGTACAGGAGGCTGAGGGCAGACATGGAGGCTCCTGGAATGCTGTTCCTCTGAGTTCTCCACCGACTACCTCCTCCCTGACACCTCCCTGCCCCAATTTGCAGAGGATTCACCTTCAAAATTGTTTGAAATAAGTGGACTTGAGAGAGTGGACTTGTCTTTTCCATAGCTCGTTTTATCTCTGGCTGGGGAAAGGGATGGGTCAGAACATTACAGGGTCACGTGATGGTTCCATCTCCCTACAGGCCCTAGCATCTGAAGGAACATATCCTCTTGTTTGCTCATTCGCGGTGCAATACTTCTGTTTAAGAGACCCAAGTATTAGGTATACCCCCCCACCCCCCAACAAAGACAGCTTTGCCAACCCAGAGGGTACATTTGCTGGTCTATAAGGCAACAACACTGATGCCTTGCATGCTAATACTCACTCACACATGCCCAGTGAAAAATATCATTATTATTATCTAACAGAAGTTTGAATCCAAAGAAGCTCATGTGAAGTACTGAGCATGTGTTGCATGGTTATAAAGTAGGGTGGTCATCCCTCCCAGGCTGGGACCCTTTGACCTTACCCCAACCTTCTGACCTTTGCATTCTATATTGCCCATTAAGCCTTCCACAACATGCTCTTTCAAGGTGACTGAAATGTTTGGGACTAGTGGATTCCTCCCCCCCACCCCCCGACGCCTGTGATGGTGTCAGTATTACACCTGCGTAAAATGTATTTAGCCTAAAAGCAAAACTACCTGAGAGCCAAGGAACAGGCTGTTCATTCAAAAACACCCTTAATGTCTTTTTTATATATCAATTTGAGGTGAAGGTATTTGTGATTTTATAGATGAAAACAGTCCTGTTTTTTCCAGTTGTTAAATTTTGGCTAATAGACTGAAATACAAAGCACTTTATGGTTCTAATATTTTTTTAATGCCTCTTCCTGAATAGTAGTTTCCAAAGAGTTACAATGACAGGAGAAAAATGTTTTAAAAATACTGATAAATTTAAAAATTATGACTATGGTAGCATAGCGTAATCTGTCATGATATAATTTTTATTATAATATTTGTATTTATTTTATTACAACTAATAATTCCTAAATCTTTGAAGTAGTTTCAGCTGCACAAAAGCAGTATGTATTGATGTAATGTAGCTTGCAACAAATATCAGTCCAACGTGTAGGTAACATTAAAATGGGAACACTCTGTTAATGAAAAAAAGGCTTAAAAGAGATTTTCAATAAAGCTGTGCTTTGCTGAAGACATCCATAGCTAGCTTTGGCAGATTTCTCGCAAGTGTGGTGACAGAAAGAGCAAT
Organism: Hippopotamyrus pictus; assembly: GCA_026781145.1. Taxonomy (NCBI): domain Eukaryota; kingdom Metazoa; phylum Chordata; class Actinopteri; order Osteoglossiformes; family Mormyridae; genus Hippopotamyrus; species Hippopotamyrus pictus. Next base: position 23,309,900 of record JAODLC010000140.1, on the reverse strand, counting down.
GGAGACTGAGACATTTATTACATCTACATGACATATTTAGCTGAGATGTTTGTCCAAAGTGACTCAGAAGTGAGACAAACAGCACATTACAAACAAAAGGTTGTCAAGGAGTCAACTTGGCGTAAGAGCAGCTAGGCTGAGGTTCCAATGAATGCCCAGGTACAAATGTAAGTGGTGTCAGAGTAAGAGCTGTACATCTTTCCAACTAAGCAAGAACCTAATAAAACAACTGATCAGATCAGTAGATAAAGTGCAACACTAATAACACTCGGGTAACATAGAGCTAGTAGAGGGCTTCCTTGAACACATGGGTCTTGAAGCATTTCTTGAAGGTGGAGAGGGAGTCTGACGACTGGAAATGGTTCAGCAGCTCATTCCACCATCGGGGAACCATACATGAGAAATGTCTTCTCACATGGTGGAGGGATTTCGGAGTGGCATAGGTTTGCTGACTGAAGAAGGCAAGATAGGACGTAGGTCTTAAGGATTAATGGATCTCAAGACCAAGCACCAAGGCCTTGAACTTGACGCCAGTGCCTACAGGAGCCAATGAAGAGAGACGTGGAGGGGTGTAACATGAGAGCAATTAGGCTGACTGAATACCAGACATGCAACCACATTTTGCATTATCTGCAGTGGTTGAACAGCACAGGCTGGTAAACCTGCATGTAGAAAGTTAAGTCACGAGCTAATTGCCTGGACTTGAAGTTGAGAAGCATACTGAGACAAAAAAGGCCTGATCTTCCCCGTGTCATGCAGGGTGATGAATAACAGTAACAAAACAGAAACAAGAAAATAATAACAGACATGAATGAAGACCTTGGTCCTTAGAATGGAGGGTTATGAAGCAATGGTGTATAATTGGGGCTGGTTAGCACGAGCCAGGCTTGCCGATCAGAACGCATCCCAGCAAGCTGTCACCTTCGTGGGCCGCCCACCCTCCGGCACCCTGTTAGGCATCGGCTAGCGTGGACTAGCAGAGCTTTGGTGATGAGCGTTCGGGCCGGTACTCACGCATGGGAATGAGCTCTTAATGAGATACTGAGCATTAACGGCATCTTAATGGCGTGCTGATAACTGTCCAATGTGCAAACCATGCACTGGTGCAGACTTCAAAGGCCTGCGTGCGTAGTGGGCCGACTTGCACGCTTCAGAGTTTCCCTGTGAGATAAACAGTCCTAATGGCCCCAGGTTTCTCTCGGCTTGGCCGGCCAATCACTTCATTGCCAAGGGCTCCATGGACCGCTTCAAGTCTCTGATTGGAAACCATCTGTTGACATGTCACCCCCCCCCCCCACAAGCATGAATGATGTTTCCTGTACTCAACATGCTTCGCCAGGCAACCAAATGAAGTGGCACTTCACTGTTTAAGGTGAAGTAAATTGTTTGACTCTGTTTGTCCAGGTCTAGATGGAGAAATTATGAACACAATGCTTTCAGGTCTACATGGAGAAATTATTTCATGGAGATAACATCCATAGGGATTGCAATATCATAATCAATAATGGGCCATTCGCCTCTATACCAGGGGCGGCCAATCTTATCCTCAAAAAGCCAGTGTGTATGTATGTTTTTGAGATAACCTCTACGTCAGCTCTTCACACCAGATGTGAAAACTCTTCAGCAAATCAGTCCTCGAATTAGTATTCTACTGAAGTTGCAATAAAAACCAATGCACACAACAGCCCTTTCTGATAAGATTCCCTTCTCCTGGTCTATACTGCGAATCCATTAATCTGAGCAAGTGCAAAGAACTCCCACCCCTGCCCCCAGCTTCCTAAGACCTGATCTGGGCGGTCCTGAAGTGGCCCAGAGTGAATCTAACTCCAGCTTGACATAAGATCCGTGGCCGGGTGATTAGAAGAGAGCAGGTTTGGTTCCTTTGATAACTCGTGAACATGAAACAAGAGCACGCTGTCCAGAACACATCAGCAAGTCAAGAGGTCTGAGGCTCACTCTCCATTTTGGGTATTATTCTGCTGGAAAGGTCCATAGTAACTGTCTTCAAAAGGTACCAATTTATTTCGGTACATCCTTGATCTGGCACCCGATCGAGGAAAGTTAAGTAAAAAATGTTTCCAGGCCTGGTTCTAGAGAGCAACGTGCATATTAAATCAAGGTCCAGTTTTAGGTTGGCTTTGATCAAAAGCATTTGATAAATACCAAATAGGGAAGTAAAAACAGTTCTCCATCATGCAGGGGAACAGCAGCCGGCTCTCTGGTCCAAAGCAAGGCGTCAGGCACTGGCAATCAATGGACTGGAATAACTTCGGACGCCAGCCTGGGATGGCATTTTTGGTCACGGGAGCTGAGACCCTAGGCTGTCTTGGGGTAGTGAACGGGTGGCAGCTCCCTTCACCTGGAGCTTCTACTGTGAGGCCAGGTAAGTATCGTACTTTCAAACATCTGAGGATAATCAGAAAAATCTGCTTCCGCCACATGCCATTTGATCTCAAAACAATCCAAGTCTCTCCAATCATTTTTTATCCTTCTCAATAACTGTTTGGATTCGTGGGCGAGGCGCTCCCGCACATGGGACCCATACAGCCCCTGACCCAGTCCCCGGCTGCCGGTTCGAGCTGTGACCCAGACTCCTCCCGTGCCTCTGGCCCTCTCTGAGCTCTGAGCTGTAGTGCTTGGTAGCTGTTCAAGCTTGGAGTCACTAGCAGCTTCTGTAATTAAAAGCACTTTCACGAATGCACGCAACGGTCTTCTCCCAGTCCCGACATGGGGGATTGCCCGTTAAAAGTCATTGAAAACCAAAGTTGTTTTTTTCCCCTCTTTTCTATTTTTTTCCCCTTTTATTGCCTGTTTCCAGTCTGCGAGGGAGGTTGTTGCGTAAGATAGCGGACTTTTTTCATTTATTCCATCAGCAGGTGTCTTTCCAAAGTGAAAAAATACATACATAAGAAAATAAATAAAAGACAAAGATATAGGGTGATGGATCTGACAGCTATTGATGGGGCCGTCCGGTCATGAGGGGCAGCATGGAGTGGTAAGTGAATTACTGATCTGAAGACATGCCCCAGGAGCTTGGGGTTACAGCGCTGCATGATTCATTGCTTTCTGCTGGATGAAATCGTTAGCTTTTATTAGACAGATATGTTTTTTTTTTTTGTAATGTTAGTTTTATGAGAATTTGTTTTAGGTTTTCATGTCTAAATCCTGTTTAGAGAATGAAATAAAACTCAGAAACCGCCCTGACCTTTAGCCTGTCCAATCTTCTCTTCCAGGAACATTGCCATGCTTTTGAACAGTGGAGATTCCTCACTGTTTGTTCATTACCGGAGTATTCCATTGGAGTTTTCCAGTAGAGCTCGCCTGCTGATGACTTATCATCTCACCATGTCATTCGTACATGCAGTCATGTGACTGTTACTTCACTAAATGCGATTTACATCTGCCGCTACTTTGTAATCTGAAATAATAGCAAACTACTTAGTTGTTTTAGGCAGTTAGAAAGAAAACACTCAAACTGAATGATAATGATTCTCGGTGCCAATCCTTGCTTCTGCACTCTAGAATCTACCTTCACAAGATTCCATCCATCAGTCTTCTGGTCAGGGTGGCAGGGGACCTGGGCCTACACCCTGAATGGGATGCTATCTGCAGGTCTTTGGACTACCAGAGTAAAAGCCATGAAACTTCATGATACTGTTCAGGAGAAAGTCTGTCTTGACCCCACATTAAACTACTAAATTATTTCACATAACAGTTACTTTAACAACTTCCTCAGTCCCTTTGATGTTTACTTGGGAAGCTGTATTAATAACTCTTTGATAATAAGTACTTGGCTGAGATATCCCATCTTCATAGTTTTTGTCTTTTTTTTGTACTTTGGCTGGTTAAAGTGGGGGCCCAGGTTGGGCGAATGGGGGCGGGGGAGTGGAATACAGACGGAAGCTGCTTTTTAATGTGGGGGGTCAACAGCTTCATGAGGCCGCCCACCATGGTTCTGGCGTCATCGTCCGCAAGGCCTGGCTCTGTCTGAGCGGCTCGCTCACATGTGGCCTGGCGGACGATGACTCCCACTCCTCAACTGCCCCCGGAGGGTGAATCTGACCAGGACTGGATGGGGCAGCCTTACCATCTGAGGGGAACTGAGGGCCCAGGCTGGATGGGCCTGCTAATTGGGCTCACGTGTATTATGAAAATTGGGATGGCGAACGGTATCCGCTGGCGGCACGCCAAGCCACACATGGAGCCACTCATCCTGCCAAGCCATCCGCGGGTCAGACGTGCCCCCCCCCGAGAGCCAAAATAACGCTAACGGCTCACGCATGCTCCGATGTTTATGAGGAAGCCTCTTGCATGTGGAGAGACAGGATGAAGATGGTTCCAAAATAGATAAAAGTCAATGGGCAACACATAAAACGTGCTGTGGAAAGCTTGTAAACAACCCTCCCCTCACCCCCACCTCAGGCCAGACCCCTCCATCACTTTCTGCCTCTCCCCTCAGCAGCTCCTGTCACGTTTGCCCCAAACACATCGCATGCAATAGTAAAATTATTTACGGTAGTGCAATAAAAAGTGCAGTTATTACAAGGGCGTTTGCGAGACACAACACTTCCAATTATCGCCATGGTATTACATGATGAGACCATGTAATGTTTATCGCTAGAAATGCTAACTAAATTAACTAAATTAACGGAAAGCATGATGAAACCAGGGGAAGTATGCGCTCAAAACCATGGGAACACCACCAATAAAATTAGCATGTGGAGCTGATTTTGTAAAGCTTTATAAAAGCTACAATAAAAACATAATTTAGCAATAATGATGAGAATGCATGGTGTGACCACATCCGAGAGGCTGACGCAGGGTCGGCATGCATGCAGCGTCAACGCAGCATCATTTACAGCAGTGAGTAAGAAGAAGAGGGGGGCAGTTGTGATCTCATGAGGAAAAACACCTCTGTGGCTCTCCAGATTGGTTCTTATCCCTGAAAACACATTCGAGAGTTGACCTTGTGGTACGTTTTTGACATAAACCTCTGTGCTAGTGCCCTACGCTCTATACTGACTTGACTGTTGTCAAGACCACAGATAAGTAACTTTGTGTTTATTTTTTCCAGAACAAACCTAAATGATCTCAGAGTAGCTCATCGACAAATATGTTGGTCATTGTGTGAAAATAAGGAACGGGACAGTCTTCAGAAAGCGTCACAGCAGAAAGTGGCTACCTGTTCACTTCCAACTGTATCCAGACCCTACAGAGACTTTTGCTCTTTCTTCTGCTACAGAAGATGTGGACTGAATAATACCATTAGGGGAGACAGTGCAAGGAGGATTTTCTGTTTACACTTGTACCACTTTCACACTTGACCTTACCTTGTGAAAAATCACCTTGGGAGAGCTACATAACACAAAGATAACCGGGAATGATAGAGAACTATATCATCACATGCAATTCCATGGATTTCCATATGTTCATGTAGTCTATAAGCCTACTTCAGACACATGCTTACCTAACAAGTTTCAGACAAGCCATGTCCATGAATCAAAAAACTTGCTAAAGACAAAACAGTCATGACCTATTGGTCATGACTATCGCAGACTTTTCTTAAATGAGTTACAGAACCAGAAAAATCACAAAAATGCTGGAATTATTTTCTGCTCCTTCTGCAGAACACGGTTGATTATTTCTCGCTTAGGCTGGCAATGCTGCTCGGCTGGGGATACAAATGATCCCAGGTGCAGTTCGATTCCGAAAAATGCTCTGGAGGAGCTCCGACAATAAGACATCCATCAGCACAGAAATACGTTAAACAAAATCAAATTTAACCCTAACTGCTGCCTGCCAAGTTTTTTATGTTTGTGCCAGATTTTGTGGCCTGTGAAGGGATCACAGAAATATTCTAAAATATTGGGCTTCTCTTGGGCACGAATCTATTTGGACAGAAACTTTGGAATTTGATCCCTTCAGCCATTCGAGAATCTAGTCTTAAACTGTCAGGACCCACTGATACCCACCACAACACATGAGGAAAGTATCAATGTGAAGACCTTAAACTACATGACAGTTTGGAAGAAGTCCCTTATCCCTCTCTGAAGGAAAGAACCACCTTGGCATTATGAACACGACACTCCGTGTTTTCACCTGACTTTTTGGCAAAATGAAGACATTTCTCCTGACTTAACCCAAGACGACAATAATTGCAAACAGTTACCTGGAAAGAATCGGTACTCAGCACATAAGGTGTTATCCGAATAAAAAGGTTGAGACTCTTTGGGTCATAAGGATGGTACCACAAGACAGAATAGTGTGAGCATTCGGGGCACAGATTCTACATCCCGAGCACTTGAAAGGAAGTCATGCAGAAGAAACTAGATCTAGAACCACAGGAAACCAGAACACGCAGTCAACAAAAACATTTTCCTTGAATATTGTAGGCTGACAATGGCATGTCTTCAATTAAGTGCAGTTGCTTTCTTCATCTATAACTCATTTTGATGGACTGGCATTCCAGTTATGGCATACCATACTGAGAGCAAGCGGGAGGCATGGTAACGGCTTGGCTTTGGATGATCTCCATGGTGTGTTTCCAGAGTGACTGATCAGCAGCCCCCATACCCACAGGCTCCCCTGTTCCCCATCGGGCTAACTTAGTCAGTAGAGATTAAAAGGGGTCATCTGGGAGTGCTGGAGGAGACATGGGAGAAGTGTTTAGGAAGGCTGGTTACTGAGCTCCAGAGTTGATTGTTTTTCTTTTGGTCACTGTGTTTATTTCAGTTTAAGGTCTTACTAGTTAGTGTTCGCAGTGTTTTGGTTTGGCTCTGCTAAAGGGGCCTCATCCCCATTTTGCACTGTCTGTAATCGAGTCCTTGTGTTTGGTTAACCTGCTGTCCCGCACCTCCAACAACCCCGGAGGCGGCCCTCTGCCCCTCAACCTGCAGCATTACCCTGTGCCTGGTGCATGCTGGGACAGATTCCAAATTCACTGCGTCCTGGATATGTGGTTCTTGAAATGGGATGGATTAGTGAACTTCCCGACAGCTTAATGTGCAGTCATAAGCAAATGATGCCGGTTTGTTTAATCAGTATTAATAGCACTATATAATAATTACATTGAATAGCAATGACGATATCATGTGAAATTTGGTCCTCCCTAGGTCCAACTAAATGCTGAACAGCCTGAGTTCCCTCCAGCTCATCCACTAATCACAGCACCCCATCATGATAGGGCGGGTGCTTCCTGAGTGATAGACAGATGTCTTGTGGTCATGCTATTGGACAGTCTTGTTATCAATCAATGTGAAGCAGAACAGTTTAATGCAGGGGGCAGCTGAAAATTTCTTATTATGAATCCTCTTATTAATGCTGAGACTCTCTGTCACGGTCCTTGAGTTTCCACTTGGATATTACATCATAAAGGTAATTGTGAAACATATACAAAGTGGGAAGAAAACCGAAAAGTGTCAGGTTACCTTGAAAAACAATCCAATTAGCTAAAAGGTACAATCAATAAAAGCATTTTCTAATATAGTGCTGAACTCTAATCCTATCCCCTGCCTTGCCTGGCTAACCAGCCATCATGACCATGAACTGCTCCCATAAAAACTGCGGTGAAGACTTAAGTTGTGTTGGTTGGAAGTGAAAACAGCAATATAACTCATTCACTGAGGCATATGGAGATCAAGATGGAGGGGGGGGGGGGGGG
>JAODLC010000140.1:23278629-23302140 GCA_026781145.1 Hippopotamyrus pictus | reverse complement strand
GACTGGCTAGATCTGAACTTACTGCCCCTTTGATGTGAAAAACATACGACTGAAGATTGGACTGGGGTGGGGGGGGTTGGGTAAGGAGGGTGTGAAAAGCCTAAAATGGCAGAGAAGGACCTCTTCTGGAAGGACGTGGTCGGAGATTAACACCCCCACTGTCACACAAGAAAATGCGAGGGGGACATCTGGTGTGATGTCAAAGTTGTTCAGACTGGAACTAGGCAGCGGAGTTGATTTTAATGTATTCTGCAGCCACGCGGGTGATTGAGACATGAGCTGAGAGGTAAGGTGCCTTAATTAATCAGCCTTTCTCCCACTCCCGCTCTGGTTCACAACATTTTTTTTGGAAATAAAACTTCAGCAAAAAGCACAAGGCCAGATTTCACCAGATCAAAAAAAAAAATAATAATAATAAAAAGTGTGAAGTTCTTGGATATCGTATCTATTTGCATATTTTTGGTTGATATATTGACGAGGCCGACGTCTTCTGCTGCTTGTACTATCTGAACTGAGGTCCTTTAAGAAAAAAGATCCTTGGAAAGAGAACAGTTTGAAGACACTTTGGCAAACTCTGAGACAATACGGTCAGCAGCCTTCCAGCGTGTGCATCTGCAAGAGTTTTTCTGCAAGCAGCCTCAAATTAAAGAGGGCAGAAGGGCAGATGCGAGGCTGCAGCAGTAATCCAAACTGACTCGAACTCCCATCCAGCACTCGCTACCAAGTGCTACACTGGGGCCAACACTGAGGAGCCCCCGCCCAAGGACACCTCAAGAAATGAAGGAAAGCCTGGCAGCTCACGCACCACTTCGCAGTGAGGCCATTCATGATGGATGCAGCTCAAAGGTGGACCAAACACGCTGCAGATGAACGAAAGGTCGTTCTGCTCCCTGAAAAATGTGTTTTTTTTTTTTTTTTGCACATTAGTGGCTCGATGGCAGCGACAGGCACTTGATCCACAGCAGTCCAGCAACACAGCAAGTAACCAAAACTCTAATGGACAATGATGGTTTCCATGGGTCGGCATCTAAAAGAACATTTCATTACGGAATTCCCCAAAAGCCGAATTTCATCTGCACAGAAAATGAAAACTTCTGGACTGTGGCCTGGCTCTGGAGGATGGTGCCTTTTTCCTGGAAGATAGAGGACAGTACTCAGGAAAGAGTGGGTTGACGGGCATGTCTGAACCTCTGTGTGTAGATCAGCCATGTGTCTGTCCATTAAGCAGTGCTGAATCAGAATCCAAAGCAGACATACTGGAGACTGGAGTCCTGAGGGCACTTTCTGCCTTGTTTCTGATTTCGGCAGAAAAGACCCTCCTGAACCCCATTTATGTTTAATTCTCTAGGTAAATATTCCTGTGTGTCCTTCCTCTATATTTTAATTTCTGCCGTTTATTCTCACATTAAATTTCAAATTTAGTTCCTTTCCACCTCTTAGCCATTTGTCACACAGCTGGATTTGGCCCCAGAGCATCGTGGCGGAGAGGGAAAAAAAAGCAGTTTTGTTTCCCACGGTCATATAAAACAGTGCGGACCTGGAAGTCTCGGTGTCACATCAATCATGGGCCCCCAGACATCCTGGAACATTAAGCACCGTGTTGTGCTGAAGACTCGCAGCCAGTTAAAATACATTTAGGAACTATTACAACAAAATCTGTTTTTTTTTTTTGTTCTCTCAAATCTTGGTGCCTGTGAAAAAAATCTGCAAATAAGATTCTCATCATTGCTAAGCCCAGAGGATCCTGTTCAGAAAGGGAGACAGGTCAGATAAGTCAATGCTACTTCTGATTGAATGGCATGAGGCTTGTGGACATTCAACAGAAGCGACGTTGAGCAGCCCATGCTGGAATCGAGAAAGTGCATTGTGACCTCAATCTGGATTTGCAAAACAGAAAGATACCTGTATCCAATTTAATGCTTCCCATCAGAGAGTCTGCATCATTCAGAAGATGCAAAATGTCTCATCGGGGCAAATAAAGCCAAGTTCTATGTTTCGTAACAATTACATGCTGCTTTTGGGTTACGGTTTACGTTAAAGCTGATATTTGCTTTTCATGTTTTATATTAGCAGTATAATTAATATGTAAACTCAGTAATAATTCAGTTATCATGCATAATAAGTAACAGAATTGTAACTTAACATTTTTACTTAATCTGTTGATCCTTGCTTGAAATAAAAGAAAAAACAACTTTATATTGTATTGTTCTTCTTATTTAGTACTTTGTTTTTTCCAAATTTTCACCTTCATGTCTTCATTTCATGCTTGTCAACCCCAGGGTTGAGAGTTTGCATGCTTTTGCTCAGGGGCGTCATTAGGCCAATTTCAGGGGGACTAAAATGTCATTTAGGCCCCCCAAATAAATGTGTATTTATTGGCTTAAGTCATGAATAGCTTTTTATACTATATATGTTTGCCACACACACCCCCCCCCCGCCCCCCAGTAAGGACTCAGCCTCCCATCTATTCATCTCTAACTACGCCCCAGCTTTCACTGTTTTCATAGATCTCCTCCTGGATGTCTAGTTTCTTCACACAGTCCGATATTCACAACCGTGTGTGTGAGTACTTGTGAGTGCATGTACGTACCCCAGCCTTGTGCCCTTTGCTGTCCCCGTGACCCTGTCTAGGATAAGTGGTTAGAAGATGGATATATGGCTGGATTGTACCCATAAGGCTTCAGTAGTCCAACACAGAAACCAGGGCTGCGTGATTCTCTGCACCGCATTTCATGCGACGGACCTGTTGATCTCACGGTGTCATGACTGTAACCATGTTCACGTGACCTTAAATAGCTTTTAAACGTGCCAGACATTCTCAGTACCACAAAGGTGCTGTCCCAACCCTCAAAAATATGCCACAAAATAATTCTGATGGGCTTTCCTGACCTTAAAGTAATGACAGAAGTCTTTGAATTCACTCTAAACCGGTTTCCTTGATCACTCAGCACTGCGATGTGTTGGGAATGTTCTTCTCCTCTCTTTGATGAGACTTTCAGCTCTTGGAGGCTGTGGTGTTGTCTAGTTTGAAGTAGTATGTGTACTGTGATGAAGCAGAAGCGCCCACAGTTTTTATTTTAAAATCCCAATCACACAGCTGCATCCGCATGTGCGTGCACTCTAGGTTATGAAATTGCTGGTGCACAGGGCTTTTTTTCCTTCATTCTTTCATGTTCGGTGACTGTAGTTGCTGTCTCCCCATCCAGTCCTCTAAAGCTATGCTGTGCCGGCCTGTTATCAGACAGCTTTCATATCAATGAACCTACATGCTTTTTCTTCCATGTGGTTCTATTCATGTGTCCTCAAGAGGCATCCCCACTGCTATGTTTTCATACAAAAACTATCTCCGTCCACACAGGCATTTTCGCACCATTTACAAAAGTATTTCCATGCACACTGAAGCGAAAACGTATGATGTAGCTATTAGCCTACACTGGGAGAGCGCACATTCACACAGTGACTGGTAAATTCATTTCTTTTTGCGCAAATATGCAGCACACATGTATGACTATAAAGCTGCATACATGTCAGCAACAGGGAAAGCGTCATTGAAAGCAGCTCTTCCATATCCGGTTTGTTGGAATACTATTTACTCCTGTGTAGGGTGACCAAGTGACAGACCAAGTGACACCCTCGACACTCCAGCTTCTTTACGAGTCACCCTCAGACACCCTCACAACAGGCCCTATGCACTTACAGGTAAACTGCCTTTTCAAATTTTCTTTACAGGAAAGAGGAAATGTGTTATGTTGTTATGTGACAAAATGGCTCCCTTCAGGAAACTGCATTGTCGTTTCTTTAATAACATACGAGTTGTCAATAAAATCAAGAGGCTTAATTTCACTGGCCGAACCGTTTTGTACACGTTTTGATTTCATTTTAAATATAACACACAGACACAGACACACACACACACGTTTGTAATTATATCTTTGTGGGGACTCGCCATTCATTTCTATGGTCCCCAGAATGTCAAAATAACAGAACAGGTTTGTATTCTATTGTGAATATCCTCAGGTGATGTGTTCCAAGACCTGTAACGGATGGCCGAAACTGCGGATGATAATGAACCATCTGCGGACCCCATATATAACATGAATTTCATGTAAATTACATGGTAAAGTTTAACTGATAAATTACGCACAGTAAGAAATTACCGACATTAAAATCAGTAAAACTAAAGCAGATCGCACATTATTATACAGCATTGTACTGTCTCTCGAATGAAAGGAAATGTGACGTTTTTATAACACAGACACTGCGATAGCACAGCTATGAATGCAGTCGGCGAGAATGCTCAGGGCAGACTGGAAGAGCATTCTGCAGGGAAGCGTGGGTATGCGAACAAAGGGAGCTGTACTGGGCACAACTGGGCCGGCCAATTTCATCATGTTGCGTCCTGTACTCGCTTGGTGCATTTTTAAAACTTGTTACCCTTTTATTTCTGGAATTTTCCAGTTTTTTTTTTTCTTTCGGCAGTAAACCGTGGATGAATGGGGGTCCCACTAACTCAGTAGATATTTCGACCAGCGAGACAGTCATCAGCCATTCACCACTGTGATGTATCCTCCCCTGATTAAGATTCTATAATTGAATAAAGATGGACAAATATCACAGTCAAGCCTATTCAGCTTGTAAAAATGAGCTGTCTTCAAAAACTTAACATTCATAACATGTTTTAAACATTCAGTAGTATTAACTTAACTTGATATTTCTTATTTTATTTTATTATGTAACTGTATTCTTATATTTATATGATAATACAGTATATCAAACTCAGTATTTTTTCATGCTGTTTTGTTTTCTTTGTACAATGCATTGTGGGATATGGGAGTGGTAGTGGAGTTGCATGATCCTTCATTGCTGCTGGCTTGCTTCATGAGGGCATGATGGACCACTCCCCCTTACTCATCTGCTTTGAGACACACTTCAATATGGCGACGGGTCTCGGTAACGTGCCGAAGAAGCCAGAGTGGTAAGGCGGGACATGAAGAGACCAGTTTGGTATTGCACCCTACTAGACTTGCTGACACATGACTGCAAATGCAACGATTTCACCACCATATTGCAGAAGTTGAAGCGATCCTTTACACTGCGCAGCTATTGGCTGGAGAAACAGGCATGGGTTCTGCTCCAGTGATATAACCTTCCACCAGTTAGGGTGTTTACTGATCGCTGTATATTTTTGTATTGACAGGCATGTGATATTCCCTTGCAAATATACATCTTCGGAATAGCGCTGGGCGGTATGCCCATTCATTTGGTGTACTGGTTATTCCCCATTGTATTTCTCATACAATGTGAAGCTTTAATATACCGCCATACCGCAGCATAGCTGAAATGACAGCTGTGATTGTGTGTTTAATGTTTTAAAAATATTTTGAAATATTGAAGTAGTTAACCATGATGAGTCAAGTGCTGGGCATGTCATATGCATCATAGTATTAGTATTCTTAACTTTACTCAGAAAGTTAAAGAGATGGAATAGCCACAATATGTCAGTCTTTGTGTAGCTCATGGGAATTTTACTTACACAGAATTTTTCTGAGGGCAGAAGGAAAAATGATTGGTGTAGAGAGATAATCAATCAGATTGTAGAGGAGGTAGGTTCAAGCAACTAGATGAGGTAGGACCAACTAATCAGATATCTTGGTCCCGCCTCCTCTTGCTGCTGGGACCCAGCTTCTCTACAATCTGATTGCTTAACATTTTTTTGCTAGTAAAACTCTGAAGAGCCTAGTTTGGACTGCTGAATCCGTTATCTTTCATTACTTATTTAATTTACGCAGCAGTCAAACATTGTGTATTAGCTTTTAAACCGTTTCTTTGGGAAGTTGCAGTGACATTCAGAATTTTAGTTTTAAGGGATTAAAGATGTCAGCTTGTGTTCAGGCTGTTGTGGAAATACCTGTTGCCATTTTTATTGTACTAAAAAACAAGTACTTTTACTTTAAATAAATGTGTATTCATTTAAATCCAGCCTAATTCAGTGTAATATGTTACCAGATCATAACGCTTACATATGTCCCACTAAGAAATATTGGTAATGTGTGATTGAAAATGCAATGATTTAAGCGTACATATGGATTGGAATGGCGTCAGAGCCGATCCACACATCTTTATTATGTGTGTGTGTGTGTGTGTGCGCATGCATTTATATAAATGTAGTTCTTTGTTTTGGTTATTTTTCAAAACTAATGTCCAGTGATTTCTAAATCATATTCTAGATATAAGCTAATAATTCTAGCTGTAGGTGGTCTCATTTGTATGATAATTGCAAAAAAAAAAAAAATGTGTCACTTATATGTTTTTGTTTTACATACAACCAATGGATGGAGTAACTTCTCCAAGCGTGTCACGCTCTATGCCCATTGGCCTATAGCTGAAGACCCGCCTGTCATGTCCAGTAAATATACATCATTGGTCCCCTCACTCTCTCCATTTGTGGCATCAGACCCATAGGTGAGTGCCTTGGCAGCAAATGAAAAACAGCACAGTCCAGGCAGTGTCAGAGCAAGCCCAAATAAACGATTCCCACAACCCGGAAACCTGATGAAGTCTGAGTCCAGACTGACTCTGAGTCAGCATCCCTACAATAATCAATCTTAAATCCCACCAGCTCAACTACAGTACGCTATCTTGTGTCAGTACCTTAGGACTATAATAGTTTTCTCTTCCTGCTAGGGAGTTTTTGCTTTCCACTGTCGCCTCTGACTTGCTCTGTGGGAGCATCATTCAGGGACAATGTAACAGGTTTGACAACTTTGGTCAGCTGGCTGGAGTGACATTTTCAATTTGAGATAAGTCTACACATACATGCACACGCATTTACATGTATGTAACAGTTTTATTATCTTGTAAATAGTAAATAGTTTGCAAACTACCCCAGTCCTTTTGATCTAACTAATTTTAGGTTTATAATGGAATAATATAGATTTGTCGTAAGATTTCTTGCGTGAGCGTGAGTTTGAAAGCTTGAGTGTCACACCAGATGCGTGAGAGTTGGCAGCCCTTATGTAAAGCACAATGTAATATTGCGAAAATGCGCTATATAAATAAAACTGAATATAACTTTCCATTTAGCCACCACAAACATAGCGGTCTGGGCTAGGTTAAGCTTCCATATCAGTAGCTTCACTCAGGCTATTTGTCATCTGGAAGGATTGGTTTAGCAATTGCAGAAAGGCATTTCCATATTACCCCAAAATGTCTGTTTCTCCCGGTGCCCCTCTAAAACGCTCCAAAAAACGTCCACCGCAAACACGTTGACTCGAAATGTTTGCTTAAAACTGCAGTCTTCCGTAAGCCGGTGTTTGGAAAGGCAGGGTCGCATGGACAAGTATGATATATCGTTGCCGGATAATAAATGGATGTGCCGATTTACTTGCTTGGTTGTTCTACTGTTTTAGTGCTAAAGCATGGTTACAATTTGCTAAGTAGACTTTTGAAGGCCTGCAAGTAAAAACTAACAGGCAGCAGAAACAGACATGGAATCTGACAAACGTAATAGCGATTACACTTCAGTGGGGACATTTAACGCAGATACGGAATCATTTGTTCCCAATAGCTTTGATTATGGGATGGCATAAATGGTGTTTCCGCACGCCTTTAATTGGCTGCTCTCCATCCCGGATCCGAGGCCCCGCCCAGCCAAAAAACACGTCAAACTCAATCTAGCCACTTCATGGCAGCCTTCTGTGTCAGAGACATCTGCGGCCCAGTGTAACGGAGATGTTCGAGACACAAGTGACATGTGACAGGAAATAGCCTTGGTTGTCCTTAAAACAACACAGACGACGAGTGCTGCACGCAGATGCTTCAACGCCTCGACATATTTAAGTCAAAGATCCTGCCGTGGAATTCAGCACAGGAGCCAATATCCCACATATACAAGCTGTGTGCTCATACTCTCTCAAATGTAAATCTGTGTGACTTTTTAATGGCAGAAACAGCTACAAAAACATTGAGAACATTTCTCCCTTGAATGTGGACTGATCATTGATTTCTGTGTCAGCCCCCAACAATGTTACACAGTTTCCCCCCCCCCCCCAGATTAACTACTTCCTCTAATCAGTTTAATTCAGGGTCCTCATGGTAACAGATAGACTGTCGGTTTATCTCTGACAGGCAAAAGTTCACTTCGGACAATTTCAGCTCCCTGGCACGTTAGACGCCCAACGCTGGGTTGATCACAGGGGGGAGTAAATCACAGTACCTTTGTATCAAAACCACCATCCGTGATCACGTTTTAAAGAGCAAATTTAAAAGAGAACAGGGAGGCATCATGAATACGGTGGGCTTGACAACATTTACGAGAGGCATGTTTAAGATGGCCCACAAGCATATCTTGCCTCTGTGCTCCTGCAGCCCTTCTCTCCATTCTGGCATTCATGTTTCCGTGCAATGTCAGTCTTGCTCTATAAATATTTATCAGGCCCGGCCTGTCTTCCGACACACCTGACAAGAGTTAAGATTCCACCCCCCATCTGATCTTCAAAAACAGGCGCTCAAAAACATCTATAGTATGGTGAGCATCTCACACGCAATGTGCGAGCTCCGTGTCCCCAACTCGGCATCGGGCTCCCGTTCCCGCTGCTTCTTCTGATGATAAGTCCCACGGATGTGACGTTTCGCTCTCCGGCGCCGCTGGCGGTGTGATCTCAGTGGGAGGCCTCAGATTTACAGCCACCTTGTGAGGAATATGGATCACTTTTTAATTCAAATAAGTACCTGAGACACCATATACTTCACCAGCAGGCTGCGAAGCGTCGTCTGTATGCTGAAACGAGCTCAAACCATAGGAATTATGGTTATGAAAAGTGTTTTTTTATCCTCAGGAGATGAATTACCTGAAAGCGATTTGTTATCATGACTATGCCATGTAAATGCATTTTATGTACACACACCCATATAAAGGACTTATATTTAAAATATATATTTCTTTATATTCCTTCCGGATGACTGAGCGATACGCCGAGCAGGTCTGCAACTTGGGAATTCCTTTTCCGAGGGATTAAAAAATGAAAGGGCGCTTGGAAGGCGGCGAGCAGTCGGGACTCGGGGGTGATGGATGGGCAGAGCTGCCGTGTGTCTGCTTATGATCAATGAAACGGTGCTGATACCTGACGCTCCTCCAGCTCTTGCCAGCCCCCCCCCCCCCCAAAAGCATCTTGTTTTATGTTTCACCGGCTAATATAGATCATCCTCTCGCTGCTCAAGCCAAGCATTTCTGCAGGTTTATGGCGAAGCTGCAGCTTCTGCTGCTTTACCTTAAAGTGCCTCTCTCTCGCTCTCTTTTGCTGGTGTGTGGAGTATCGGTGAAATGAGGGCAACAAATTATCTATCTGCCCCCCCCCACACACACACACATATAGACGCACCCCCAGACCATGTGTTTTACTTCAGTTACTTTCTCGGTCCACTCCTGCAGGACAGCTGTCCTCACCAAGGTCCCCTTAGCATCATCACAGTCCTGTCTTCGAGATAAAGCCACGTCGGACTATTGAACTTTGGCCACACTGACACTGATTCAAGAAACTGTTATTGTATCGTATTGTAATTTAAAAGGTCGTTATTTTTGTATCGTGTGTTCAATGTGCACTTCTGGCATCCATACAGACATCCGTTCTCTAGGATATCCTGTCTCCTGTGCGAATCGTCAGCCTTCCCAAGTGAAAGATTATCGATGTGATGACGATTATTCTTCCCGACGATTATTACTGTGAACAGAATACCAATTTCCTGCAGACCTTTCAGTCAGATATGTTTAGCATATTATTGAGAGCGTCAGTAAAATGCACTTCTAACTGCTGGCCTTGTCATCAGGGTCATCGCCGTTATATCGCTGGGGTGTGTTTCTCCCTTGACCTGCTGAGAAACGTTAACCTGTTTGCAACTACCTGTTTCGATGCATGTTATACGAATCCAAGTCAAGCTGTGGCCCAGGGGCTCTTGTCCATCAATAAAAACGGAAAACAGCTAGCCCTCCTCCATACATGTCCCTCCCAAAAGGCCTGATGTCATAACACATGGAGCTAAACATCTATCATCATTCTAGCAGCTGCACGGTCTTACCTGGTGACTCTTCCGTGCAAACACGTCCTGCCACTGAGCGTTATCACTGTCCGGCTAATTCTCGGTACATTAATGGCACTGAGGTGCCTCCTTATTACACATCGTGTCGATGGCCGACTCGGCCCGTTAGTCAAGAGAAGTCGTCCATATGGTTCTTGTTGCCAGATAGCACAGTTGCATGGTTTACATTAGTCCCAGGCCGAAACTCCCGCCCTTCAGCAGCACCGGTTTATTTCGAGAAGAGAGGGCAATATTTTTACCCGCAAGTCTTCGTCGAGCCTCACCACATGTACTTAATTCAACTGAAGAGAGGGTGGGGGCCACTGGTGGAGACACCTGTGGCATGCCGGTCTTTTTCGGAAGTGAAACTGGGTTTGAAGGCACAGGATTTCACAAGTGACACCGTCGCTTCTTTAGCCTAGTTTCGTAGTCGGTGCTGGGCGGACATCTTTGTCTGAGCGAGCCGTGGGAGGTCACTGCGTGAGCGTAAAGGGTGCCAGCCTGTACGTTCTGTTCGTGGTGAGGAGCCGCAGGGCCCATTTTAAATGGCTGAAGAGAGAGGCCGCACATCTGAGGAGCAGAAACAGAGCCGATGGATAAAAGAAGATGGCGAAGGCGGCAGGCGACCCAGGGTGACACTGCACCATTGAGGCACTAGGAAGACACATCCATGTGTTCAAGAAAAAAAGCTCTATTAACGATTTGCACAAACACATTGGAATGTTGCTTTTCACATATCCCATCCTGGATTCCTTTGGAACACACACATAAATACACAGGTGAGAGTGAAGCTGAGGGTCCAAGCGCAGGGTCAGCTATTCATCCAGCACTCCTGGAGCATTTCAGAACGAATGAATGAATATTGAATGAATGAATGAATGACTACTCAGGGTGTTAAGGGCTTTACTCTTGGGCCTAAAAGACACATGATTATTCTGCCAAGGATGGGATTCACACCAGAAACCCTTCTGAGCCTCACTCCACCTGGTCCATTTCAGTTACCCCATGGTGCCTAGGGCTGTGGCGTTTTGGGCCTGCCTGAGCTGCCTGAAAATGCCACATATGTTCTGCTTCGCTCTACTGGGAGCAATGTGGCCAACAGGTGTCGGGGTCTCCAGTGTCCCGACTTCCAGTGTGATCAATCCTTCGCTCAGAGCCCCGGGAAGGCCTTCAAAGAGCTTTCCCATAACATTCTTGAAATTCACATACATCTATTGCGGTGACGGCCCAGAATCCACTTCAGCAATCTCATCCAATCATGCTACTGCCTGCAGTAGTATGTAAATTATGGTGAGGTGGCCGTGCATCATAACGAACAACCCTTAGCTTTTGTCCAAGCTGAGTCACCTGCCTGAAAAAGGCCTCTTCCATCTTTGAAGCCAAAAGCAGCAGTAAACAACTCAGGTTAAATTCTAGCCTGCATACTTGTCTGCAATTAACTTTTAACTAAATATGAGAATTGCAGGTATACTTTTGCTGAATTAAAGTTGAGTATCTAGGCTTCACTGATGGGAAGGAAAGTGGAAAGTCATTTTTAGTGAGGCACACTAGTATATTAAAGGCTGTTTAAAATCACTAGCAGCACATCTATTATGAAATCACATCTCAGCGTTTTTATGATCTGGCCAAATGATTGAAATGTTAGCCGACCAGTAAGCTCCTCATCAGTACCCAGAAACACGCTTAACTGAACAGGACGAGCAGCGGTCCAGCTTCTCTCGCAGTTTGCCCACCACTGTTGGTACCTTAAACCCACTACTTTCCCTGGAATTCATTTTTATGCCTGCCAAACTGGAAATGAAGCACAAGCGACTTTGGAGACATTTTAGGGCAATAAGGCCTAATCTGCCAGCTTTCTGGGGCGACTGGATCGATGGTTGTCAAGGAAATTCATGATTTGCTAGTAGTATTGTCATACTACCAGATGCGTTATACCACACTGACTAACCCCCCCTCCCACATGACATGTGATGTGATTTCCAGTAAAGGTGCCCACTCCCAGTCTGTAGAGATATTCAAGTGAAGATACACCCTTATAAATAATAAAATAGTACCAGATTACTCTGTTTCAGATCCCCATATTTTTTTGTTATTCAGTTATTCACTTCATTTGTTTTCTTGCCTTACTGAAAAACCTCAAAATAAGTCCTCGAAAGTTAGGGAGGGGTGGGGGGGGGGTTTGTTGTTGTCAGGTGCTCCAGGCCTCTGGTTATTGTCAGAACCCCCGCCACATCGTCCGAAAGCAGGGGATGGCTCTCAGATGTGCATTTGGGTTTCGCTGAGCTATTAAGGGTGTCACTGGACAACCTCGATTGACCTGCTGTGGAAAATCAAAACAAGGAACATTTCACAGAGGATTATTAAATAATTTTTATTTTTGTCATCTGGAAGAGAACCCAACATGTAAGCTGCAAAATATGCCTGACATAGCAGACTAATTAAATAGAATCAGATACTACAGAAGACTATTCTTTTGGAAAATGGCCCAT
Organism: Hippopotamyrus pictus; assembly: GCA_026781145.1. Taxonomy (NCBI): domain Eukaryota; kingdom Metazoa; phylum Chordata; class Actinopteri; order Osteoglossiformes; family Mormyridae; genus Hippopotamyrus; species Hippopotamyrus pictus. Next base: position 23,289,577 of record JAODLC010000140.1, on the reverse strand, counting down.
ACTGCTGCTTCTTAACCCAGTGTTTCTGAACCCTGTCCTCGGGGACCCGCGGACAGTGCACGTCCTTGACGGGAGCAAAAATGTGGACTGTCTGAGGGGCTCTGAGGACCACGTTGAGAAACACTGTCTTAACCCATCACAGAATAGAGATAAGTAGGGACTTGCGATTATCATGTAGAATACAGGTGAAAATACCTTTAAGGCTTGGAAGGCTCAGAGTATAATTAGCCTGGACTGTGTAAATAAATCCAGCTGGCTTGCTGGTGAATTCTGGTGCATATATCAGGCCTCCATCTCCGTCCCCATGGATGTCTGCACAAGCCATTGTCTTCACCGGAGATGGTAATATTTCACAGCCCAACGCTCGATCTGGAATTCACCGCGGATGCTGCTCCACATTAATGCTGCACCACATTGACACCAGCTGGGTTCTGACCCAAAGCATACATGTTTCATCTGTCCCATGTCCATCCCGCACACCGGAGCTAAAGCAGGGCTGTAAGCCCTCCATGTAAATCAATGCTTTTAAAGGCCATGTCAACAGGATGGACAGGTTGGTGTGACTGTGTTATTGCATGCTGGGAAATGGCTAACTGACGCCTCTGATTCCATCCATCTGCATATCCAATGGAGGGAAGCACCAATATTTATACCTCTTAAACAAAGCAGTCTATTTGTACTCCTGGGGATTCAAACCCATAACCTCCTATTCCTTGGTCAATGCTCTATTTGTTGAGCTACAGGAACACATTACAAAACGGTTTCCCTTTTATAGTGTATTATCTGGCTAATGCTGATGTGTGTTTACTTGCTCCACTTGAATGGTTAGTTAAACCCTGCTAAGGGTTGGCGCCCCATCCTAGGTTGTTCCCTGCCTTGCGCCCCTAGCCTTCGGGATAGGCCCCGGACCCCCCCGCGACCCTGAATAGGATAATCGGTTTTGGAAAATGGATGGACGGAATGATTAATTAAATACATTGCTGAATTTTAGCAAGCCGTGAGCTTACAAAAAATGAACGAGGCAGATTTCGTTTAAATAAAACCTGTGGCATATTATTTGAAATGGTAGTAATTTATCCATAATCAGACCACATTCTGGCACAAATCTGTTTTCTTGGCTCATGTTAAGCATTTTGCTCATCATTTCTTGCTTCTTACAGTCCTGGGGGTTTAGGGGATTGATACTGCCTCTGATGAAATACGGTATAGTCATACTAATGCACATGGGAGAAAATGTCAGCCAGAAAACAATCATGCAGGGGTTTTTTTTGCTTTAATTCTTGTCAAAATAGGAGCTTCTCTTCTCATAAATCAGTGGAGTTTCTGCGCTCTACCAAAGGTTGGTCTGGGAAAGAGTACCTCGCAGGGAGGACCACAAGGTGGACCATAAAGAGGGCCTTTTGGTAACCCAGAAAGGGAACCACCAGGTGAACCTTGAGGTAGGCTATTGAAATTGGTGAGACATCATGACTCCAAGCTAAGAGATAGCAAGGCTCTGAACCTCTCCTGTCAAGTAAAACTTTTATATATCTGTAATGTACCATTGCGATGCATGGTAACATTTAGTTTAAAAATCCTCATCGAGCTATATTCACTTTTCCTGATGACTGTGGAGGCCTACACACCTTTTTCAAGAAAGCTTGACCGCATTTGTTATATGAGAGTCAGGCCTAGCACAGCATGGCAGAGCACAGCCCAGCATTGTTACAAGCAGCACACAGATGGATAGCATTTATTTTTGACTTGGCTCTGCTGGAATTTTTGTGCGGATTCCAAACAGCGTTTTGCTTTTAAGCTAATAGGATTATTTCTATATGGCTAGCTGAAAAACTGCAGGCCACAAAATGTGCATAAAATAATAGCGACCGTGCATTAAAAATAACAGTACTGGCCATATGAAAGAAGAAAACTACAGAAACGACCACCTAATAGAAGTAATATGTCTTGTTTTGATTGCTTTTGGCTCATTAAAAGGTCTACCAGTTACCAAAGATTGCAAATTACACCAGTCATAAAATGATTAATGTTGTTTCCCGTTTGGCTGTGAATTGGCAGATTAGCCATAGCGTTACAAAACCACATGATAATATCATCTGACTAGGCATGCATGGTAACGGCTGTAGACTAGCTTAAACAGCCTAGGAGATATCCAAAGCATGTGTATCGAACACATGTTCAAAGGTTGAAGCAAAACAATTATGATTACGCAATCCCTCGCAGTCGCCGGCGAGTACAAGGCTAACGAGAACCAAATGGTCATTGATTTCAGGTCGGTCCGGGATCGGCGTCGTCGCGGAGCTCCATTATGGGACGAGGCTGAGGGGCGGGGTCCTTCGGCAGTGCTACTCAGGTGCGACTTAGCATATTTTACAGCGCTGATTCAATACCTGAAGCTAATCCTTCCTGATCTGCCCTGCTGAAAGACCACATAGAGATTAAAAACAGGGATCCACCTCGATTGAATTCAACATTTTGTGACAGGAACAATGCGGAGGTCCCGAAGAACGAATCACAAGCCACCAAAGGCAGCCAAAGCCTGTAGAATTTCCGCTTTGTGTGGCGAACGATGAATTCATCATTTTATCCTTTCCATGAAATGTGCTGTAAATATATTCCATAGGCTATAGGTCTAGTTGAGCCCTTGATAGTATGTATATTTGTAATGTGCTATTTGCCTCTTGTGCATCACTTTGGACAAAAGCAAAAAAATATCAGCATGTTATCATGCTGTATATTGTTGGGCAGGCCTTGGGTGCAGTTTGAAAGAATGACGTCGTGCTGTTTCCAGGTGTTGCTTTGCTTGTTTGTTTGTTTGCTTGTTTGTTTGTTTGCTAATGACGCCTGCTGGCTCCCCCGGGCACTGTGTGGCTCAGCAGAGTAAGTCGGTGTACCTGTGGTGAAGAGGTTCAAATCCCATGGTTACAAGGTGACATCACCATTAGGCTCCTAGGCAAGACCCTCGTTCTCTAATTGCTCCAGGAGCTGTCTGCCCCTGCTTAGATATGCATCGTCTTGGACAGACATGTCTGCTGAATAAGTGAATGGAATATAATCTGACGTTAACAAGAGGAGGAAAAACATGCAATGTAGCTGTAAAAGTAATCTCTGTAATAATAATAATGGCTGCCTACCTTATTCTTGATGCTCTTTGGGTATGGTGCATTTTGAAATGTTTTCTAATTCCTCACATGGTGCAGGAATATTTCTGTTATTATTTTCTGCTAGATCATGCGAACTGTGTTCAGCAATCCCGCCCCCCACGTACCCCCACCCTGTTAATATCTGAGATGGAGTGTATCCAAACACCCCCATTCCCAGTTTCAAACACACACAGACAGACACACAGAATCTCCCCCAGGCCTACCGGGTCTCTGGCCAGCTCCACATTAGGTAATGCTTACACTTTTCCTGCTGAGGGTGGGGGGGAAGGGGTAGTTGGAAAAAAAAAAAGATTAACGTTTCTGCAAATGCTGCAGAGCACCACTGATCAGCTAACCCCCACACAGACAATGTCTGTGCTATCGGGGATTACAGCGTCTGCATCACCCCCTGTTTGTTCCATTATTCTTTTTCCGGCGATGTGCTATGCAGGGAGGGGGGTGAGATGAGTCAAGGTGGGACGTCATCCCATCGTGCGAGGGATTTTAAAAAAATTAATCAAAACAAAAAACGTGACTGTATATTGTTGGGCAGGCCTTGGGTGCAGTTTGAAAGAATGACGTCACGCTGTTTCCACGTGTTGCTTTGCTTGTTTGTTTGTTTGCTTGTTTGTTTGTTTGCTAATGACGCCTGCTGGCTGTTTCCTGCCGACGAACAAGGCTGCTTGTTTTCTTCTTTGCTATGGTGCTTGAAAGCTAAATGATATTCAGCATGCATTATCATACTATTGCTATCTTGATACCTTGCTTTTAGGAAACCTACCTACCCCCTTTTTTGTATTCCCAGTAACGTTTCCCAGTGGTATCACCACTACCGTGATGTCAGACCTCTCCAGTTTAATTATCCAAAGCCCACTTTAAATCGACTGCCAATGAATTTTTTTTGCTGCCAATAATTTAAAAAAAATTTCCATTGCTCACGAAAAACTTTTGACTGACTTTCAACTGTCATCTCACTGTCACTGTGAATTCCAGTCTTTTCTTAATTATTTCTTAATTGTTTTTTCTTGCTCTGTTGTCATGCAGCGAGGGAAAGCAGACGGGTCCCTGGCCTGATCCCTGTTTATGCCTACAGATTCTGTAAATAATTTCCTTTCTCATCAATCATGGGCCTGCTTTGAAAAGGCACTGAGTTGCCTCTCCGAGCTAGAACTCCTGCTCCTTCCTGTTTCTCTCATTTCAAGTCATTTCAAAGGGTTTTGTAAGACTTGGCTCAGCCTGGTACAACAAAGTTGCAGTAGTGTAATGCGCTGGATGCTGCAGCCTTTGTACGGAGCGTGACCCACTCATGAGGCCATATCCCAGCCTACCGTTCCCTGTCAGCAGGGGCCTCACCAAAGCTCCAACCCAAAATCTGTCCCTTCGAGTCGGGGGTGGGGGGGGGGGGTAGCTTACCTCGTAAATGTCAGAGCGACGACCTTGCCCACATTTCCATCTTATGCTCTTTCATATTTCAAATACAGAATCTGATACAGAAAGACAAAAACAAGACCAAATTTAAGGAACTGGATTGTTGCAGTCAAGCCTTAAACCGATCTCATACCCAGCAGGTCACTGGTTTAGAACTGAGAAGGACTTTTTGCTTAACTCTTAAGGTCTGTTCACGCTTAACCTGGGCTCCGTCGGTAAATATTCGGTAGGTGGACCTCTGCGATACGTCTTGGGCACCGACCGAAGTTTATGTTCTGTATCACGCAGATCCCGCGCCAGATTTTTTGTTTTGCAGTGTTTTGATTGCCTAGAGATATGCGTCCATCCGTCCGAGCTGGCCAATCGGCAAAACCCTCTGTTGTTTGTCTAGTGGCGAACTGTTTATGACAGATCAGTTGCTCCTGCTAATGTGGAAGCCTTCTGCTATTATAAATCTCGCGTCCTTTTCAAACAAAGCCAGGCCGGTTCCTCCATCCTATTTTTTTTTCTCACCCCAGCAAGAAAACAGCCGTTTTTCGAGTCCCGAACGGAGCCCGTCTCCCTCAGTCAGGGAAAATCGCCGGAGAGTTCCAAGACGTGGGTCTCCGTTGCGGAAACATGGCATTTGTTTTCGACTGGGGCTCAAATGACTCCACATTGCGAATAGTGCTTTTCTTTAGAGCTAACATGGCTATTTCTGTGTGCCTAGCTGAAGAGCCTGATTTGTGGCTGGCTAAAGACTCACGTTAAAAATCATAGGGTACCTCTTCTGCACAGCATGGCAAGGAGGAAACATATCGATCAATTAGGAGGGGGACAGGAGGCCATGACAGGCATTCTTGCGCTAGATTATCTTCTCCTCTTGGCAGAGACTCGAGCCACAAGGTATTTGTTTAGACGAGTTAAGAAAGAATCCCTCTGTAATCCAAAACCCGACTCTTAATTTCAAATATCTGCTCTCACATCTGGGCCGTGTAGCATTGTGTTGTGTGTGATTGCAACCAAAATAAACCAGAGATTATTTGATCGTGGTTATTGGAACAATATGGCATGCTAAATCCATAAAGCAATGTACATATCAATTGAATCTATTTATGCAAGTTAGCAAACCACGAAAAAGGCAGCATGGCCAAGTTTTTGTGTGTGTGTGTATGTGTGTATGTATGTGTATATATATATATATATATATATATAGTTGCATATATATATGTATGTATGTGTGTATATATATATATATATATATATGTTGGGGAAATAGGAAACCAGACATTTCTGCATGATTAAAAAATGAACATATGTAAAAGCCAGGAGTTTCGTGTTGGACTCATGCACTAGGTTCCATATTTATCAGGGTACATATTAAAAGTGGAAAGTACGAGAAATGTCCATTTTCTTTCTCACCGATGCCCTGGGGGGTTTTCAATGATTTTGTCCAGAGCAATGCAGTGTTTTCTGTCAGAAATGATTAAAGTTCTGTAGCCACTCCGAAGGAACCATAGGTGTGATCAGGGAAAGGCAGCAACGTGTTGGTACAAAAGGCGAATGCAGAATCTTGGCATCTGGAAAGGAAGCAAACACACAACTGCTTGTGAGGACTGGATGCCCAATAAAAAAGATCAATAATGCTTTTAGTGCTGCTTCTCTAAGCCTTTCTGAGGCCAAAAGGAAACTAAGAAGAGGCTGTGGAGTTTCAACTATAAAAATTGTTTTCAATATTAAAAAAATTCTTGACTGGGGTCTGTCTCTGAAAAAGGAAGCGCGTTGCCACAGTGATCGAAAGCCCCGCGGAAATAGCGCCCATCACAATCCGGGGTCGTGGGTCAGATGGGCTAGAGCCCCTCCCACCCCTGCCACCTTTGGCCTGGCAAGACGTGTGACATCACAGTCTTTTTGTTTTAAATCATCATCCAACATGATCGCTCAGGTGTCGGTGAGATGACCATGCCCTTATCTAACATGAGCCCAGAATTACCCGGCCTGGCCTGGACCGAGCCCTCATCAGCACCGCTACCAGAACCCAGAGGACAAAAAAAAACAAAAAAAAAACGTCAGCAGATCCTTCAACGGCGACTGCTTTCCCATCCTTTTATTTGCTTTTTTAAGAAATAAAATGGTTTAGCCATTACCTCGTACAGGAGAGGGGGGGGGGGGTACGCTTTATTTTGATGCATGTCTGCCATTTCTCTCCCCGTCTTTTTTTGGCTGCCTGCTTAATATTATGTTTTCTTCCCCGTGATGGATTTGAAGGAGGTGCTTATATTTTATACTGACGTACGCGTCCCGCTGCTCTGAAGGGCTTGCTTTTGGAGTCATAAACCTATCATTAAACGTCATTAATCCCCAGGCTGCACTCACAGAGGCTGCAAATCTCGTGAAGAGCGAGCCCGCCACAGCCTCTCGCGGGACGCACTGCAGAGACCCTAACTACCGCTGGCCAATGGACTCTGACAGAAATTATGACCTTAATAAAGTCTATTTTCTAACATTTGCATGCATAAGCGTCTTATATGGGACAGCGAGAAGGCTGTCTGGCCCACGATCAGGAGCCTCACGGGATGCGTTTCTGGCAACGCCACTCCTGGCGGTGGCCCAGGCTGGATGTGTCCCGTGGCTAAATTAGCCTTCAGTGACGACAGCGTGCCGGCTAGCGGCTCCAGAGCAATGTCCCAACTGGCCTGCCGGGCCGGCAGAAGTCATCCTGGGACAGTGAGCCTACCGTAGACCGTCCCACTCTCCACTAATGCAGAAATAATAAGGCTGTCACAGAGGAGAAATTCTCCACTCTTGAGGTCCATTTGGACTCTCTGAATGGAACTCGGACGCCTGTGCGTTACGCATTGGTGTCAAAGCCATTTCCCTTCCCGGCATCAAAAGGGCCGGTATTGGATGGGGAACGGAATGCAAATAAACAGGTAATTATGCCTTAAAGATGGCCGCTTTTTCTTTCACGTGGTAACGGATCTGGCTTCCATAACTGTCACTTGTGCAGCGCCGTCCACATCCAGCAGAATCTGGACACCTTCTGCGTCGCCCCGCGGACAGAGCGAGCACAGAACTGGATGACTCGAAGCCATACATCCATCCAGCCAGGTGTGGTCCTACACGTCGGCAGAGCGCTTTAACATGCATCTCTTTGGGTCACAATCCTGCCCCCCACTGTGAGGATTATTAGGTCTTAATTACCGGTGCATTTCCTGAGTGTTCCAAGTTCTTAAAACACACTGCAGGGAAAATAAGTACATTTCCGGAGAACAGGGAGGGAACAGCCAATTGTTCCGATGCATGATATCATTAGGGGGAAAAATACAAAAAAATTATTGAAAAAACTGGCAAGCAATTGAGAAAACAAGAGGAGGGAAGACTTACATGTGTTTCCCTTTGGAAAAAGAGGAAATAAATTATTTTTTATTGGTTTTAAATACATCAAACATCAGACAATTAGCACAATTACAAAGTCAGTTCCAGTTCGTTCTATGCATGATAAATTACTCTTTAATTCTCCTGTAATTCCCCTAACAGCTCTCATCTTATGCTAGGTTTCAGACGTATTGTGAAAACACATTGTTCCAGGACCAAAAATGTGCCAAATGTTATTCGTTCTGCTAATTTCCCAGACATAAAGAACCACGCACATCTTCGATTTTACTGTCAAAACGTAAGATCGGAATCTGGTGAAGTCTGAGTGACCTCGAATGACCCCACTGCCAAACAGTCCCCAACCCAGACAGACATAAACTCACAACAGTGAGAATCGATGCAAAATGTGGTGGCGCTGGATGGTTCTGGGACTCCCTGGATGTAATAAATTGCACAAACCACATGATAATCATTTCGCTAACTGAGGCTTTTCCCGTATTTACACAAAGAGCTGAGCATCATGTAATGCTGAGCTGCCTGGCTATAAATGTAGGTGTTTCCTCATAGATTGGGACCATATGCGACTGACTGCTGACACCCCCAAGCCTCTCGCTGCTCACAGATGAGGAAAAAGCCACTTCCAAGTTTTGGTGAAGTGCTTGGGACGCTACGTGGTGACAACTTTCATTTTTCACTCGCTAGCTCTGCGGTGGTGCCACCTGTCACCATGACACCCAACACAGCCTCACACGGTGGTGACAAGCTGGTTGGCTGTAAAGCTTATAGTTTGCAGGCCTGTTTATCAGGCTACTGCGGCGTGCAGGTCCATTGCAATGTGCATCTTTAGGGATGTAGAGAAAACCAGCAGCATCGTTTCTGCAATAATCTCAAATCGCTGTATACGAGCAGTGGGAATAAATTGAGAAGAAAAGCCAACAGGCGCAGAAAACCACAACTGTCCTTTCTACGTACATTTTTTAAAGGTGCCCCATTTGTTTGTGTGTGTGTGTGTGTGTGTGTGTGTGTGTGTGTGTGTGTGGGGGGGGGGGGTATGATGGCAAGTCCTTTCTTGGGGAGGCAGCAGATTAAAAACCTAGGGGGTGGATTATGGCTATAATGGGTTATTAACCCCCCCCCCCCCCAAAAAAAAAAAAAAAAGAAAGAAAAAAAAACTCAAAGGAACAGTGAGATCCTTTAAGAAAACCAGCAAAGGACAGATTTATGTTACCTCACATGGCTTCTGAAAGAATCATTATCGTTGGTTAATAGTCTACCAGAGGCAGGAAATCAGCCTTGCTGTTCTTATACAAAACTGCATTAAAAGAAGATTAATCCTTCATAACCAAGTCTGCTTTTCAAAAAGCTGGGGGCTGGCAGGTACTGCCTTATGAGACAAAGAGTCAAAGTCAAACCCCTACGTCCTCACCTTATTTGTCCTGAGACCACTTTATGGATGATTTTTTAGGGTTAAACCTTATAATGTGCATATGTACTAATTTTAACTGAAATACAAGAAATAAAATCTGTTTAATATCATTTTAAATAACATTTTTACTTTTTTATGGGGACAAACTTATCCTTAAATCAGAGGCGTCAGGGACATGACACAGGCCTCAACATCTAGCATCTTCAAAAATAACTGCAAGCAGGTCCGCTGTGTGCTTCGCTTATGCCAGGGGAAGAGATGATCTCCAATTCCCCCTCCCTCCCCAAAAAAATGACAAATTGGAATAGCGAGACACCCAGGAGTGCCAAGGTGTTGTGCTAGTTTGTTTGAGGACTAGCTAAATTTTGCTGGAGAATTGCCTTTTTGGGGGGTTATTGTGCTGGGGCTGCTTAAATTTCCAAATATTTCCTGTTTCTGAAGATTCTTCTTTCAAACTGGTTGATTTCAGGCCATTTTTTCAGCAGATTAAATGACTGAAGAAAAACAATTCTTAAGCATAAATGGTTTCACTCTTTCATTACACATCAGCAAGAAATGTAAGAGTCTCATGTAGTAATTCTATGCTACTGATTGCAAACTTGCTTTTGAGTAAAAGCCTGTTTTTTTCAGAATTTGGTTTGATGGAACCGTTCAGGCAAGATTTGGCCCTTTGAACAATAACACAATAATTACCACTGCACTTCTGCAAATACTAAATGGAAGGTTATCAATTAATCAACTAAGCGTGGTCTTATATTTAACCTCTAACAGCCCTCATTGGCCAAAAAGAATTAGGCGGGAGAAATGTTTTAATGTTTAACTGTATCTTTGGGATGTAGCCATGATGGAGAAATGCGATAAAACAGCGAAACCTAAATGTGGTTGTGTAAAAGAACAAGCATTTTAAAGCTTACAAAAGTTTAGATGCATACAAGTATTTTCTGGCTGGTCATGTACATGGGAGTGATATATGGGAAATTTCCAGAATAGATCACTTCCTGATAGATGGACCAGAATTTTATCTTTATCCATTTAATGCTGCAATGTCTGACAGATACACAGCAGGCTACATGAAACAACTCTGTGTAAATCAGTTTTGATATCAGCCTTGAGCTGGGCGATATGGTAAAATATTTTATCATGATTTTTTTTCATGTCAAATGAACGATAATTATCACGATATAATTCAAGTCATTATTTCTTTACTTCAATGCTCCATTTTTTTTTACTTGAAAATTCTCTTAGAAATTCCCTTAAACAAGACCAGAACATGAAAAAAATACAAACTGGGTCCAAACTAAAACCTAATTTTAACAAATCATACCAATGACCATAATTAAATCATACATATAAATAATACATAAACGCATGTATTCAGTGGGCTACCGATTTTACCGTCAATCCATGCACTTACTACATCATTCTGGATCTACTGGAAATCTGTGAGATGTTAAACCAGGTTTATCACCTTTTTTACAAAAAAGCTCGAAAACTAAATATAGCACAATCGCCTTTCTTGCGTCGTAAGGCGCTGCTTTTGGAAAGACCGCGATTTTGCCCGGCAGTAGAAGAGCAGACCGAACCATTTTTGCATTTT
>JAODLC010000140.1:23229768-23248166 GCA_026781145.1 Hippopotamyrus pictus | reverse complement strand
GAACCAATTAATTGGTTTTCCATTATTTCTTATGGGAAAAATTCAATCAGAACTCGAACTTTTTAGGATTCGATCCGTGGTCCGGAACGGATTAAGTTCGAGAACCGAGGTACCACTATATTTAGACAGTAAAAATACATAGACAGTAACAGTAATTATTATTATATAATAAAATACATTTTAAAAATAATGTATTAATTATTTTAATATTAATAATTAACTATAAATGCGTTTAATTATAATAATATTGTTGTGCAGAGCGGGACGGAACGGAGACAAAGGCGCAGACCTCAGGGTATCAGGGAATACGGGGTTTAATTACAGGTAAGGCAGGCAAAACGCAGATGGACAATACAATAACCGGACTGGGGAAACAAACTGAAACACGATCAGAACTCGAACTTTTTAGGATTCGATCCAGAGTTCTGAACGGATTAAGTTCTTGTTATGAGGTACCACTGTACTTCTAAATTCATATAAATTTACTTGTGATATGTAATGTACTTTGATATTTCCAATTAACACAACAGAATTGAGTAGGCCTACATTCATCTTTCTCTTTGCTCCCAACCCCGGGCTAAGTTTCTGTGCCTGAGATCAGGTCTTTGATCACGTCCCTTAACCCCCAGCTCCCTGGGCCGGATCCCTTCACCACCAGCTCACTCTCACGTACGGAGCCCCACAGGAATCAATTAAGTATCAATAATAATAAATATAAACTTTTTTCGATTTCACTCTCCTGTGCTGATGCTGGAGATGCTGATGCTACATCACCACATCAGGACAACAAAAAAGACCTGATGTCGAGATAACTTTTGTTATGACAGGGTCACAAGAAAACTATCTCGAGGTCAAGAGTGAAATAAGTCGTGATCTCGAGATAACGGGAAGAAAACAATAATGATTAATATTGTCTCTGGTCTCCCGTAATAAATTGACCATAGTGTGTGAACCATAGTGTGTCATCTCTTATTCTGTCATTTCTTACAGGGCGCGTACCCAGTGGTTAATTTGTAATTAAGTATTAAAGATCACGATGACGTCATACACACGGATCTGTCTTTAGTAACGATAACGCATTTTAAGCAACATCACATTTATTGATTCTGCTTATAATACAGAATTATTTGTGATATCCGTTCATCTGTTTTCCCGAATTGGTAATTAAGTACAACGTCGAGATTATCCTGGAGCTTCAGGTAACGTGCAGGTAGAGCTACGTCCAGCTGAACACCTGGACCTTTGGCTCAGAGCAGTCTGCGCTCCACCACCTCAAACATCCAATATAATTAACTTCAAAATGTTATAAATTACGATTTATTTTAATTGTGTTCTTGATGGCTGTTCACTAATATCCACCACTTTCAAATAACATATTCATGATATTGTCCTAGCAGGAGGCGTCTCATGAAAGACATTGTCTGTAGCATGTTGGGTTATATTAATTTTGCCAAACGGAGCATAAATATTATATCAAAATATTAAAAGAATACTCAGAATATCTTCAGTCCTTATTGGTTGAAAGATCTAATGAATATTTAATTACTTTCCTCCTTGCGTAACAAAGGGACGCAATAGACGTCCGACGTTTGTCATGTATCGCCCCCTTGTGGTGAGCGGCTGGAACGCCACTGGACTTTCCATTCGCAGGCGCGTTCTCGGTCTGCTCTGTTAATTTTTTATTACATTTTTTACATCCAGTATGGCGATGCACACCAAAGCTACTCCACCTCAGATTCCTGATACGCGTCGGGAGCTCACGGAACTGGTGAAGAGGAAACAGGAGCTTGCGGTAAAAAAAAACCCACCGATAGCCCGTAGCTTGCGAACGTTAGCCGTAGCGAGCTGGAGGCCTCCGCTGATGAAACGGAGGCCGTGTCGTCGAGCACAGCGGAAGCGTCAGTAGCGTAACTTCGCGTCTTCGGGTCAATTGCCCGTGTAGTAGAAAACTGCGTAGAGCGCCTTCGTGAATAGGTCTCCGGCGCAGGCGCCAGGGACGCGGCCGACGGGGCCCGAGGGAGCTCTCGGCCGGCATGCCATCTTTAGGAAAGATCGGTGCGAGTACGACTCGCAGCGGCCTAGCACCGGTCTCGTGGTAGCGAACTAAATGCCGTGCCTGATGGTCAGTTCTTAGCTCGTATTTAAAACATATCTGACGTCTTTATATTATGCAATAAAGGTTGGTGTATAGTACTTAATATGTGTACAAAAGCAGCGCAGCAGAGAAATGCAGTGTGAATCTGACCGGTATGAAAACTGAATAGCACCCCGTGAGGGATTCCGTGCCCCTTATTCTACCACGTCGGTTTATGGGTTCATTACAGGAGACCCTCGCCAACCTTGAGAGGCAGATCTATGCTTTTGAGGGAAGTTACCTAGAAGACACTCAGATGTATGGTAACATCATCCGAGGATGGGACCGCTACCTCACCAACCAGAAGTAAGGCTCCTGTCATTAGTCTTACTTGTATGGGCAACATGCTGGACATGAACATGTTAAACGCTGACAGTGTCTCCTCTCACCTAGGAACTCAAACAGCAAGAATGATCGGAGGAACCGCAAGTTCAAGGAAGCCGAACGGCTGTTTAGCAAATCCTCCGTCACCTCTGTGGCGGTGGGTGGGTCTGCTCTGCTCATTCGGTCGCCATACCGCAAAGTAAAGCGTGGCCATTTTGTGTCCCTAAGGTTTCCCAAAGACCTTTACTCTCTCTTTTTTTTTTTTTTTGATTTTGCAGGCTGTCAGTGCAATGGGGGGCATACAGGATCATCTTATAGAGAAGCGTGAGTGTCAGTGTTCTGCTGCCCGTGGGGGGGGGGGGGGTCAATCACAGACAGCCGACTGACCTCCACTTCACGCTCCCCCCCCCCCCCCCCTTNNNNGGAGCGGGACAGAGAGTGACAACTCGCCAGACTTTCAGAACCAGGAGAACGAGCCAAGCCAAGAGGACGCAGAGGATGTGGACGGGGCGATGCAGGGTGTCAAGCCGCAGAAGGCGGCCTCGTCCTCTGCAGGGAGCCATCATGGCAGCCACAAAAAACGGAAAAACAAGAACCGGCACAGGTACCCCTCTCCACTGCCTTGATCCTGCCCCCACCCTGCCACCTGGAATCGATAGGTCAGGTTGGATATGCTGAATGTTTATATTATTCCAGTGTTTTTTCTCCTGTTCTTTATTTGGTAACGATTGAAAGAACATTTCAAACCAGTTTTTGGGTTTGAGAATTTGTTCTGTAGTTGAATGAATTTTTTGTTGTTCTGTCGTCAGTTGATCTTGTTTTATTTTCCTTTGTAGTGGATTTGGGTAAGTTTATAAGGGGGCAGCAGTTGTTTGGGTGTGTTACCGCCAAAGTACTACAAACCTGTTGACTAGTCATTTGTACTTCCCACCTTCATCTCTGGTCTCTAGCTTCTCAAATTTTTGCCAACCCGAACATCCAGCCCCCCCCGCCCCCACCATGTGCCAGAGAACAATTGATTTTTGTTTCAATTTCGAAGAAAAAAAAAAGCTTGCTTTGCATCTAAAATGCCAGAAAGTAAATGACACTGAATTCCTCAGAAGGCAGTTGTGATTACAATAGAAAGAATAGTAAATAATGATATCACTGGTGTCATTCCCAAATAAGACCCCAGGCGGTTCTTGCTTAATGTGTAGAAGTGCCTGGTTCTGATGGGGGAGATCTGAAGGTTCTTCTCAGGACGTGGTGTCTGTACCCAGTGTCTGAAATAAAATAAATCTCCACCATGTTCACAGCAGCCTGTGTCACCTGTGAAATCCTTTCAGCGGTTTATTTCTGCATCACCATTTAAATGTGGTTTTCAAATTTTGTATAGTGTTAGTGTTCTGTAATTGAGCCCTTCTGTGGCCATCTTAACATCCCTCTCACACACACACACACACACACACACACACTCATCCACACGTAGGAGAATCCAGAGACCTTCCTGTGTGCCGTTTGTAATGCTTTGTGCCGTAGCCTTGTCACAGTGCTGCAGTTGCCGTCCGCGGCTGTTGTATTAATTTGTGCTGATCTCTTCCCCCCCCCCTCCCCCCCCCCCCCTTAACTCTGCTATCAGCCCGATTTTTGACTATGACTTTGAGTAAGTTCTGAATTTGAATTCCATTCTCGTGCTGTGTCATGTGGCTTCCTCCATCGCCTCCATCTGCCCTGCCCTTCGCCTCCCTAGCTTAGTTCCACGCCCCGCTCGCCGCTCCCGCGTGACTGCGTACAGCGCCTCAGACCCTCTGCCTTTTCTCTTAAGCGTTGACTACAGATTGGGGGTGGTGGCCAAGTTTCCGAAAGGCACTGTGGAGTGCCGTCGGCTGCGGGTCGGATGAACTCATTGGGAGTGAACGACGCAGCCAGTAAGGAGTTGAATCAGTCAGTGATTGACAGTACATGACCCCGCCCACAGTGGGTTTTCTGAGCCTCACTGTGCCCTCACTAATACAGACCCGGGTGACTGCCTGTTGTCTCCCTGAGATAACATTTGAATCCTAGTAGAAGACGAACTGTCCTAAAGTTAAAGTTCTACAGAATTACAAACAACGTTTAAGACAAAAGGCTTACCCCCGGTCGTTCCAAGTTACTGATCCGTTGTCCGTTTCCGAGGCATGGTTTCCATTAGCAACGATGCGGGCCTCTGCTTTTTTCCTCTACCCACACTTATCATCCTCCTCCTCTTCCTCTTCTTGCCACGATGGTTTATGGAGATGTGGGTAGGGAAAAACGCAGATCATCTTGTCACTCTGGGGCTTCCATTAAGTACCCAAGGACTTGGCGGTGTGTTCTGTGGTCTGTGCCAATGCTTGCGGGCACCATGGCAACCGACAGGAAGCCTTGCTTTCGTCCGTCTTTTTGTTTTATTTTCCTCCCTCATGGAGCAGCTTAACAAACAGCATTTGTTTCCCATTCTGTTGTAGAATCGACCTGAAGATGAACAAAAAACCCAGACCTGTAAGTTTATCGTCCGGCTGTGGCATTCACCAATATCTTTTTAAATCTCTTAACATTTCTGACATATTGGTGTTACATTTTAACCTCGGGTGGCTGTCACAAAGTGGAGAAAGATGGGTTAATGAAGAATGTACCTATTTACCACTTGTAGGCAGTTCCTGTAATGACAAATCCAGATTGATTAACCCAGTACCTGTCAGAATAGCAGAGTCATTAACACTCTGCACAAAACAGCAGCTTTAGCTGAGCTTCATATACATTTATGCAATCAAATTCTATTGGTTATAACGAAGGTCACATGACCAATTACGAGAATACAGCAAGATTCGTAAAGCTGACAAGCTAGGCGGCCCCAGTTCCTGAGACCCCGAGGTGTGCTAAGGTCTAAGGAGCCTTTTGGAGGGTTCAGGGAACTGTTCCCTTGTCTTGACCCGTCACGGCTTAATCTGAGAGGTCAGTTTTTGAGGATTGGCGCCTATTAAAGGGGATGAGTAGGTCATGCTGACCTCCGTGTGGACGGCTGTTTGTGAAGCTGGACCGCACACAGGTGGGCGGACTGTTGCTGGCACGTCACACACAGCATTTCAGACCCGTAACCATCGTCGGTCTCCTTCAAAAGCAGGTCGGATTCAGGAGCTTCAGCTAGATAGGCCAGTTGCAGTACATGTTAGGCCCACTTTGTGAAGCACTATCCCCAAGCGTCAGTGACCATTTTAAGCATAAAGCCACCAGTTCCAGCCTCGGTGACCTGAAAACAGCCCAGCTGAGCAATGCCTAAATTCTCATTTTGTCTCCCCCTGAAACCTGCAGGAGTACTAGGCTGGCGACGCAGTAGACTGCTCTGGAGCAGTGTGAGGATGAGTGGGCTGGAGGGGCAAGGCACCCTGCCCCCACCCCCCACTCAGAGTCAAATGGACAATGATAAAGTTGGTAAATGCCATTTGCCCCTGCTCTTTGGAATCCCACCTTAGATACTTAAGAAGGCGACTTTCCCCCACCCTCCACAGATTTAAACATGCCCCTCACGGATGTCACTGTGTCCCCTACTTAGTTTGACTGCTGGTGCTCAAGTGTAACCCCTTGGGTGCTAGTCATTAGCCTCTGCCAGCGTGTGGCAGGAATGTCTGCACGCGCCTTGTCTGTTCTGTGACATTGATGACATTGTACAGCCTTTTTCCCTCTCTTTCTTGATGTGATTGTTAATGGTGTTTTAATGTTTTTTTTTTTTTTTTTAAAAAAAAAAAAAAACATCTGGCCTTGTAGTTGCCCGATGACTAGGTTTTTTTTTAAAAGTTTGTTTTGTAAATGTGAAAGATTTGTAAGAAATAAAATATGTAAATGCCTAGCTATTGTGTGTCACGGCCGATTTAATTTCGTGGTCTTTTTTTTTCTTGGGGGGGGGGATGGGGTTCTTAACTGGCAAAAGGGCAATTTTCTAACATTTTTGAGAAACGCTAGTTCATTTTAAAATTTGGATGAGCTAAAGTGGATTAAAAAAATTCACACTTCCAGTTCAAGGTTTTACACAAGCCTGTACCTAGGCTCTGCCTGGCATTTTTCTGTGGACAAAGTCTGCCCCATTGATGAGGGTTTTGCTACGTTTAAAAGCCTTTCAGAAGGGTCATGTAAAATGAGCCCTTCTGACATTTGACCAGCAACCTCCTCGTTACTCGCACTGGAAATGCCTACGACACCTGCAACGTCTGACAAAATCGCAACTGGGGAAACGCCAGTGATCACCTTGACAGCTGGACCAACCCAGAACATTTTGATGTTTATTTGGTGGCACAAAGTCCAAGTACCTAAACTTTACACTTAGGTTTAAATGAAGAGGGAGAGTGCTGTGGTATCTGGCTAACACAGTGCTGTTCAGCTTCCCGAAGGCAGGGTCTCTGCCGTGAGGCTATCCGCTGCTCTTGTGGCCGAGCTTGGCGCTCCAATATCCTGTTAGCAAACTGTTACATTTTGGTGGGTTAGTTTTAACCCAAAGGCGTGTTCCTCTTTAGCTTTGGGACTTGTGCCCTTGCAGCATGTCATGCCGTCAACCTGTGATTTACCGGACTCTTCCTGTTTAGTTAAGAATCGCCGCAGCGTAGGAGTGAAATCCGTCCACAGGTTAAACCGCTGGAGCTTGGCGGCGAAGTTTGTGGCCGGTGAAACATTCCTGGTTCTTGGAAAATGTTGAGCTCAGTTGCCTGAACTGAACATCCCCTGACGTGGCTCGCTGATATCGACGCTCATTTGGTCGGGCTGGATGTGTCTTGGTGGGCAGTCAGTGTGACTCCTTGTATGGTCACTGCTTTGTTAGTCATTCAGTTCAATTTATATACCACCTTTTACAACACAGTTGCTCCAAGGTGTCTTAATTGTGATGTTTTTTAACATAATTAAGACAGAGGGCCCTATTTTCCACTGGCACAGAGCACAACGCACGTCAAAACAGCAAATAATTTCCCTCCGTCTTTTCGCTCATAAGAGTGGCTGGGTGTATTGTCGGCGCGTAGCTATCCTAAGGCAGCACAATGCCATTGCACTTTCGACCAGCAAAAACCACCTTTGAAGTCAGTGGCGCCTTGCTAGATGCTATTTAAGCGGCGCATTCTATACGTTTGTTACGGGGCACGTTATGCCCTTGAGGTGTTCTGTTATTTTGTTTAATCTAAATACGTTTTATTATAGTGTACGGCTGGTCCTTTGACGTAATCATACAATTTAATGCAAAACCAAAAGAAAAGCATTAGGGCTAAATATTAAATAAAAAACAAACTATGATTAAAAAACCTTTCGAGTTCATTATCAGAATTAAGCACATTTTGATTGCTGAAAATGCGTTTCATATATTTAAAAAAGTCAGGTGGAAAATTGCAATACAGCCTTCAGAAGGTCGCAGGATTCTTTGTGGCATGGAGTAACATTGCCATGCGTGATGGATGTCTGTTGGACATAAATGAGGACATATTAGGAGACTTTATAAAGTGTGATGCTGAACTACATATGCGGGCAAGGAGAGATCAGCTGGCAGAAGAGCTGAATCGCCTGTAGCCTGGTAAGGAATCTAAATTGTAAGAGTAGAAAAATATCAGCCCTATTGCCTTTTATTTATAAAACGCCTTGAAACTGTAGGTTGTTCTGTTTAAACAAAGATTGTACTTTTATTTATATTTTGCGAACCGCACACTCAAAATAATAAAAAAAAAACTCACAAGCATAATTAGGTGCCCTTTTCCCAGCCGCTTCCACGTCTACTGAGATCATTATACCGCTTCCGGCACTGCGCGGATGATCTGGTGACGCCGGAAAATTGGGGGACACACGCTGTTACCTCGTCCTACGCCTGCTTTACCTGGAAAACCTTAGGTGGAATGGTGCTGCACCAGTAGATGACGTGCTCTACCTCGTTTCCTCGGCCGAAAAGCGATCTGTCTTGCCGGGCAATGCAAGGGGCAAACGCTCCATCCTAATAGTAATCCGCCGCCCATAAATGTAAGTTGCGCTTTGTGCTTTACGCTTTGAGTTAGCTCATCAAAATAGAGCTCAGGATAATACAAAACAGGGAAAAGGAAAAACAGAGAAATGAAAGGTAGAATGAAAGAACAGGGTTGCTGAATCACAAAGGTGATTAGAAAATGGTCAGAGAATTACTTATTCAATGGACACACAAATACGTGGAGAACATAAATTCTGCGAGTGATTATCATGTCTAGTTTGTGGTTGTGCACATGCGTTGGTCCCAGTATATGTTGGGCTAAAGGTGGTAGAATGAAAAGCCTTGGCTTAATATGGCAAGGCTGAGATCTGGGTGGTGGTCTCAGTCAGGCAGGTAAAATATCTGCATAAATGATCGTCCTCAACCAGGATGGGGACCATCCCATATATAAAAACCAGGTCATTCCCAAAATAGACTGATGTCTGGGTGGTGGTCTCAGTCAGGCAGGTAAAATATCTGCATAAATGATCATCCCCAACCAGGATGGGGACCATCCCATATATAAAAACCAGGTCATTCCCAAAATAGGTCCCAGTTATTAATAAAGAGATGTACACCAAGTCTGTAACCCGTGGTTTAGGGACAGTAGCCTGCTAAAGCTCACATCACCTCTATAGAGAACTGGTAAGGGACCAGAGACAATTAGATCCTGCCATTTTGTTTTAAATAATAATAATAATAAGTTTTATTTATATAGCGCCTTTCTCACACTCAAGGACACTTTACAATGCAAACAACGATACAGAAAATAATGCACACGCAACAGCAACAAGCTTTTAGTTTTTTCACACATAGAAGTGAAGTCATGAAGTTATGTGCCCAGTCAGAGATCCATGGAAACTAGGGTGACCACCTAATCCATGTCGGGGTGGGGGGGGGGCTCTATGAGCTCAGACAGGGTTTGTAAAGTACCATTTACAGTAAAGGGACCTGGATTTCACTTAAGTACTGAGCTCTTGCTGTGTGCTGATTGGTCAGCCTCCTACAATCATGCATGTGTCACTAATGTTCAAGTGAAACAGCCGGATGAGTCTTTCAATCGAGGAAACAAACCAATCAAAACACAAGAACTGAACTATTTAGCCAAACGCAGGAGCCTTTCAGTTTTAAAGCAGTCTGTAAGCCCTGAAGTAGCTGATAGTGTCCCCCTGATATGCATTAGGTGTCACCCGAATGATAACAGAGTGGAAAACATGAAAACATGCTTCTTGGTTATTCTGTGAAAATTTTTGGGCTTTATCCCGACGGCTACATCCAAACTTCTGACAATAGATTTTAGCGTTGCCTTTGTTACATCTTAACTCTTCTTCTGTGTCCTACTGAAAATCAAAAAATGCATATATTTTTAACGTTAATTTTAATTAGACTTGAAATTGTACTGCGTTTTAATATGTTTACATTCAGTTCACCACCAGAGGGCGCTGCTCAACAGCCAGCGCAAGCTGGTGTCATGTCCACGTTTCACTGTGTCCTGGGTTGTTATTCACTGCAGGTGAATTCTACAAACTGACTTAAAATATTCTCCATTATATAACGTTGTTTATTCTTAAATCATGAGTCGAGTGAAATTATTTGTAATAAGTTATTTAACAGCCGTTTGATCTTAGTGATTAATAAACACTAATACCTGTAGCTTGGCTGAATCTAGACTCGGCGAGCGTTCCGTTAGCGATTCAGTTATATGGCTGCATCGCTGTGACCCTGCAGGAGGTGTCATGAGGCGTCCGGGAGCCGGGCAAAGGCCGAAAATGGCCTCGACTGCTTCCATATTGGGCTTCCTAAACAAGGGGTGGCCCTGGACCCAGTTCAGGGCCTGACAGAGTCTGCCGTGAAATGTTCTCAAGCGCCCGTGTAGTTTACACACCACAGGATGGATGGTAAACAAATGACAGAGAGAGTAAATAGTGCTACCTAGCCCCCCGCCCCCCATCTGCTGGAGGTCAGCTCCGGGCCTTTTGGGACGGCTGACTGTCTACAGAGGAACACTTATGCTTCTCTGTGGTTGGCCAAGGTGCCCGTCCCGGTCTTGGAGGGAGCTCGGGTGCAAATCATTGCCTGCTCACTGTGAGTCATGCAAACGTGGCCAGCCCAGTGCAACGCCGGCTATGACTCAGCCTTGTTTTTTGGTAACGGACTCTTTTCGCGTTCGGTTTTCTGGTCCGTTTCGGCGTAAGCCTTAGCTACGTGTCTCAGGTTACCCTCCCACACAGTCATGCCCCTACGTCTCGTACGAGAGCTGCCGGCTCTGGGTGACGCTCCTGTGTGACACGTACTTCTCACTCAGTGCAAATTCATGTTCATTCATTTTTTTGCATTGAAATGAACACATTTCAAACCAGGATGACACAAAAGCAGGAAATAAATTAGAAGTGAAGTCAGAGCACGCAGTATCATCAGCAAGTCCAGACCATGTTTGTTCAAAATGCTTTGTAAGCTGTTCTCCATCATTCGCAATAACGTCAGGTGATAGTTACTGTCACTCATAGGCTGCGGTCTGTGTAAAACGCAAAAGCAGCACAGTAGGTCACGGAGAACCTGGTCCTCTACTCATACGGCTTATGTTTATGTGCTTTGGGTTCGACCTGAGTCATTTCTGTGTTTTATATATGTCATCCAACTTTTCTTTTAATGAGGGAAACCGTTCGCTGAAAAAGGCTCCGGCCTGGTCAGTGTCTGTGGGCCAAATCAACGTCATGGAGGACGGCAGCGGATATAGTGACCCCTCCCCTTTTCAGAGTGATAAATAACAGCTGGGGAGTTGAGTTTGCCCGGTGGTGCCCATTTTTCATCCCATTTTTCTAGTATGGACGTAATCTGTACCCATGACTGGCATCTTTGTGCTGGTAATGAGGGAATCTCGCCATTCCATTCATGTGGAATGCGTCTCATTCAAACCTTGTTTTAGCGTCACAGTGCCCCCTTGAGGAGACATTTAGCTTATTTATCTAAGCCGGTGATATCACTGAAATGAACCCAGATCGTTGACGTCAGAATTTAATGACATCATAGTCCTCACTTCTGCCTGGAGTTAATGACGGACATCCTGCAGGAAGCCTTTCTGTCTGCCCTCTTGCTGCGAGCCCACTTTGGAGCACTGTGCGTATGTCAGGCTGTCAGGTTTTGGCCACGGTTTTGCTTCTCGGGAATGACAGATGTTTCTCGGGTACTTTTTGATTTTCCGGTCATTACCCCCCCCCCCCCCCCCACAGCTGACGCTCCCGTCCAGATCGCCTTATGTGGCGGTCGTGACGAAACGCAGGTCGCCGAGCACGGGTGAGCAGCCTCCACCGTCAAGGTGACGTTCGCTGGCCTCAGTGGGGGGTGTCTGTGTGTGGGGGGGGGGTGTTTGGCTGCAGCTCGCATGTTGAAAACCAGAACAATCTGGACAGATCATGGGGAGGGGGGCAAGATCCGGATTTTGGTCTCGCGCTGGAGCCCTTGTTTGTCCACTGAAAGAACTCCATGACCTGAGGTCAGGAGGAGGAGGAGGAGGAGGAGGAAGAGGAGGAGGAGGATGGAAACTAGAGAGCAAGCACAGTGAAAGTAGCCAAACCCTCTCCATTAAACACCAGCCCACAGATGTCAGTTGAGCAGACCACAGCTTGTCTCCAGTACTCCTACCAGACAGCTTCTCCGTGGGTCACGAGAGTCCCAGCCCGCTTGTATTTTGAGATCGGAAAAATGATTGATACACCACAGCTGTGAAGTATACTTCGGTTGTGATTTGTAGAACTATAACCAGCATCCTGCTTTTGATGTAAATTAATTTTTTTGTGCTGATTTACACGTGCAGTTTTACCCGATTTCAGAGAAAGTCACCGCACTATAGCACTTCAGAGTGGCCTCTTTTTAAATGGGGCTACAGTAAGGAGTAGTTGGCTTTGGCTTCATGCCATTCGGGCTGCTTATGCTCCAGCGCCTGGCCGTAGGTCCAGAGGGACTGTTTGTGTTTTGATTTCTGTTTTTTCTCTGGAAAGACACCTTTTTTGTGTCAGTGTTTCTGTACACATTGAACCCCCTTAGCACTTTCTGTCTGAAATCGCTAACTCCTGTTGGGCCTGACCGATTGATGGCTATATGGTCAAGTCGCCATGGCGATGGGCATTACAACACGAGACACTTACATGTGAGTGGTTATTTCAGGGATTAATGATGACAACATAAAAAGAAAACCCCACCCTGGGAAATGCCTTCATCCTTTCTTTTCACCTGAGAGGCTTTCGCAGTATATGGCTGGGGACTGAACCCTCGATGGGTTGGGGCAGCATCTGTGGAATCTTCTTATCTGGGTTAAATGGTTCTGTCAGGCTATAGATAAGCTGAAGTAAACTTATTGGAAATCAAATATTTAAATGGGACTGAAGACTAAGTGGAACATCGCACAATATTCCTGTTACCTGCTAGTGTGCTAATGAGTCGGGGGTGGTGGAATTGTTGGCTTAGCATTACAGGAATTTGTATGTCTGGGCACTATAGTTCTCACAACAGTCCACAGATTGTCGATGAAGTGAGACAGGGACTCTAAATTGGCCTTAGAGTATGTGACATTTGCTGATGTCCCCTACAGGGGGCGCCCTGCTGTGCATCCCATGATGAATATGGGATGGAAATGTCAAATTAAGGCCAGATGATACAAATGTCACTGCGTTTCTCATTTGCTCACAGATTCAGTGGAATCAGTCCCTAGGAGACTTAGACTGAGATATGGAACTTGAACTTTGACTGACTTTCATCTCAAAGAATTTAATCGTAAGTCGACATTTTATTAGCATAGTTACAGAGGCAGGATGCTGTGGACCCCTCTGCTGTAATATGATTATGCCATTACTAAACACGACACCCATTACGTCAGCCGCATATGTGACTCAAGTTGTCCAGGTGAAGTGTGTCTCTCAGTGCTCAGACACTGTCATGGATATATCTGATGAGTTGTTAAAGTGGCAATTTATCACACGAGACGTGTGACACAGAGCAGATCGAGATTAAATACACAGATAAACTGTTGCCACGGCTGAGTGAGAGACGTAATTCCTGACTATTTCCTCACTAAACCTACGAAAGGAAGCTCTCAAAAATGTCTGTTGAGTGGAGGACCCTTTGGTGTCCATAAGAAAGCATCAGTAAAGTGTTATTTACCATAACATGTTTAAAAATATTTCAAAACCCCATTCAAACAAAAATTGTGACTAAAATGCTTCCAACAAATTATATTATTGCTCATCACAGTCACGCTGAGGGACAGCCTGGTCACAAGTCCAGATGAGTTAAATACTTTTAAGTGCAAGCAGACATTAAATCCTTTATTAACAAAGGCCACTTTAGCTATAGGGTAGTTTTGTTTGTAAATTACGACTCCCTAACCTTTCATAGCAAACAAAATGGTCTGGCTAGGAGCCTTAAAAAGAAGGAATTTATTAAATTTCATTATAATATAATTTCCGGAGTCAAAGAGCTATATTCTTGATTTTAGGGCCGGAATGTTCTGAAATAGTACAGTAGAGGAAGTCAAAACAATCTGTGACCTTCCCTAAAAATATATTTGTGAAATATTGCAATATTGTTGCTGTGGTGAGTGAAGAATGGAGGGGTGGGGGAGAGGGGAGGGGGCAGTCAATCTTGTAACGAGTGTCTTCAAATAAGTCAATGAAAATGCAGGCAGGTCAACGTCTAGAAGATGACATGGTTCAGAAGGGGCCTCAGCAAGCCAGCAGACACCTGAAGCTTGTCAGAAGCTTATCTTCCTGAAGCGTAGTTATTGTAGGCGACGTGAAAAGTGAGGCCTTGATCTGCAGTGGCTCTGGGGACCCTGTTGTGATCGGTCCCAGATCCCAGCTTGCATTTCTGCACAGATGCATAAACGTTAAACCGTGCCGTGGCGGCTCAGGTCTCTCGCGGATAACAGTCACTCTCTGTGGTTATTAACTGCTTCCCCGGATAAAATTAACATTCTAACAACAGAACAGGTTTTTTGAAAGTTTTGTACCTTCACTATTCACTGCTCGCAGAATATAATTTTTGTAGAAACAGTTGGCTTTTCAAAGAAGTTATCCATGACATTTTATTCTGTTTGGTCTGCACTCTATTTAAGTGAAATTCATGTTCTCTCTATTCTGTGTTTGGAGCCAAACTACCATTTGTATTACATTTGCCAGAAAGTACTTTCAAAGTATTTAACCTCTTCTCTCTAAGCCCTCTGGGAGAAGAGGACGAACTTCCCAGAGAGGGACCACAGTCACCTGACCAAGTGTCATGTGATCAGTCTGGTGACAGCACATTCCGGTTTCCTTGGCTGCGTTCACTGCTTTCTTTGGGCCTGCCTTTGAAGTCCAGTCCTCTGCCACAGTTTGTCCTTATATTGTACTTTTTTTTTTCATTCGCAAAGCTGCTTTTTGCTCTCTGGCAGTTCTGCACATGGACAGGTGACATCACGTTCACCTCAGCGTAATGGGTCATACTGGCCCAGAGCCTGTCTGGAACAGGGTGTGTCCCTCCCTTTTCCCTGGGGGAAAAAAAATCTTGCCGCATAAATATGTGACTGTGGTAAATCACTTACCATTAAAGTCACAGTGGAATGACAATCAAGATATTGACACTGTGACGTTGATCTCCAAAGGAACCTTACTCTAACCTCGCTGCGCTGTTTCCACCCCCTCCCAATTCCCTAAGGGGTGGAGGGAATTTCTTCAACTAACTGGGGAGCTCAGAAGCACATGTACAGTGTGGGGCAGACAAGCTTACCGGCAGTCTCCAGCCTCTGGCTAGAACTAGACATGTTTACAGCCTGCAGAGTTCTTGTTTCCTCGCGTGCCCCCACCATGCTCAGATGAGCACAATGTACACTTGGACTGTGACCTTTGAGCGCCAACCCTTGGATGTCCTGAGTGGGAGGGGCATGCACTGATTGCCGCACCCACCCCACGACAAACCACCTCAGGGATGGGAACCTGATGCAGCCGTGTGGCGGGCGATACCTCAGCACCACACCAGTCCAAATGGACCAGTGCGAGTGCCAATCCTGCCACCAACCCCAAGTTATTCCCTGTTAGTTGGAGGGCCTCCTTATAGGGCTGGGTGTAGATTAACGTCATACCCAGGACGAGGCAATTGCAGGTTAACTTGCCGAAGGCCTTGTTGAAGGGTCTACTGGGGAAGAATCACTCCAGTCATTTATTGGATTTGGGGGGCAGGAGATAATGTCAGGAGATATGGCCCCCGCCATAATGACTAATCCTCAGGTGTGCTGGTCCAGCCCTTGGTTATGACGCTAGGGGAATGCCACTCATTTCCTGGCTGAGCAGGTGTCTGACTGGCTGCCTGGAGGCTGTGGGGGGGTGATTTGGGGTTTTCCATCTTGAGTTGACTCACACCTAACCCTGTCCCGCCGGTCGATGGGGCCTTACGGGGGTATTTTAGTGTTGTGTGTAGTAAGGCTGTGTGTCTTTTTGAGGCCTGCTCATCCCCCACCCCCACCCCCCCCCGACCTGCTGTGATCCCGGTTTCCCCCCTAGAGGGACGAAGCGATCCAGGATGATGACCACTGGCCGTTTTGAAGATATGATGGGTTTAACGGCTGTGAGTTGCAGGGGGGGGAGGTCGATCTGAGGGGCTCAGATTTGGGTTCATCGGATTCTGCCGAGCTCCTTCTTTCAAGTCTGTGTCATCATGATCTAGCCATCAGGCATCCGTCACCCCCCCTCCACCCCCCCCGGGAATGTGCCAGGTCACTGGCCTGCATCTCCACAAAACAGGGTTAATTATATTTCAGTCAGGAAGACATGGGAAAGGGGCCGTTTCTTGGAAGCCGTTCGTGTTGGGGGGGGGGGGGTAATCCAGACAGAGCAGCAGCACACCGAACCAGTTAGGCTCATGATGTCCGGCCCCCGCCGCCCGATTAGTATCCTGTGATGTTTGCCGACATATTCTGGGTTCCAGAGGTGTCTTCGCAGCAGTGACTGGCACTCGAGGGACTGATGGCTGCCCCCTCCCCCTTCAAAAGTGAAGTGGAATGATCGTACACCCCTGGGACTCTGGGGCAGGGGGGTTGTCATCAAACTCCTGGAAGAAACTGTGAAGAAGTGTGATGAACGGTCTGGTGTTAGGATTGTAATCATGTAATGACTCAGGGACAGCACTGGTCCATGATAAACTTAGTTTGCATTAATTCTTGCTTGTGTGTGGATGCCTCAGGATGGCATCCACACACAGAGTCAGCCTTTTTGCTAATGTTTTGAGATTTGATTTTTTTTTTCTAAATGGCCATTTTTTTCCAACTGACAGGCGTGACATAGCTGTGAAGAATCGGGCTCCTCCGCACACAGCTATGAAGGATCGGGCTCCTCCGCACACAGCTATGAAGGATCGGGCTCCTCCTCACACAGCTATGAAGGATCGGGCTGCCCGCTCAGATGCCTGCGTGCGTCTCCACATTTTGCGGCCGTGTTAAACGTAGCTCTGCTGAGCGCACGGCAAACAAATTTTGTTTGTACTGGGAGACCAAGAATTTGTTTACTTTCGTTTGTTAAAAAACTCAGGGGGGATGTAATCAGCTCCGAACCGGGGATTAGATGGCAGGATTTGTGATGTGTGATTTCACTGTTCTTTTTGGATATTGCAAACATTTGTTTAATAAACAAATTCCAGATCATAATCAAATTTCCAAAAAATGCAACACAAAGACACAAGTTTCAACTTCTTACCCAACCTTGAACCTGGGTCCATAAATGCTGAAAACCGGGAACAATCCTTTTTTTCTCTCACTCTCTCTCCCTGGGACAGAAAACCGAATGCTCACAGTTGTGGTTTTGGAAGCATTTCAGGCCAGTATGCGGACCCAAACCAGACCCCCAGGACATGTCTGTAAAACTCCCACCCGTGTGCCATTTCTCAGTGACCCCAACGGTGTGACAGATACACGTGGGAATAATCCAGGGTGTCACATGACTCTGAAACCCCCCCTCATCTCAGGCTCAAGAGAATCAGGATCCTAATTAAACGTGCTGCTTCTTCACTGGTATTTGTATTTATTGCCACAGCCGTGACATTGTTAGTAAAGTACATGGTGATTCAGACGTCCCTGTAATGTTACACTGAGCGCTTTGGGCCAAAAACAGAACAAAAAAGCAATTAAACTGATGCATCACAGATGAGACCCAGGTCCCATGAATGGGGGAATTGCATTTATTAGCAAGTTAAAGTATGATGAGTGTTTAAAAGGACAGAAACAGTTTATAATGAAAGTCTTTTTAAAATTTACACTGTCCATTCATCCTTCAGACCTTGGATTGGATAAACTGTTGGAAGATGGATGGATAGACAATGTCCTTCTGTAAACATAAAGCAGCATAGGAACACTGACAGGAAATGACATCACCATGTAATTAGGTGTCCCACTCCGTATTACCTAGGTGTTCCACCAGAGCTGCCAAGGACCACTTGGTACAGACCGGGTCTTAGGGTAGCAGCTGTTCGTCTGATTGGGCACCAGCCACCGCATATAGAGCCACAGCAGCCAATCAGTGGCCGGGCTGGCACAGTGAGGGACAGGGACCTGCCTTCTCACGCTCCGGCTGCTTCCCAGGGTGACGTCAATTCGGCCTCTTGGGGGGAGGCATTTGTGGGGTGGGGGTGTTTTTGTTCTACTTTTTATGAATACAAAGATGATGATCAAAATGGAATACTCATTTAGGTGACGTTCGGATTCCGTATGTTGAGTACCCCGGGTATAGATGAATGACAATTTTACTGATTACAATGTTTATTTGACATAAGTGAACAAAGGAAACCGATCAGCTAAATCGCGCAGAAGGCTTGCTAACTGTCTGCCTGCGTATGCCATTGCGTAGTTAATCAGAGTTTTCAAACGAGCATGTTGCCTCAGTTACATCGATTGCTTTTGCTTGTGGCGCCCTGCGGACTAATTGTGCTTTAGACTAAGGTTGGGACCGCCCACCTTAT
>JAODLC010000140.1:23216366-23227180 GCA_026781145.1 Hippopotamyrus pictus | reverse complement strand
AAATTGTAAGATGTCTTATTTCCTCCAAAGACAAATAACCTACAATTGAAGGACACTTTTTTCCTTGGGTCTCAGGAGGATAGTGAAGCAATAGTACAGCAGCATACCCCCTGGACTGTGGGAAACACCATTTAACTTCCATCATACATTCCACGTGTGATTTTTGCTCATGCTGACGGTGTGTGTTAGTACCTCATCATGTTTGGAATTTCATGTCATGAGCTGATGCTGAAATCCTGTGCACCTCCAGGTGGACAGAACAGAGGTGATACGAAGCTCCATTCACCCCACCTTCTCTAAGGTGTTCACCGTGGACTTTTACTTTGAAGAGGTGCAGAGACTGCGGTTTGACCTGTATGACATCAGCAGCACCCATAATGGAATCAGAGAGGCCGACTTCCTGGGGGCCATGGAGTGCACCCTGGGCCAGGTGGGTGGGGCCATAAGATGTTACCGTGATCCCAGATGGGACAAATAAGCACCTGATAAGCTAACACTTTGAAATGTTCTAGGAGCAGTTTGGAGGAAAGTGTAAAAAAAGGCAAACTGCTATTCTTTAGCACACTGGAATGAAGAGAAGGTTCCCAGGCTACCAAAGATAACATTGAGAGAACAGGCCAGTTGTCTGTAACTTTCTCTCTTCTGGAAGCTGTCAGGCTCCTGCCTGTGTCCCATTTCCCAGTATTGTGCTGCGTCACTTTCTGCAGCCTGTTGAAAGTGAAATGCAACACTAGTGCAACAACTTCAGCTGGTCCCAGAAGTGCTGCTGAGCCCTCGACCGTAATGTGCTGCGATTGGACAAACATTTACGTTGGAAGGTCTCCAGCTCCATAAGCATTCGTCTCTCATTCACGGCTCCTCTAGGAGTCACATGTCCTTCATTATGAATGCCGTTGCCTCAAAGCCCGCCGGTGCTTTTTACCAGCGATAAACAGAGGACGCCCCGGTTCCACGAAGGACTTGTTTGGCCGGGTATCATCGGAGAACAGTTATGATGAGAAAAGTAGCTGGAATGAGATGGGGGAGATGGGGCATTCTTAATAGCCACAGCTGCTGGTATTGATCAGGATTAGTGGGCTGGATTCCTTTTGAAATGCTTTGTAAGTTCTTTACAGCAGCCTGGAGAGATCCCACTGTGTCTGCTGAGGCCACAGCTTTGTTCTTTAGCAGTTTGAACAGAACGACACACGGCCGTTTGTTTCGGTTCCAGCACACGGCCCCTTTGCTGTTATGTCCGCACCCCTTTCACATGTGTTTCCACTCCTTCCTGAATGGCACACGCCTGCTGTACCCCCCCCCCCCCCCGTGAAAGCAGGTCACCATTCAGAAAGAAGGGACAGTCGAGTCTCCTTGCCGTGGCTCCCTTATTCTCACCGTCGATTCATCTGCTGAAACCCCCCTAGCCAGGCCGACTGTCTGCTTCCTGACACCTCTCTCGCTCTCTTATCGCCCCCAAACAGATCGTGTCCCAGAGGAAGCTTTCCAAAAGCCTCCTGAAGCAGGGGAACACAGCAGGGAAGTCCTCCATCACGGTGAGCCTGTTTCACCCAGGTAGTCTTGTTGCCACTGGACGGAATGGGCGTGTCCCCGGTCTGGCCAGGTTCTGCTTTATGCTCTCCGCGTTGTAGTCCATTTTCTGAAGGGCCGGGAGCCCCCCCTGCACTGCACTGAGGGGAAGAAACACCCAGCATGCTAGATCAAGTCGAGTAGAAATCAGAAATACTCAGTGAGGTACAGGCCCAGCCATATTAGCAAAGCCACTCGGATGATGAAAACACTCAGTAATACTTTCCTCAAGGTTGACACTGTGTTCACATTGATGTTCATCAGTGACCCCTGCTTGGTCATCGAGGTGTTGTCACTGGTAGCAGTACAGATGTTTGTGGGGGGGGGGGGGGGGGGGAGGCGCATCTACATTTGTACGACAATGTGACGAATGCGAATTCAGCGGGATAAAATAATTACCACTGAACAAGTCACTGGATCTGCATTGTTCACCCTGCACCGTCTTTATGATGCATTGTAACCGTTGTTCCTAAATGCATTTTGATAAGCCCCCCCCCAAGAAAAAGCTGCTACATAAACACTGGGGCTCAGCAGCCACAATAGCAGCGGGCAGACTGCTGTGTCCAAAGCAGCAAGAGCCAGAGGTGGAGAAACGTCAGCAAGCTCTGGAGACTGAAACACCCACGAGAAAAAGTGTCTCAGGGATCCCATCCTTAGGTGCCAGCGGGAGCAGAGCTCTCTGTAATCAGAGCACCAAAGGAGCCCCTGTGACGTTTGGAAGGAGGGGAGAGGGACAGACTGAATGGAGAAACAAGCATTTAAATGGGAGAGAAACGGCCGAGAGTGACAGAGCAACCAAAACAGCCGTTTCTCTCCCTTTTGTAGAGACGTTTTATAAATTAAAGTCTACCAGCCCACAGATTGGTTACAATTTAAGTTATAGACCGTATAATTAATTGTTGATACAATTACACTTGTCACTTCATTCATTAAACTTAATTTATAAGGAGCCAGAAGGATCAGCTGCAGCTGAGCAGCCCAGGTCCCTGTGGTGAGGGTTTTCCCCGCATCTCCTGGTCCAGCTGTCAGACACGTCTGCCTTTAAACTCATCCATGTTCACCTTCACGTTCCGGTTTATTCCGAGACGCTCTTTGGTACGTTACGTCTCAGATCAGAGAACCTGATGTCACATGATTATTTTTAGCATTTATTTTTTCCCCCCAAGTGCTCTGCTGACAGTTATAAGGTTAGACAGTGAGGTTCTGGTTTGCCGTTTATGAGACAAACTGTATTGGTCTCATTGTAGAAGCCATTGTGCTTTTATTCCCATGCACAGTAGCAGTACTATCACTCACTGCACGTTTATGAAATGTATGGTCTTGTACTTTAGAGGGCGCTGTACCTTTATCACTGTTCTTGGTGTTCTGGCAGGAGATCAGGTCCTCTGTTTTACCCCTGAAATCCACCACTGCGGGAGAGGGGTTCTCAGACACTGGGAAGTACAATCACAATTCCACAAGCTCCATTAACTCTTTGTTCGATGCTCCACAGGTCATAGCCGAAGAACTGTCAGGAAACGATGACTATGTTGAGCTCTCGTTCAGTGCTAGAAAGTTGGACGACAAGGTAAGATGCCACCTCGCAGCCAGTAAGACAGCGAGAAGAAGCCAAAACATATTAGTGTTCCAGAAGCACTCATCCATCTCAGCAGAGCAGATACAGCCTTCACAGCAAGGGGTGAAGAGTCCTAATTGGAAAAAATGACTGAAGTGAGTCCATGTTTTTGAAGACCTTTCAAGAGAAGGATCATGGTTTCTCTGAGAGCTGTCTCTCAACCACAGCCTTAATGAGACTTACATGCAACGATTACAGTGAACCACAAAAGTTACATGCTCCTTAGGTTACATTCATACTTATATCCCTTTAAACCGAAAGCAACAAAACTGAAATTCCTCTGCATTCATTCCCACAAATCCTCACCCAGGGGACCACCACAAACTCCGCAGCAGTCATCCAGATCTGCCCAGCTGGCCTTATTTATGTTAAGTGTGCTAATTAGTCAAATTAAGCTCAGCTGGGTTTTATTAGCAAGGCGTTTGATGGCATGTGGCCAGTGATCAGTCCCTCTGGGACAGCAGAGGATTCCAGGAAGATCAAAGCCTCGTTCTGTGACCGATGGTGTGGAACAGGAAGTGTGACTGGCTTTGACAAGAAGGATGTATCTGATGCTGACTGCTGAGCCATCCCATCCTCTCCGTCCCACCCTGTCCTGTAGCATTGTTCCAAAACAAAGACCAGATGGTTTCTGGTTCGAGTGCCAGGTGGTTCAAGACTTTTATCATGGATTTTTGCTGCAAATTACTCAGCTGTATAACTGGGTAAAATGGTGAGTTTCCTCTGGAAAAGAGTGTCAGTTGATCAATGAAGTATAAAGGCTAATAGTGAATTTGTAAAAGCCCAGTAGGGCAGAGCTCATACATGATTACCCTGTACTGCTTAAAACTGCCATTCCAGTCCCTCAGCCTACACCACCTGTTTGTGGAGGAGTAGTCCAAGGAATTTCTCTCCATCAGGTTTTACTCCACAGCTCAGAGCAATTAATAATTCACTAGTAGGAAGGAATGACATCCACTTGTCACAGAGGTACTGGGGGGTACTTCACTTCCTTACAATATATCGATGAAATGCTATTTTTAAATATTCAATGTCACACAGACTCAGGGAGTAATGCAACACCAGCAAGTAGCCAGTGGATAGATCCGTGACCGGCGGCAATCCATCTCACGAATTAACACAAGTATCCGGTTGGGAAAGAACCTGCACAGGTGTCAGAATGATCAGGTCTGCAGGCTCTAGTCTGGACCTGGTTCTGAGGTGATCTTGTTAAGCCAAAGCACTTCCAGTCTGTCTGGATGGTTTTATTTGTATTCCAGTGTTCAGCTGATTAAAGTCATTGACATTTTTGTGATGTTTTTGGGTGTTTTATTTTCAATATTTCCCACTCAGGTTTACAAATATGAAAAGTGGATACAGTGACCTCCTCTCAGGAGACTAAATACTAAAAGCTTAATCCTTGCAGACGCCCCCCAGGTAACTTAGGTGGGGGGGCCAGCCATAGTTTCTTTTTCGTTTCTGTTTTTCAGTCCTTGGTTCTGTTGCTCTTAGGATTTTTTCAGCAAGTCGGACCCTTTCTTAGAAATCTTCCGGATGAACGATGACGCCACCCTGCAGCTGGTGCACAGGACCGAGGTGAGACTCATTCTTGTCATCAGTGACCAGCAGTGACCCCTGCCCAGTACCCCTGACCCGTGGGGATCCCTCTCCAGTGACCCTGTATGCCCCTCCTTTTTACAGACTGTCATGAACAACTTGAACCCAGTCTGGAAAACCTTCAAGGTCTCAGTGAATTCCCTGTGCAGTGGTGACCATGACCGCACACTGAAGGTAAGAGGACTGCATGTCACAGCGCTGCAATAAACAGAGCAGGTTAGTCTACCAGGACGACGCTGTCCATGCAGTGCTCTTCTGGTGGAGCCAGCGAGTGCAGTTACTGACCTGTGCTTGATGGTGCATGTGGTACACAACAGGCTACCAGAAGCCTGATTGGCGGGAAAATCTTATAACATGACAGACGAATGCTGTAGATTTTATTCAGTTAATTGTTACTTGTTATGACAGACTGCTTAAAAAGCCTAGAACAACATACGGTCTATTGCATCTCAAATGTTTGAGTCAAAGTCTGAATGGCTGGTGTGTCAAGGAGTATTAAAGCACTGGTACAAGGTGACAGGCAATTTTATTCAGCATTACAAAATATTTCACATCACAGGCATCTCCCAGAATAAATGTTAAGAGCCCCCTGTGAGAAAAATGGTTCTGTGATCTCTTGTTGAAAAACCAATTGAGTATACAGTAACTCCTGGAAATAAACCTAAGCTACTATTTCAGAAAGGAATATTCTGAAGGAGATGTGATCTCACATATTCATGTTAACAATGAATCAATCAGGAACTGCGGTAGTAAAGTAGTTTTGGTGCTCAACTGGTAGTCGGTCTGTGATCCAAAGATCTCTTAAGAGGAAATCGGTCTCATCAGGTGGCCAGTAGGGGATTGGCCTCCAAGACTTCATCTGATTGGATTTTGTGGAGCGGAACAGATGGAGCTGGCCAATCAGAGCGTGTTATTACTAGCTAATGGGATTTAGTGGCTGATTGTAGGCTGTGAGTGTCCCAGATACAGATCTCTATGTCTCTGTCGGCAGAATCTCCAAGCATTGAGCTGGAACACTTTGGGAAGAATAAACAAATGCGCACACTCTGCATCTGCATTCATGTCAGATAGGGCTGTGTTTTCTTAGGCTTTTTGAAGCCTGGAGGCCAGTAGCTGGTGTCTGTGGCCTAAGCAGGGAGGCTGTAATTTTGCGGGGGGGGTTGGGTTAGAAAGATTCCAAGGACCCCTGACTGGGTCATAAAGGTTTTTAAACATAACTGGATTGGTCTGCGTTGAGGGCCCAAAATCTCTAGCAGCCCCCCTGAGTATGATGCATGCCTCAGTATGATGCCTCAGGTGCCTCAGTTTGAATGTCCAGATCAATAATGGTGTAAGAAAATGGTTAAAAAAAAAAACAAAAACATTTTTCTGTAGCTACTTGTTTTCAATCCATCGCAGGACACTATGGGCACAAGGCAGGGAACAAACCCAGATGGGGTACCAATCCATCACAGGGCACTACGGGCACAAGGCAGGGAACAAACCCAGATGGGGTACCAACCCATCACAGGGCACTACGGGCACAAGGCAGGGAACAAAACCAGATGGGGTACCAACCCATCACAGGGCACTACGGGCACAAGGCAGGGAACAAACCCAGATGGGGTACCAACCCATCACAGAACACACTCCATTCATACCACTGGGCAATGGGGTAACTCCAGTATGTGTTTGGGCTGTAGAAGGAAACCAGAGTACCCAGAGGAAACACCAAGGAGAACATGCAAACTCCATGCATAGAACCATGGAACAGTCAGGAACCCTGGGCCCAGAGGTGTGAGGCAACAGTGCTCACCACTGCACCACATTCACAGTGAAAAATTAGTTTAAAAAAAAAAAAAGTTTGTTAACCCCTGAGATACCATGAGCTTTACGTTTCCTCCTTGGGCCATGTGGCGAGGGTGGTGAGCCCTCTTAGTGAAGCACTGACACATTCCGGAATGTGCCACAGAAAGCAGGCAGCCCCAGGGCCTCAGACGGATAGTCAGGGTCAGGAATATAGATCCACCATGGGGTGGTCAGACAGTGTCACGCTGACACATACTCCCAGGGCCCTAACAGAGGGACGTGAAAGACACAGTGCAGTGCAGACTGTTACATTTATGTCTTTTACATGTTTTTATAGTATTGCATAAATTCTGTTGCTGCTTTTCAGCATGAAATATGACCTTGTGCATTGGCTATGCGCTAACAAAAGAGTAACTGGCTGTGTAGACTACTGTGTCTGAGCACTGTTATGGATGTGGGGGCTGGGGGGGCTTTAGACTAGGTGACTGAAAGTGCCTCCCTTTTGAGGTCCTAAATGCCCCTTTTTGATTCCCCCCCTCATTGCCCACCTTAGCCCTATGCCATCCACCCCCCCAATAGAAAAAGGCTGTATGTGACTCTGCTGACTGTAGTCCATTATCGTGTCGCACGTAGGAGCCTGCGGTGTGCTTCATAAATATCTCAAACCCCACATCCTAATGGGGGCAATTTGCCTTCTGCAAAAAAGTGGAATTGCATACTGAAATGTAGGCTAGCATCAATTTCATTCTGATTAAATATAAAAGCCCCACTTTCCCTATTTAACCACACACTCTGAAACACTTTTACCCTCCTGTGTGGGGAGTTAGACAGATGGAAAGAGGCTAAGAGGAGCTGAACAGAGGGACTTAGGGTGCAGTTTGCCGTTGCATTAATTCCAGCACTGCCTTGTCTGAACCCAGGTCTCACTCCAGTGACATAACATTCATAACATCCATAACATTCTTCTTTCTCCAGATAGTGGGTCACAGAGGCAGCAGTGAAGGGGCAGCGGGTGTCTGATGGTGGTCATGTCTCCTCTGTAGTGTATGCCTGAGTCCCCGGAGGGGGGGGCCGTGTTTGAAGTCCAAAGTCACTCGTGAAGGACCTTGCATTGCCTAAGGCATCTCCGTAGGTCCTTCTTGGGGGTGTTCCCAAGGTCCTCAATGCTCCCCTAACTCACATAAATGTTCTCTGACTGAAGTTACGTGCGTTATTGCTCAAATGCAATTGCATTCTGTTGCCACTTTTCAGTATGAATGGTATGAAGGCCACAAATTTGTTTTTCATCATCTGCAATTTTCTCTGTCTGTAATTATCAGTAATAGTCTGACCAAATCCATGTATTTGGCCTCTCTTGTAATCTTACTCTCTTCTCATGTGTGATAACCTGCTTGTTCTCCTCTGTTCTCTTTGCAGTCTGCTGTTATTAGGGTGACCAGATAATCCATGTCAGGGAGGACACTGAGCTTGGACAGGAATTGTGAATTAGCTTTTCAATTAAAAGGACCTGGATTTCATTTGAGCACTGAGTTCTTGCTGTGTGCTGATTGGTCAGTTTCCTATAATCATGCACGTGCCACTAATGCTATTGTGAAACAGCTGGATGAGTCTTTCAGTCACTTAAGGAAACAAGCCAGTCAAAGCACAAGAAGAGCTGAACTATTTAGCCAAACACAGGAGCCTTTCAGTCATAAAGTAGTTTGTAAAGGTTCCTCCCTGACATGGATTATCTGGTCACCGTTGGCTGTTATCTGTAATAATTTCAGTGACATTGTCACGGACTCGGGAGGTTCTGGCACGGGGGCGAGGCATCGTGCTGGCAGGAAAAGGTGGATGGTCCACTGGTGGCTCACAGGAACATGAGGGTTTATTAACAGAACAGAAAACACAGGGAGCACTACAAAACAAAACCGACCACGAGGGGTCAAAAGCAAAATAGGAAAAAACCAGGACTAACTACAAAAGGTTAAGGGAATAAAGTCCAGGGAACAGGGCAACAAGGAGCAGGCAGGGAACAAGGTACAAATAATAAACACAGGGTAATGTCTGAAATACACCTTCCAAAATACAAGAAATACAACAATGACACACTAAGGAACTGAACCAAGGCAGGAACCTAAATATACTACCAAACTGGTTAATGACACAAGAGGAGTGAGACATTAAACAATTAGCCAATCAGGGTGGGTGCAGGACAATGAGCAATCAGGTAACACACAAGGACTGGCACAAGAAAACAGGCAACAGGTGAAACTAATAATTAAATCAGGGAACTGGGAGATCAAACCGGGAACTCAACTAACAAAGAAACTAGGAAACAGAATCTAATACTAGGGGAATAACAAAGAGGTAAAACACAACCCTAGGCACAAAGCAAGAAACCAAACCCGAATACAAATCACAAAACACAGGAACTAGAAAACTGATACAAATGAAACATTAGGGAACAAAATCAGGATGGCCAGCGACATCTGCTGGCCAAACAGGGAAGAGAACATGAAAGACTCGGACAGAGGGGTGCTGACCCTGACACGCATCTGATTCCTAAATGAATGACGTGTCCTGGATGGTGCTGTGCCCAGCTGTGAGCCATACATTTGAAGTGGCTCAATGAATTAAACTGACTGTTGTATTGACCTAAAAAGCCTACAGGGGAAACAGTGAGCAATCAAGCTGTCCGGCCCATATTACCCCTAGCAGAGAAGCTGAGCTGCATCCCCCCCCACTCTCCGTTTCAGTGTACCGTATGGGACTGGGATTCCAACGGAAAGCACGACTTCATTGGGGAGTTCCAGACGAACTTTAAAGAGATGCGAGGAGCCATGGATGGAAAACAGGTGAGGGGCAAATGTGTGAGTGGTGCTGAGTCATTTTTCAATGCTTAGTTTAATGCTTAGTTTAATGCTTGGTTTAATGCTTGGTTTAATGCTTGGTTTAGTGCTTTGATTTCCATATGTCATGTTCAATGAAATTAGTTCAGGTAACTATCTGAATGAATGTGTGATTGGGAAAGCCTGTCTCTGTCTGTGCCGCAGGTGCTCCCTCAAAATACTCACCACAAAACCCTTGTTTGAGGGGAAAACCTCCTGCATGTCATGTTTGGATGAAACCTGCACGTATGTCACTGGAGATTTTTAATAACCTGTTGTCAAACATCGGTTCCATTGCAAGCACCTTATGACACTACAAAACCCACCGGGAGGGTGGGGGGCTTGTAAGG
This sequence comes from Hippopotamyrus pictus, assembly GCA_026781145.1. Classification (NCBI taxonomy): domain Eukaryota; kingdom Metazoa; phylum Chordata; class Actinopteri; order Osteoglossiformes; family Mormyridae; genus Hippopotamyrus; species Hippopotamyrus pictus. The sequence goes on along the minus strand of JAODLC010000140.1, from coordinate 23,217,395 downwards.
AGACAGGCGAGGGAGTCAAGCCTGCACCCAATGAAGAGGCAGGCCCAGGTCTCACATGCAACAGAAGACATGGAACAGATGGTGTGGTTAGCTGTACACAAAGGTTAAAGGTGAACCCGACCCTGCTTAGGAGTGCAGCGATAAGGGCGGCGTAAGCTGGCGAGAGGGAACGGACACTTACAGGGCCAAAGTGATGTGGGTTCATCACTGTGCTGCAGTCATACCTGTGAGGGTCTTTCTGTGCTGCAGTCATACCTGTGAGGGTCTTTCTGTGCTGCAGCGATGCCGCCGTTCGCTGCTCTGTGCTATTTCCTTGTTATCCTCCCACGGCTGCTCATCAAGGCGAGACAGAGAAGCTTCAAAACCGTATCTCAGGTCAGCAGGCAGTGACAGCTGGGTTAGCCTGTCACTGTCAGTGTCCCCCGCAGCAGTGACAATCCTTCATTGTTCTGAGCTACGTTGTCCCTGCCTTTGTGGGGAGTGTCACCCCAAATTTATACAAACAGGTGACTGTTAAACCTCTTTGGAAGGGATTTAAGTCAAATCACCAACTTCATGGAAAAGCTCATCCTTCTGCTCTGTTCTTTTTGGCTTAGATGCAGTGGGAATGTATAAACCCAAAGTACAGAATCAAGAAGAAGAACTACAAGAATTCTGGCATTGTCATTCTGAACCAGTGCAAGGTGAGGCGGCTGTCTGCTCAGCTGGGGAGGATCTCTGCGCTAAAAGGTTCACACGCAGATCCGGACCCTGAACCGTCACATTCCTGCTGTCCAGTGAGTGAATGATCATGACAGCTGTCAGGGCGTTTGGAATGATAAGAGCACCAGATGGAAGCAGAAAATGGACAATCAGGAAGGTTAAAAAGTGCCACCACTGGATGAGCCCACGCTCAGGTCAGGGCCCTCGCTCAGGTCGAGACCCACGCTCAGGTCGGGGTCCTCGCTCAGGTCGGGGCCCTCGCTCAGGTCGGGGCCCACGCTCAGGTCAGGGCCCTCGCTCAGGTCGAGACCCACGCTCAGGTCGGGG
>JAODLC010000140.1:23171039-23189090 GCA_026781145.1 Hippopotamyrus pictus | reverse complement strand
TAGAGTCAGAATTTGGCGTAAACAGAATGAGAACATGGATCCATCATGCCTTGTTACCACTGTGCAGGTTGGTGGTGGTGGTGTAATGGTGTGGGGGATGTTTTCCTGGCATACTTTAGGCCCCTTAGTGCCAACTGGGCATCGTTTAAATGCCACAGGCTACCTGAGCATTGTTTCTGACCATGTCCATCCCTTTATGACCACCATGTACCCATCCTCTGATGTACCCATCCTCTCCGCAAGTTACGGAGTCCCCTAGTTAGCCTCCAGTTTATTTCTACTAAATTTAAGAAAGGGAATAAAAATGAATGGGGGAGCTGGACCAAGTAAGAAGCCAAAAACTTCCATGCGGAATGGGAGGAGAACCCACTTCCATGAGGAATGGGAGGAGGACTGTTTCTCACCATGTCATATTCAAAGTGCGTCATCTGTTAGTCTACCGTTGCTATTCCAAAGAAGGGAAATGTGAAGCGGCATTTTCGGACTGTTCATAAAAACTATGACATTAACTTCATTTCTGCGAGCTGAGTAATAGGAAGGTGAAGGAACTAAAATCCCAGTTCAATTCAAAGACACTTTATTTATCCCAAATGGAAATTATTAATAATAATAATAATAATAATAATAATAATAATAATAATAATAAAGAATACTCTATATATTTATACATATGTTTTGCATTTTTATAGTAGGTAGATCATTCTGACTTGGTAATTTATAAGTAGCTCGCAAACTAGCGTACCTACCTGCGTGTTTAGTACAGCAGGTGACATAGGATGCTACGCTCTGAGCGCACAATCTCCTGAACATGCTGACCATTTAATTTTTCTTAAAAAAAAAAAAAACCTTTCAAAGAAGATTAGTGACATACTTGTTTCACTGCATCAGTCAGTCATGTTAATCTTCCTCATTCTACATGTCTGTCCATGCAATGTTTTTTATTTTTACCTTATTGCACTTTATTTTGCTTGTATTATGGGATACTTGACTACACTAGATTTTATTTACAGTTCCCAATAAAATATAAAATTCTAATTATATTTGCCTTTTTTAATTAATTGAAATGTAAAGGATTGTGTGAAATTTCATCATTTTGACTACTAACCCCAGTATCGAACTGAATCGAATAGTATCGTATCATGAGAATTTCTGAGTAGAGGTCGACCGGTATATCAGGCCGATATTTAGCATTTTTTTCATGTTTTTTCATGAATTAAAGTTCAGGAATTAGTTCGAGTTTCATGAGAAGTGAAATCCCACAATCTAGCTGCTGGCAGCAAATGGCCCTGCTGTGGAAGTTTTACTGTACAGTACTGTAAATCAAGGTTGTTGCATAATTTTTAAAATGAAATCTTATACCTCAGCAAATTATAAATGTGTGTGTGTGTGTGTGACAGAAAGACAGTGAAAACATTGGGCTCAATGTGTGGCCCTGTGCAGCATCTAAATATTGTAAATACTTTCCACGTCTGTTTTTGGGCTGCGGAGGGTCATGTGCGCAGCAGATTGCATTCATACTACCTTTGACTGTGGATGTGAGAAGTCGCGGTTGGTGCATGCATACAGCACTGATATTCCACTAGAGGAATATCAGAGGAGAGGGCAGATGCATTGCAACAAACACAAATACAACCAGTGTAAACTTTTATGAACAGTTATTAGTCAAAGCCAAGACCCCCCTCCAATATGCAAATTTTATCACCAATATTTTTAAATGAATAGTTTTGCTTTTTAAAATGCTATATACCTCAGCATAATGTCTGGACAGTATGAAAAATGAGCTATGCGGGTACCTCTGACCCTTGTCATATAACTGTTCATCTTAACTATTACAATAACAACAACAACAATAGCTATTCTGCTAATCTTCCTCTACTCTTTTGTCGTTGATCACTGATCTGTGAAAGTTGGCGCTGCCACCTACTGGAACTACTTAATTATCTTCCACATGTGCATTCGGTGCACACAAACATGCATAGTTTCTACTAGAGATCTGGGCTACATACACACCGACTGCAGTTGTCCACAGCCAGCCATCGATGACAAAGTTTACATCATTTACCCTCATCCTCATACCTACTGAAAGCACACACAAAAAAGTAAAGTACTAAACATACCATTCATATTTTTACTGATACTGCTACAACACTAGTCTTTCATTTTTGTATGCTGTACCAATGTTAAGGTAAATGTAAACTACCTTAAAAACTACTACGGTCTCAGCCCTAATAGTAGAAATGTTTTATGGAGAGGGGTTTTCAACATACTTAGAAACTTGCACCTTCATATCAAATATTTTTTCTGGTTACTAACAAAGTAAATTAAAAATAAATAATGACTTCAATCTATTCGTTTTCACAAATGATAAGCTAGCAACAGGCCATTACACTAAAACTAACTGCAGATTTATCGTGTAACAATAATTTTTAGTAGTTAGTTTGGATTAACAGATAAAAGATTTGCTCTAAAACATGAACAGAATTCAACAGTGGGTGAAAAAATAGCGATTTTATGGTCGTGATCCTGGGTTTAACGATTCATAATTCATAATATTCCAAGATCGACCTAATAAATTTATGCTTTCATTTATGCCCCATGACTTTTAAAATATTTTTGCAGAATTTCTTATTGGTCTTATCATATAAGGAGCACTAATTTCTCTCTCGCTTACAGGAGGGTTGCAATAGTTTTGCACAATCACCTGGCACTGCCATCTTGGAACATCAGTCGTGGTAGTGCAGTACTCCAGCATGTGAATGCAAACAAGTCAAGTCAAACAGGGATTTATTTATACACCAATCAAGTTCGGTACACGGCTTACAAATAACGTTATATAGAAGCAAAATAAATCAATTGAAATAAAAGCGCATGATGGAATGACAAAATGGATATTACTGAATGTGACCTGGTGTTAGCAATGATAATTGTCACAGCATAGGCTGGCACGGAGCGGGGAAGCAAGCACAGGAATCCAGGGAATCGGGTGAACACGGGGTTTAATACGGGTGAAAGACACACTTGGGGATACGGAGCACAAGGCAGAACTGATGTCAATGACCAGACTGGAGAAAGACTAACAAGAAAGCACTTAAATACACTGGACTAATGAGACAACTAGAAACAGCTGATAACATGGGGATTCCACACAGGGTAGATGAGGGAGCGTGGCGTACAAGAGGATCGGCACAATCAGGGCATGACAGTAATATTATCATCGTTTTTTTTTTTCTTCTCCAAACGTGGTGGGTAACACTGAAGCTAATGAAGTGACTCTGCATTTATAAATTTATATTCCATTTAGAGCTTTTTAAACTTCTCTCCAAATATATTAAGCTGCTATATAGTATCTCATATCTCATTCCTATCAGATTATATATAATCAGAATCAAATGGAATCGGATTGAAATTGAATCATTAGCTTGTGAATCAGACCATCTGTACCAATACCCAACCCTAATTTTCTATCAAAATGTGTTATATGATACCTGGAAAAATTCTTAACACTTTGCAATATTGTGATAATATCAGAAAATCAGATATAACTGCTAAGACAAGATGCATAATGTTAGGGCTGTGTGACATGACCAAAATCACATATCCTGATACAGGTCATTTCATATACCATTAATGATACATTTTACGATATAGCATATTCTCTGTAAATTCACTGAATAAATAGTTTACATAAAATTTTATTATACTTTGAATTCTGTACATGAGAACTAAAAGGTAGGGGGTGGTGCAGTGGTTAGCATTGTTGCCTCACACCTCTGGGGCTTGGGTTTGAATCTCCGCCAGGGTTCCATGTGTGTGGAGTTTGCATGTTCTCCCTGTGGGGTTTCCTCTAGATGCTCTGGGCTATTCCCACCCTGGGCTATTCCCTGCCTTGTGCCCATAGCCTCCTGGATAGGCTCTGGATCCCCCAAACTCCTGAAAAGGATAAGCAGTTTCTGATAATATATGGAAGAATAGAAGGTACTTACTCATATTTGATTATTTTTCTCCTTTTATTTAGATTTTTTTGTGCAAATTTTTAATTAAGCATGTACCTGAATGTAAAAAAAGATATTTATTTTAGCAATATAGGGTTAATTTTATGGACTGTTGTGAGCGATCTTCACCAGCCAAAAAGGGGATATTCAGTCAGATATTCTGATTTTGATATTTTGGTGTTCTGTCTTTCAGTTTTTTGTAAAAATTCTGTATGGTACCTGCATATTTATTGGTCTCATTTGGTGCCCCAGTCACAGTGGGGTGACCATACATGTCCCTGCCAATAGGACAAACAACTAGAGAAATGTTACTTTTATTTCAGTTCAGAGTGAACCAAAGCTATAAGTATACCAAAATACCACTTAACTATTAAAACAACATGCATTTTTTTTGTCAGTGGAATCATTATCACCAATAACAAATAAACCAATAAACAATAAAACAACTACTGTAAATATGGATTGCTGTAAAACAGGATAAATGGATCGGACCATGTCAGAAAAGGAAATGCGGTGTACACATGCTCGAAAACGCTGCGCATTTACAGACATGCAAGGCACAAATCAGGCAGGTGGTACGGATCTAGTAGACACCCCCATTGTCCAAATAACTTAAAATGTGTGCGACTTAAAAGAATGCAATTTGCAATAGAGCATAATATGAAATAACATACATTTTTCTATTATCTTGATATATCGTCATATCACCCTAAATCACCAGCCTGCAATGAGCCTGAATTCTACACCAGGAACGGCAGGCCATGAGGCAGGGGACAAGCACTATATAATACATGTCCATCACAGGGCAAAGACACACAACCATATGCCACGGCAAAATAGACAACAATTCACCTGTCTGAGATTTTCCAAACTGAGGGAGGAAACCCGCACAAATGCAGAGAAAACATGAAACTTCCTCACACAATAAGCTGGTGTGAATAGAACTAATAGTGCCACTGTGAACGTTTACGTCTATTTAATAATTAATAAAAATTAAAATTGTTTGAGCAGCAATAACTAGGGAAAATACTAAATATAAAAAATAGGTGTAATAAACTACAGTTCATAATATGAACACTGGAAAAAAAATCTCATGGCATTGTATTTCATATTTGCTCACACATCAGATATGTATGTACATAGCTTAAAACTGCACAGTATTAAGTAAAAGTTATTTCATGTTACACAAACTCTCCACTGGAAAATGCCTACATAAGTATACTATTTAAAGATGAGAGATGGAACAAGATGCTGTTGAAACAACGATGTATTTCCCAGATGACCCAATCACCCCCCCCCCCTTCTAATCCCTACTTCTCACATATCCTCTAATCTCAAGACCCCTTAAAACTCTCCCCACTGCACAAAAAAAATCTTTATTTTAAGCTCAACTTTGTGTGATTTCTCTTAATGTAATCAGGTTCATTAGATCTGCGCCTGTGCCTGTCCTTTCATGTTGCGCCACTAATTGATGCTACCTTAATATTGGAGTAGCCTGTCTCAAAATTAAGTAGGCTCCAGATCACCATCTATATAATTCAAGGTCAAGTGTCTTCTGTGGTCATCCACTTTTTAGCACTGATTCATTTTTGATGCTATTGGTCTAAAAATGTGAACTTCACCCATACGTGTCTGCAGTTTTAAAAAGATCTGTCAAATACATCTTGAATTCTTGTGATAATGAGAAGTGTCTGAATTGACACCATAACTGAAGAAACACTGTTTAACTGCAGCAAAGGCTGACAACAAAAAATAAAAACATTTAATATCATTCTCTACAGTGAATACCACTGATGTGGAAAGGCCACTTATCCATAGATGGATTTCCACAAAAAATGTTTCAAATGTGGCCTGTGGACTTGTATTTTAATTGATCAAGAATCTAAAACTACAACGTATATGTCAAAGGGCAGAGTTCAGTAACACTGATTTTTTTTTTTTTTTTTTAAACAAATTAATCTTTATGTCAACCTTCTCAAGTTTTCCAAGTTTAATTTATCTAAGCATCTAAAATGGGACAGATACCAATACCAGGATAGGCTTAAATTAAAAAATAAACTCAGCTTCACAGGCTAAGAGTTTTCATAAAGAATTTTGTCAGGCTCTGCTACACTGCCTCTGTTTAGTTCCAGATGAAATATTACTTTCCAAGGTTTCAAATCCACCCACAATCACATATCCATACAAATGTACTGCTTACTGCTCAAATGCATCTCCATCTGGTTACATGATGTCTTGTAAACTATTTCAAGCTACATATACAGCAGACAAGAACAAACAGCATATTAGTGGTTAGGGGACAGACCCAATCTGTTATACTGTACCCTGGATATGATAGAAATTGATACTGCTGTTCTGGAGAAATTAACAATAGTCTCTCTGACCGCCTGAGGTCAATTCAGAAATGTCTTTTCAAAAAAAGACTTGCTAAAACTCAAAAAAATATTAATATCTTGACTTAAGTATTTAACATTAAGTATTCATGTTATTCAAATTAACCAACTGATTAAAGTGATCGGTACTTTTGGTATTTATGTTCAAGCAATGCTTTGATTTTATTACCATTGTGGAATTAAGATTAACCCTTGTGCAGTGAAAATTAGAGATGCACCAATCCGATATTCGGATCGGTATCGGTGCCGATCCAGACCTATTTGACGGATCGGGTATCGGCCATGCGTGACCGATCCATGTCCTATTACTTACTTTTTTAGTTTTTGGCAATCTCTAAAAAGATAGCTCCTATTTCGTGTTAAATATATTTGTACATCTGCTCTTTCCCATTTTAAATGTTTTTTTGCAGCATTCAAATCAAACGCTAACGCTGTCCCTCAGTCTTTTTTGCTACTCAGTGGGTATGAGTACAGTGACTTCTGCCTGCTGTGACGTCATGCGCATACCCTTTGCAGTACGAGGAGCGTAAGATAAGACGTGATGATCTGGGAGTAGTTTACACTTTTAACAGAAACCGGTAGCACAGCGATTTGCAATCTGCAAAATAAGAGAGGTGGGAATACCGTTTAATGGACAATCCCACTTACAGTAACAAAGCGCGCGCAACAGCGAGACCAAAAAAAGCAATGGATGATTTGGGAGTCACTAACCTGGACTGTCTTGTGAACTCGCTGCAGCTTGTGATACAAGAGAGGCTGCCATTGCAACAAAGTGTAACTGAGCTGACGCCAATGGGAGAAAAGTTGTGTTAAAATTTTAAGCATTCGGCACTTGTGTATATTTGTTTTGAAGATATTCATATTGAACTGCAAATACCTCAGAAACGCTTAAAACAAGACGAGGTGAAAGAGTACTTATGTATGTTTGTAGGAGACAAATACCTTTTACCTTTTTTCCATCTGTATTTACTAGCTTAAAACAATTAATATATAAAGTATAACAAAGTAAAAAGAGCTCTTGTATCGAAATCTGTATCGGGATCGGCAGTTGTGTATCGGAATCGGATCGGAACTGAAAAAATGTGGATCGGCCCATCCCTAGTGAAAAATAACAGAAGCTCTTACCCAGTATTTTATCCTTGACAATCAAACATAACATCGTAATGGTGGTACGCGGGGAGTAATACTTTCTGATGCGGTACATGGTGTAAAAAGTTGGTGAAACACTCCTCCAGATAGTTTTAGACAGCTCGTTTTTAAATCATACTTAAATCTGCGCTGCCAATCTATCCTTTTCCATTTTTCCATAGAGACTAAAAATCGAGAATCAGCCCTTCTAATCAGCGCCCCTCCCCTTCCTCCTGGTCAGCAAGTTTTAACTCCAGCTTTTCGTTCTTTTTTTTTTCTTGGCTAAAAAAGTGCCCCACTTGGTGCTGGGTGTGTATGTGTCTGTGAGCAGGTGATTTCAATATCATTGTTTATCCAATATGTTTTAATTAAAACATTGCATATTTTTTTAAATATTGCCCAACCCCTGCGGCCAGGCTTTTTGCATGTCAGTCCTTCCCGCTTCAGCAGGTGAGCCTCCAAGTACCTACAGTACTGCTGACAGGACTTGGACTGCTGACTACAAACTACACAACCAAGGTGGCTGAAGTTCCGAGTATAGATGAGTTAGGTAGAAGACAGTGTTGTTCAAGTTCAGGACAGTAGTCAAGATCAGGGATTTGACAACTAGGAACCAAGACACATAGCAAAACCTAAAAATAAACCAAAAGTCAGAACCAGAACAAATCCAAATGGCAAAACAAAAGAAAAACTATCCACCCCTGCACACTTATGTCCAGAAAGAAAAAATACAGACAAGAATTTAGTTTCAACCAACCAGTAGAGTATAAAGGGTCACAGTCACAGAGTACTCAAATGGTTGGTTGAAACAAAATCTTGGTCTGGATTTTCACTTTCTGGATCTGAGATTTCCACCTCTGGTTGAGAGATCAAAACAGATTCAAAAAGCCAGAGCAAGAGACAAGCTCACCAAGGCCAAATAGAAAAGAATAAAAGCAAGGAGACCAACTAGCACATACTTAAAAAAAAAACTGATTGCAAGTGTAGGTGATTATACATTAGAATGTTCTGAGAATCCTAAATATGCTATATAACTTGCCAGCATAACTAGAACTCAATGTTAAATGTCTGTACTACTCCTGTGCAGCTATACATTTAATTGTTGAAAAGTGAGTTAATACAGTGGTGAACTGTAGTAAGTTTCCAGTTTAATCTTACATACCACAATTACATATTTAAGTACTGTTCCCAGGGAATCTTCCATTTCCTTGCTGAGGTAAGACATGTGCTGAAGTCCTATGAAAATCCAGGCAACTAGGGGCAGTGTACGTGGTCACCTGCTATTCCTGGCCGTTTACTTGGCTACTCCACCTCTCCCTGGTGATGCTGCCACATGTTGGGTTACTGATCTGGACTTTTATAACTATATCATACACTCTGAACAGACTCCACTCAATCCCATGGTCTGTTTTGTCTTCGGCAGTACACTGATCACTAAAATGAGCGATCCAAATATAGATGGCTAGGCAGGTCACCCATTCGCTGATCTTTTACTTAGACAAACATGTACTGCGGGCACTTAAAAGCTCCGGTGCACTGCAGGAATTTCATGGCCAGTGAACCGCGGAGGGCACGGCTTTGAACCCACGACGGGAACAACTTAGGCGTCCCGACGAGCTGGCTGCGGTTCGTCGGCGTTTTCTGGGCTGATATGGGTTTAGTGCCACTTTGTAAGGTTTGTTTTCGCACCTGTGGGTCGCGACGTGGGTTGCATAAGAAATGATAGTAGAATAAGCTTCACGCATGAACACTGCCTGACGGAGTCTTACCGCTCACCGCTTATCATACGAAGCCAGAATGGGTTTTATCGGTGTAAAGTTTGGGGAAAAAAACACCCTATGTCAAGTGATTACTTATCGCCTTGGTGAAAACGCAGCTGGCTAGGTATATAAAAAATATATTAATATCAATCGAGGTCGACCCGTTCCAATAACTTTTATATTGCTTTTATCGCTATAAGAAGACTAAGAAAAACAAACCATGTCATTATAACCATTTAGACTAATGAACAGCGTAGAACGTAATAATTATTTCCTATCAAGCAAGATTGACGCCGCCAATGTTGAAGTTGTACGAAACATTGAACAAACAGATGGTGGTGTGATATTTGCCATTGGTTAAGTATCTATTTACAAATAAATAAGGGATTTGATGAATAGCAGAAATGCTCGCGCTTACCGCAGTCCGTCGCCCCGCTCCGTCAGTTGGCTTCCAGTTTAAAAGCACACGTCTCGAGCGCTGGCGAGTGCGTTCCGGACAAACTCCAGGCGAGACGGGCTCGCGATTCCCCGCGTGTATCCCGCACACGTCTGCATCTGCAAGCCTGCTTAACGTATGTAGGAGGAGGGTCGATTCAGTGCAAGTCTGGTTCGCATCGGCAGGAGGAGGAGGGTCGGCTCTCTTTGAGGAGACAAGCTAAGCCGTTTCATGAAGCATCCCCCCTCCCCAAGAGTATCTGTCATTTGCAGTTGCAAGCAGTGAGCACCATAAATCCCAGTCTCCGACCGTTTAGGACATGAGACAGGCAAACATGAATATATTTCAGATAACGTACGCACCCGTTATAGGTAATATTATTTTACACATAATGTGTTATTTTCAAACACTAGCTGGCACAATATGGTAATTAACAGTTATTTAAATACTAAATGACATACTTCATTGGTTTAATCAGAAACGAGCAGAGTGAACTCGTGATTGTACGAACCAATCCTACATCTGGAATAAGGTATATAGTTGCAAATACTATTGTGAAATATTCCAAATGAATGTTGACTTTAGATGAATAATATAATCAAACGTTTGTTGAGAAACAAGAGATTTTGGACATTTTAATGACATTCACATGTATATCTTAGGTTTTCGACTGTATAATGGCGTCCCGTGATCAGTTGTCAAACCATTTTTTTACCGTATCGATTCACAGTCGTATTTTCACATCATATTATATACAAAAACTAACCTGTAATCATAATAAATACTATTACTTAGAGAAAAATGTGTGTTTCCTACTATGCCCACCTTACTCTTCAGTTTTGTTGCAGAATGGTCGTATTAATATGGATATATAACACAAATAATAGTGCGCCGTGTCTTTATCAGAAGAGTGGTTTTTAATTAAAAGTCCTTCTTGTCTGCATGGTCTTTTATACCTACAGCCTCTGTCTCCTGTGTCTACCTGTCTTACCATCTGCCTGTCCACTCCCTCAGTGGGTCTCAAACACACACCTGTTAATTCTTACGTGAATAAGTGGATGTTGCCGATGTCTGTCAGAGCTCCTTCTAGATGCAATCGTGCCTCTGATCACTGTCAGTACATCTGGACTGAACTCCCAAACCACAAAAGCAGCACTCATTAAGTATGCATGGTTTACATGAAATTTAGCTACTTTATTCTTTTATTTGAATACATTGAACTGAATTAAATGATCTTATTACAAAATATTACATTCCACTTCACTCCCTGTATATACAAATAAATACCACATAATGTTTAAAAAAGTATTTGGTAAAAACTTTGGGAATGGGACTATTTAGTTAACTAGAATATGACAGATTCAAATGAAATGGAGGTCATCGTAAGATATCCATCTTCAAACCATTTTACTTTGTTAGGATTGCAGGAGCCTATCTCGGGCAACACAGGAAGCAAGGCTGGGGTATATCCTGTATGGATACCAGCCCATCAGAGGTCACATACTGAATTTGGACTGCAGGAAGAGACTCCTGTGACACAGGGAGAATGTGAGGGGGGGTGCCTGAGCATCTGCTTGTTTTGCCCGAATTATTGAAAGTGTCTCCCTGATTGCCCCTTTTTGATCGTTGATAATGCGAATAATACCAAGCCCCCAGGTCCAGCACCTACCCCCCAAACGGACCCACTCCAGTTTCTCAGTTTTATATCTTCCATCATTTCAAGTTGTACTTGTTTGAATAAACTGCAAAAATACTACATTTTCACTAATACTATCCCACCACTATTAATTTTCATATATTTTATTCACACCCCCCCTCTTTTTTTACTGTAACGTTTACTACTCTGTTTACATACTTTTGCATCTGTTGTTTGCATGTTCGTATTCATGTGATCAGTACTGCCTGCTGTATGCTTTCTGTCTTTCCCATCTATTGTAAGGTATACAAATTAAATGTATTATTATTATCATCATTATTATTATTATTTTATTATCTGTGTTCCGTGATCATCAAAATTATCTGACATTTGTGCTGCAGTAGCACTTCTTTGGTTTGGTTTACCAGATGTGACAGCCTTTGTTCACACGCCTTATCGACGAGTCTTGGCTGCTCATCACCCTGTTGGCGTTTATATAGTCTTCAAAATGTGGACTGAGGCAATTAAAGATCCCAAACAGCTAAAATCCTGCAATATTCTGAAAAAAGCCTTGAAACGCTTTAGAAAACTTTGCTATCAATGTTTTGAGAATACACTGCATATACTTAATATCACTGTGTATGCTTAATATGATGTAATTTGAAGCTAGATAATTGGCCAAACTGAAGTACATTAAAATGACCATTATTTTTCTCATCAATTCTGTAACATACGGCAATCAGCTGTTAGATGTGTTTAGAAGTGTATTTCTGTGAATGTGAGAATGCAGTAAAGATATGCAGCATTTGTATCAGATCCACCAGTCCCAGGGGTCATCAATGTGGAAGCAAAAGGAATGACAATTGAAGGCAAATCACTCAAACATACTGAGTCTCTGCTTGAAAGGTTGAGCAACATATGTGTACCAGCAAAGATGTGAGACTGAAACAAACTTCATTTGTATAACCCTGTTTCCAAAACATTTGGGATACCGTGTAAAATGTTAATAATGATAATAATGATAATAATAATGATTTGCAAATCAAGTAAACCCATATTCAATTAAAAGTAAAACAAAGACAACATATCACATGTAGAAACTGAGAAATGTTATTGTTTTATGACAAATATATGCTCAAGTTGAATTTGATGCCAGCAACACATTTCATAAAATTTGGGACAGGGGCGTGTTCACCACTGTGCTGCATCACCACTTCTCTTAATAACATTCTGTCAAAGTTCAGGAACTGAGGAGACCAGTTGCTGGAGTTTTGAAAGTGAAATGTTGTCCCATTCTTGCCTGATATAGGATTTCAACTGCTCAACAGTTTGGGGGTTTCCTTTGACATATTTGTTGTTTCATGGTGTGCCAAATGTGAAAATAACTTTACAATCCTCAGAACAAGGTCATTGTAAGTACTCCATATTCTGTTAGAATGGGGTTATGAGGTCCTACTAAACACTGTCATCCTCTTGTCATGCGCCAGTGTAGAATATTCATAGTTGTGAGAATAATCATTGCATATTGCTCATTGTGTTAGGAGGATATGTCACTTCCTAGAAGGTTGCCACAGTAGTCACATTACTACTGGGTCCTTGAGAAAGGCCCTTAATGCCAACTACTCCAGAGGTGCCAGATAAATGGTTGACCCCAGACATTGGCCTTACCTGTACATCTTTGTGTGTCTCATGGGAGAACAAAATTGGATCTGCAAAGACTGAAGTTTTGTTATACTTGCAGCCTGACATTGCAGCCTACAGTGACAAAAACATTAGCTTTGGAATCATGCTCTCTCCACAACTGGTTTGTTTTTCCATTTTATAGAAACACCCAGAAAACAGACAGCGTCGAGTCATTTTCTCACCTCTTTCAGGTCCTGCCTGACTTGTGTCTGCACATGAGAGAGATGAAGTCAAAGGCACACCACTGTAGCGCTCACAACAATCCACCTCTGAAAATTAATGAGACACTGCACTGTTTGTGTTGTGAGTTCTGACAGGAATGAGTTGTCACCTGTATAGATCGCCACACACGTACAATACTTCAAATAGGAAAGCTGTGACAACACATAGGTCTCGGGCTCTCTGCATCAGGCTGTGTGCAAGATATACAGTAGCCATAGTCCACTTTTTGTGTGTTTACTAGAGACTGAAAATTTACACCCATTTATGCAAATCATATGAAGATATAATTTTGTTATAAGTTCCTGATCCCAGAAAAGAATGCTTTGTAAACATACTCGTGAGCATCAGTAAGACAATAATACTATGGGTCTTCAAACACCAGAAAAAGTGGACAGTGAGATTTCCATGATATTTCTTTTGGTTACAAAGCTTTATAAAAATATGTACAGCTCTGCTGCATTGTAATGATGAGGAGACTGAAACCAAATGCAAAGCAAGACATCTTTAAAGATACAACCCAAACTCATAGTCAAAAACCAGAAAACAGGAATCAAAACCAGGCAGATAGAGTGAGATATAATCCAACACTGGAGTCGATAAATAAAAACTAGTGAGGCAGACAAAAAAGATTCTAAACAAAATCCAGAGTCAGAATCACAGTTTTAATACAAGCCAGTGAAGAGGCAGTTAAGCAAAGCAGAGACTGTAATGACAAGTACATGATATTTCACAAGTGTTCAAAGGCAGGAAGAGGATAAATGTATGCATTGAATAATTAAGGACAGGTAGTCTCAATATAACAAGGTGAGGCAGGGTGCAGGACAACTGAGCTGAACATAATGGAACTGTTGAGCTGGATGTTGGACCCGACATGCATGAACCTCAAATACTTCTCATATTTACATATCTAGGTAGTAGATTGTTATATCTAGACTGTTAGAATATAATTGGGCAACATTAAGATCAGCCATTTCTCTATCCCAGAACCGTTCTGTCACAACCTGCAAAAGTGACTAATTACAGGAAGTCTGAGTTCAGCTTTTTCTGGGAAGTAATTTGACTTAACATTGCTTGCCAACTGTGGTGTCCAGGCTCCTAGAGAATCAGGTTAATTACTTTTAGTTTGCGTCTTTCGCTCCTCTCCTTCAGAGAACAAGTTGGGGGAAGAGGGGATCAATAACTTATTATTTTATTATTATTATTCTTTGTACAGTTTCATGTTTAAATAGATGACCTTTATTTTACCTAGAAGGTTATGTGACCTAGATAGAATATGCATGCTAACCCACCACTGAGGGTGACCATTAAAGATATTTAATTTTTCAGCTTGTGGGATGAATGAAGCATTTTATTATAACACATTATTGTAACTATTATATATAAACCAATTCACATTATTTTAATTTAAAGCACTTTTTCAAAGAGTATAACCCTATATCTGGGACAAACAGATATTTGCTCCATGTAGGCTTTAACTATGTTGCTACTCCATTTCTTTTTTTTAATCGGAGACTTCTTTCTGGATCGGACGGAACAGCGTCTCTGTTCACAGCTCAGTTCATATGACTTCCGACAGGCGTGAGAATGGTGGCCAGGCAGCCACACAGGACCTCGCAATAAATTCAAAGGCTAAAATCATGACAATTTCCTCGGGAACTCACTTGTCAAAGTAAATATATTTCATCTCATCTAACACTGTGGCCTGTTTAATTTTCAGCTAGCTTACTCAAAGCTTCCTTCCACATTCCCAAACTCCTATTATTTGTATGTAGAGACTCACACAAACACAATGGGAAGCAGCCATACAGAATATAACATCAATCAGAAAGAGAACAGGTGTATTGGTCACCGAGAGCTGTACAAATTGTGAAATTGACTATGCTGCCAAGGACAGAATTCAAACCAGTGATCTCCCGATCCCAGGCACAGTGATTTAACATGCTCAGCCATATACCCCCCAGCGGAAGTGCAGTATTCTGGAGCTTCTGACTCTATTAGAGCAGACAAAACTTGACCTGTAGCCATCGTTCATCACCAATATAGTCACTACTAAGATGTGCTGGCTGTTTTTCCTTTTTCTCGCTGACAAATACAAGAATCGGGATCTTTTATATTGCAACAGGATTTGTGTGCTGGGCCATGGATTTAATAACAAAAAGCAGGAAGGTCTTTATAAAAAGGGACGAAAGTTCCATGTTTATTAACAGATAATCAGCCGCAGCACAGACAGGGAAGTTGACAAATCAATCACATATGGGGTACGTTAATGAAAACATGCAGCTACGGTAAAACATTAAATGGTTACAACACTCATCTACAATGTTAACACACAGTCACACATTTAAGTTACATTATATTTATATTTATATATTGCAAATAATAGTGGCTTGGCCAAAGGCATACTGGTAACCAGGATAATTCATTTTTAATATTTATTGGTACAGTGCCAAGATATTTTTCTCGTTTCATCAATGAATGGCTGTTTTGGTTCAATAAAGAAAGCATCAGTAATGTCAACCTGACAGAAGAACACCATTGTCTTGTGTGGCTGGTCAACGTGACCTGAAATATTTCTGCAATCGTAGCATCACGTCTGCCAGCATTTTCACTCCATTATTCATCTTACTGTCAGATGTCATCAGATCTGTTCCATTCGGGTTTCATCGGTTCTCATTTCGCCTACATATGTATGCAAATAAAAACTTATTTATACCACTGGAGATTTTACATTTACTGGAGAAATTCAGGTTAAGTACCAGCTCAAGCACATAACAACAAGGCCTCTCCAGAGATCTGATCCGGCAACATTAGTTATATACATATCGTTTCACCTTTTACATTCTTTGTTGAAGGTGAAGAGTTTTGCGGCAATCTGCTCTATAAAAGTAATTTGAATTTATTGAAAAACCAATTGACTAGAGAACAGGCCTCTAAAATGGTAAATAACTGACTGACTCTATCAGCATTAAGAGACTGTTAACATAAGACTTGTGAGTAGCTGATATCCTCAAATGCAATCAGTGATTGGCTTAGGGCTTTTACTACCTTTGACAGCTCTGCAGTTTTTTTTAAGGTACTCTGATTCATAATTTGACTTGGCAAAATGTAGCGAACTAAGCTTTCACAAATCATGTATGCCATGCGGACAACTGTCTTGGAATATTATGGGAAGGTACATAAACAAAAGTCGCCAGCCATAGATAACATTTTTTTGTGGCAGTAAGATCTTAGCTCCTATACTCATGTGCTCACTTGCCACATAGCCTCTGTATTCATATAACACATTGGCACTCTGCTCACTTGGACATGTGTCACACTGCTCCTATACTCCTAAACACATTCTGATACCCTATTGGGTTTGTACTGTCAACCACAAAGCATACAGAGCTTAAATTGTAAATAGAGTATATATTGGAGAATGACGAGAAGATCCTACCCTACATGCTTCATGATCAGTAAGATTTACAGCAACATTTGTGGAGTTAAAACTTACTACAAGGTGTAAGCTGTCTGTTTTTCACGGTGAAAATATTTGTGAATAAGCCTTTTAAATACACTAGTCACCTAAGTTTATATACAGACAGGTAGAAGAGGAAGCAAACTTTCATTTGACTGAGGACAAGAAGCTCCAAGGGTAGGAAGTGCAATACACTAGAACAGTGTGTCCCAATCCAGTCCGTGGGGACCTACTGCCAATCCATGTTTTTACTCCCTCCAGTCTCCCTGCTAGACAGTCCGCATTTTTGGACACCCATACCAGGAGCTGGGAGGGAGCAAAAACATGGACTGTCTGTGGGTTCTCGAGGACCAGATTGGGAAACACTGCACTAGAATACATTTGAAAGTTTTGTCAGTAATACAACTTAAACAATGCAATTTGTAAGGAGGAAATTCTGTGCATAGTGAACATTGGCGCACACTTATCTGGATTGGTGTGGAATCCTACTCCTAACCAATCATGCAAAGCAGACATGTATTAGATAGCTTACGCTGACCATGGTAACAGGTATGCAAATGGAGCTGGGATGTGTTAAATCTCCTTCCTATTACAAATCTCTTCGCTGTAGTTGTCTTCAGATTTCTACAGTACGACAACAATGTGAAAAAGTAGCAAGGCCACACAAGTCAATATATACGGTATGCCTTTGTACATGATTAGAAGGGAGCTTAATGGTGTAAGGAGCCACGCACTGGCCCAGCAACAGAATCCAATTGGGCAGTCAATGGCACTGAATCTATACAGGTCTTTTTGTGTCCTTCTGAAAAAAATATTTAAACTTCAGATCCAACTAAATCACTCCATATTCAGCTCCAACTTATATTAATTTTGGGGCAATTTATGAACATTTCAGCTAAGATGTCTAGTTAATTTAGGGTTATTCTGATTACTACCAGACTCTTATTTAAGCTCATTCACCGTGGACTGTGTTGCACAGATATTGCTTTTGGTCAATTAAGTTATATCTTTAACATCCCCTCTGTGCTTCAATCTTTTATGAACTCTGTATTTCAAGACATCAGCAACGGATGCCTTAAGTTCAAGTTGCAATGTATTGGTCATATGTGTGTTAACACAGGGTCAACATTACAACGAAATGTGTTAGATGAGAGGGTCAGCAGGAAAACAAGTCTCTCAGCATTAGAGGGGAAGATGATGAAATAAAATAAGATTAAGAATTATCTCTCTGTAGTGATGTCCGGCTGTGTGCAGAGGAGCTCCCATACCGTACTGTAATGCTGTGCCGTCCCCAATACTCTCTGTAGTGATGTCCGGCTGCGTGCAGAGGAGCCCCCGTGCCGT